>VWZF01006212.1:102718-120082 GCA_013396755.1 Sclerurus mexicanus | reverse complement strand
GGGGGGGGGGGGGGGGAAGAGAGGAAAAAAAATCACTGCAAGTCATTTTTCAGAGATTTCATCAAGCGTTAGGAGAAACAAGAGGCAGGAAGGACCCAGAAGACTTCGATAAACATTGTCACTCTGAGCTATCACAAGCAGGCTGGAAGAAATGATGCCTCTGAGAGCTTGGAAGGGCAAGAACACAGAGGATGACGGAAACTGGAAGGCATGTGGGGAACCCACCACCAGAGGGGAAGCACCACAGTGGTCTGCAGCATCCCACAGCCAAGAGCAGTGATAAGAGCAGAGAAAACTTGGCAAGCAGCTGGTGGAAGCGTGGGTTTATAACACAGCATGGCACAGGTGGACAGAAAGCCTTGTGTGAGCCAAAGAAAATAAATCCTGGGAATAGTCACGCTGGAGCTCCCAAAATGCTGCCCTCTAGCAACAGAACTTTGTCCCAGACCACATAACTCACACAACAGGAGGGCTGGGAGGATGGCAGCACAGCTGGGATCCTGACACGGGCTTGCATAGAGACAAACCCCCAAAGTTTTAGTCAGTGTTAGAAACTGGGAAAACTGGAAAACTGAGGCTGAGAAAAGGTGGTGTATTGACTTCTAGAAGTCAATGGCCAAGGAGAGTCTGAATACCAAGACCCTTAGCTCCCATCAGGCACCTCCAGAGGCACAAGAAAAGGACAGGTTTGGAGTCTAACATGCAGCATACCCTTACAAAACTAAAAGGGCAGGAAGGACACTGGCAGCACAGACTGAGAGCTGAACAAGAAATGAATACCCAGAGCTGAGGAGAAAACTCTTCACCATGCAAACCAAGCAGGAGCTTTGTCAGGAGAGCAGCCTGTTCATACTGTGTTGATATCATTGCTCAGCTTGGAGAAGAGACAATTTCTGGGAGACCTTAGAGCACCTTCCAGCAGCTAAAGGGGCTACAAGAGAGCTGGAGAGGAACTTTGGACAAGACCATGGAGGGACAGGACAAGGGAGAATGGCTTCAAACTGACAGAAGGCAGGGTTAGATCAGATATGGGAAAGAAATTGTTCCTTGTGTGGGTGTTGAGACATGGTCACAGATTGCTCAGAGAGGCTGTGGCTGCCCCAAACCTGGAAGTGTTCAAGGCCAGTGGACAGGGCTCTGAGCAACCTGGCCTAGTAGATGGTATCATGACAGCATCAGCATTTTACCCCATCACCCCACTATCCCAGGATATGGTAACACAGGCTATCAAAAGAGGAGAAAAGGCAGGCGATCTCCAGTGTGATTTGCATCAGAAGCTGCTGCCCTCGGTGCCTGGAAAGACCATCCCATCTGTCTGTGGGACACCATGAAGCCTCTGGCTGTGCTATGGCCCCAACCAGCATTCCACCTCACCTCACAGCCAGGACACCCAGGTGTGGGCAAGGCTGAGCTTCCTGTGCATCCCAGATCCCAGGGCAAGACCTCTGCAAAAAGCAGCCCCCACGCTGGCATCCCTGGGCAGCGCGGGGCTGTGGGATGGCAGGATGTCTGCCAGAGCTGCAGAGCCAAGAATAAGTGAAGCAGAAAAAAGTCTCAAAAAAAAAAAAAAATAAAAAAAAAAAAAAAAAAAAAAAAAAAAAAGCAAACACATACCTTAGTCCCAAAGAAACTCATTCAGCACAGGAGGCAGGTTTTGGAGGGGTTGAGTGGAAATGTGGTGAGTTTGCTATATATATACACCCAACGATCGCAGTGTTTTTTGAAGTTGCTCGCTTAGTCTGTTTTAATTGCCAAGAAACGACTAAAGTAAATGCTGTGTTCCCAGAATAGCCACCTGCTGTACTCGGGGGAATCAAACCCATCAACACCAGTGGGCTGCGAGCTGGCCAGGGCCACACGGCTTCACACAGATCCTTCCCTCTCTGCTGCCATCTCGTACCGCAGGAGCCAAGCATCTGCTCAGGGGTGGGGTGGACCAGGAGCAGAGGGCATCCTCAGCTCTGCCTTATTTCAACAGCACAACAAACACAAATGCCCTTTCAAGACCAGGACATGAGACTGCACAGGCAGCAAAGATGGATTTTAGCTCCTTCCATATTCCCAACTACTGGGAAGGCAGGGACCAAGGGAAACCAGCCCTTTCACTCCCAGACACTGGTTTCAAGGAGCTGATTTGAGCTTCCATCTCCAGTTCTGTCCCAAAAGGGGTGGCCCAGGGAAGGGGACGAAAACCCCAGCCACCTTGGGGGTGGATGGGGCTTTCTTCAACACCCAGATTAAACTGTTTAATCTCCTGCTCAGCATCAGTGTGAAGCACAGTATGCCAAGCTCCAGCTGACAGCTACACAAGGTTTGGTCTCTGGTTCGACAAGCACAAATCACCTTGCCAGTGACTATCACATATTACGCCTCTTCACACACCATCATCTGCTATCAGCTCCTGCCATCCCCTTTACCCCACAGCTTACAGATCTGTGGACTCTGGAAAGAACAGAGGTGGCTTTGCCACCCAAGAGCAGAAAAGTACAAGGGTTTTTAAGAGACAGCCAGGCTAATTAAAGATATCTGTTTGGATATGAGTCTCAAAGGGCCTCGGAGTTAATTAACGGGAGGAGGAAAGGCTGGGAAAACTGGGATTGTTTAGCCTGGAGAAGAGAAGGCACCAGGGCGCCCTTAGAGCACCCTCCAGTACCTAAAAGGGCTCTAGGAGAGCTGGAGAGGGACTTTGGACAAGGGCATGGAGTGACAGGACAAGGTCAGCTTCCAGCTGACAGAGGGCAGGGTTAGATTAGATACAAGAAAGAAATTCTTCCCTGTGAGAGTTGTGAGACACTGGCAGAGAAGCTGTGGCTGCCCGGTCCCTGGAAGTGCTTCAAGGCCAGGTTAGACAGAGCTTTGAACAAGGGCTATAGCAGGGGAGTTGCCACAAGATGATCTTTAAGGTCCCTTCCAACCCAAACCATTCCATGATTCTGCAAATCAAACACGAAACTGGTAAACCATCTCCAGCAACACCCCTTGTGTTCAGGGAATGCAGCCAGAGGGTCTTCCAGTGTCCAAAGGGAGGTTGGCTGGAAACCTTCAAGCATCCCCAGCACATGGAAGTCTTTCATGCTCAGACACTGGGAGATGCTCTCCAAAGTGCCAAGGGAAGTTCATACCACCCAGCTGACTCAGAGGGGCACACAGGCAGCTGCGTGGCTGTGTCATGTGTCCCTGCTCCTGGCACCAAAGGTCAGGTCTCTCAAGGCTCCTGTGAGTTGTCATCACCAGGCAGAAGCTTTAAACATCACCCATCCTCACGTTACTTCCCAGCCTGTGGTTTATGATCCCTCCCTCCCCCACCCCTCCAAGGCTGATTCACAAAGATTTTTTAATTCCTATTAAGCTCAGCGAGACAAAATAATTGTATTTGGGAACAAAAGTGACAGCTAGAAAGAACAGCGAGCAGCGATCTTCCTGCTGGCATCAGCTGGTGCCACAACCCCACCTCCCAGCTCCAACACTGGCATCACTATGGTTAGGGCTGGCCCTGAAGGACAACACCCACCATCCAAAGCAGGTCCAAATGTCCCTAATCCAGTGTGGAGGACAAAGGGACAGTGTGGTGGGATGGGTGAGCTTATTCTGTCCCCATCTATCCCCTACATTTCAGCTCTGTTATTAAAGCCACTGCTTTCAGACAGGAAAGAGGTTCATCTTAGGGCAAGGAGCACAGCAGAACAGTGCAGGCATTCCAGGTAGCTCTGAACCACATGTCATGAGCTGCCAAGCGTCCACCAAATGTCCCATCCAACAAGGCTCTCCCACCTCTCCTGACCCTCCCTGGCATACAGCCAAACCCACACATCACTACTGCCACTGTGGGTGCAGAGGACTCTTGGTCCTGGCTGTGCCCCTGTCATGCCAGCTGACCAGAGCCCGTGCTGGCACACCAGCACACCACAGCACGTGCCAGACCCTTCAGCCTCCACTGACACCATAGCAGCAGAGCACTGAGCAAGCTGCTGCTCAAGGCTGACGTCCAGTGCCTATCATGCCAATTAAAAAGAAGTTAAAAATAGCAGAGGAAAAGGGGAAAAAAAAAAAGCATCACACACTTGTATTCTAAAGGAAGCTGTGGAATCAAAACTGCTGGACTGAGACATTACTGACAGAAAGAGAAATTCTTGAAAAGTAGAATCAGGTCAGAGATGACATCTATCAAGGTTGGAACGCTCATTAATCTCATCCAGGCAGCTGAGAAAAATTAATTGTGGATCATGGTAAGGTGAGGTTTGCCTGCACACCCTCCCCACTGAACGTGAGGAGATCAGCTGCTGGACAGCTGAGATGATGCCCATTGACTCACCAGCTCCTTGGCCGAGTGCTCAAAGGCTGCCCAACTTGTCCAAGTATCTGAAAAAAAATGCAACCGCCTAATTTCCCAGGAAATGGGACAGTTTTTGTTTGGTTTACATGATTTAATGCCCTTTGGCTACTCATTTTCTGCTGCATCCAACATTGGTGCCTATACCATCACACCTTCATCCTCTGCTTACCTGCTCCCTCATGACTATCTACAGCTGCAGGTATAAAACGGAACCCCCATCTTTCTTCTGCAGGTATTTCAGCAGAGTCTTTCCCCCGTACTCAAAAGGTTTTTATTAAACACAGCTAAATGCTCTTGCAGAGACTCTGGAGTTTGGACTCACGTCACCAATTTTATCACAGACAGCACTTTGCCCAACTCAAGACTCCTGCAGACATAGACAACAACTAGAGCTTCTCCACATGGAATGCTGAACAGTCAATAAAGCACCATGAAAACCACCCCTAGGAGTTTCCAGTCCATTGTGCGTGCACCTTGACTGCAAAAGCAGCCTGGGCCATGCATCTCCCTGGGACACCCACCCACGTGAGACCTCTTTCTGTCACAGCAGCACTACTGGTGATGACCAAGGTCATGCTGCTCAAAGCCAAACTGGGCACCTCTGGGTGAACTGTGGTGCCAGCAGCACGCCAGTCCCACTGCAGCATGACCCCATGCCCCTTCCCTGCAGGGGCAAGATTTTCAAAGGCATACACATACAGCTGGTGGGTATGCTGGGAAGCAAGCTTTTGGGATCAAGCCAACGTTTTGCTTACGCTACAAAATAATTCAGACAGCTGCTGAGGGTCAATTCCCTCCTGCTCCAGTAGCCTGGTTAGTGGCATCCCCATCCTGCTGAAGAGGAGGGTTGGGAGCAACACACAAGGGCTCCTGGTGCACTGTCTGCATCTCGGAGAGAATTGATTTATCCTGTGTTCACCCACCACCAAGGATGGCACAACCACGCAAAGTCCTTAAGCAGCCTGTTATCTGCAGGGTCTTCCCCTTGGCCTTGCTGAGCTTCATGAGATGTGCACAGGCCCTCTCCTCCAGCCTGTCACAGATGGCATCCCTCCACATAGCTTGGAGTCATCTGCTTAGGGTGAACTCAGTTCTGATTCCCCCTCTCCTCTCTTTCCTTAGGAATTACCTTTCTCCTTTGTAAGGAGATGGCTTCTGAAACTGAAAAAATAACAAGATCATCTGTAGTTTCTTCTCAGGGCTTCCCATTGTCAAGTATGGCAGCTGAAGCATGTATGTATGAAATTTCTGGTAAGGAGGAAAGACTGATATCTGCAAGGAGCTCGTCCAGGATTTGCCAGCTGGCTGCTGTCTCCAGTTGAGCTGGTCCAAGCCCCCACACACTCACCTCCCAAAAGTCTCCTTCCCCATCCCATGGTCCTTCTCTCTCCACAACCACTCCATGAAATGCCTGGCTCAAGGAATGTTGACCTTGATGTACTTACTGAAGGAGGCCACAGCACAAGCTGCCCTGGGTAGTGTTTTTTCACTGGAATGACCTGCCAGACCCTCATCCAGCACAACTCTTGGTCCTGAGAAAGAGCCACCTTTCAAGTAAAACTCAAAGACCAGCTTGCCATACAACTCAGCATCCAAGAACCAGCTTATCCTGACTCATCTAGAGACACGCCACACTGCAACATCAAACCTCACAACTTCTAACTCTCACATAGGATCAGCATTTCAGGTACCCAAATCTGAAGCACCACCAGCTCTCAGCAGACTGAGAAGGGGCTGGGACCCCTTTGAAGGTGGAAAGGTCCTTTCACACCTGCCACAAGCATTGCCAGAGATCAGCATTTTGAGATCTGCAGCTAAAAACAACCCCAGCACAAAGCAGAAAGCACTGATGGGAAAAGGACTGGTTGCAAAACAGAAGAATTAACACATCAGCATGACACAGTCCCAGGAGGACCAGAAGAGCTTCTACTTCTGCTCTGGGAGGAATGAGGACCAGACCTGTAGCAGAGCACACCAGTACAAGCAAACCACAGTAGGAATAAACCCACACAACATCAGGACTTACCTCTACCCACTTCCCATTGACTTCCATGAAGAGGACACAGAAGGGGTCGGATTTGGAAGTGACATCCCTGTCCAGAAGGTTTTGGCCGCAGATGGACAACTCAACTTTGCAGACACAGTACTGGGAGCCGACGGGCCCCGGCGGCGTGGGAGTCATGGTGTACGCCATGGACTCCAGTGGCAGCAGCTCCAGGCAGCCTGTGGGACATGGGAACAGAGAGAAACCTCAGTGCTGAGAGGCAGCAAACGCTCTGTCAGCACTGGTGAGTTGGGCACAGACAGAGGGGCCAAATGCAGAGCCTCAAGCCCTAAGTTACATACATGATTTAAGTCAGGAGGCTTTCCTGTCTCCAAAGCATCTGCCCTGCCAAGTCACCATCTCCATATGGTCGCCCCACCAAGCAGACATCCTGAGTGGGAGTCCACAGAGCACCTACAACCTGCTTTGGGTTTGCTCCATAAATAACACATTTTCCAGGAAAGGCAGTATCTTCTGCTTACCTTCCCAAGGGAGCAGGAGTGGTCCCCAACCTCTTCTTACATCACGTTGGGCCTTTTTTTTTTTTTTCCCCACAGCATCTTTCATCACAAAAACTAGTTGTTGTCTGGCTCGTCCCAAGTCATGGGGCCACGGACCTAACCTACAAGGGCCAAACTTGATCTGTACTCCCCAAATCATCATGGGGAAAGGGGTGAGACCATGAGGATGAATGGAGTGAAGGACACCTCGAGCCCTGGTTCAGCCCTACCTCCACCCAGCTCCCCAGGCAAGCAGAAAGCAGGGGCTCTGGCAGCAGCTAAGAAGTGGCAATAGCTGGTTCAGAGAAAGGCAAATGTGACAACCACTGCAGGACCTGGAGCACAGGATGATTTATAGGACCCTGACTAAAAATCCACACCAGAAGTAGCTACCAGTCATTTGCAGATAGAAATGTGTTTTATACCATTATTAGTGCAAAACCCTATCCCGTACGACATTCTTGCTGTCTGATGTGCAGCTTACTTGTCAAAAACCACCAAAGGTCCTCAATTAAGAAGAAAGGGTGAGGCAGAAAAGATAAAAAGCATTTTCAGATTAATTTATACTAACAAACCTTTGTGGCTGGGGTTGCTTAGTGGAGAATGATCTCTTTTCAGCGGTTGCTTCGATACCTTTTGTCTTCTTTTTCAAGGGTGGCTCCTGGCTCACCCACTTTATCTGAAATCCCCAAACATTGCCTTCCTCCACCTTGATAAACCATCTGTTTCTGTTTGGCATTGAAAGCCCAATTAATATTATCTATTTATTTTGCCTGGGCATGAGTATTTACAAGCCCTTGTGCTGCTGGGAGTTGGGCTGCTGCCCTCTTCCCTTGAAGCTCAGCCTCCAAGCCTGGAACAGGGATGGGGGACAGGCATAGGGTGATCCCAGCAGGGCTGTGGGAGAGGGAGCTCTGGGCTGTCCTGAGTGCTCGGCCCTGCTGAAATGAATACTGAGCAGAAAAAAACAGCTCCAGCTTCCAAGGCTTGGAGCCCTCTCCTTCTACTTGCCAAGATTTTTGCTTGGCACTAAAGTCACCAGAAATAAGCCTGGTTTTAACCCCCATCAGTAAACACGAGTTCTTAATTCCAGCCTGCAGCTCAGGGAAAGAGTGGTGCAACCATCCCATTTCCACAGGAACCCAGAAACTTCTCCAGAAGAAGAAAATCCCTATCCTTGGCTGCACACACCCAGGTACATCAGCAGAACAGCACCCACGTCCCTTTCCCGAGCATGTGTTCCCCCTTCCCTAGAGCAAGCTTGTCCCGTGCCTTCACTCCCTGTCCACCAAAATGGGGGCACACGTGGGAAACCTTTCATCTACTGTGGCTTCAAGGAGAAACACACACAGAAGCAAAAGTCCTCATGGCTCAGCCACTGTGGCCAGGGCACTGGCTCCAAAATGCTCGTCCCTGCCCGTGCTGCTTCTGCTCCTCCCCAGCCCATGTTATCAGTTGCAGCTAAAGCAAAGGTTTCATTTAATTTTTCTTTAATGCACAGATCATGTAATCAATGTCTTAAAATAGCCAAGCCTGTTCTATTTATGCTGCTGTCTGTCTGCTGCTCCCTTCGAAAAGCAAACACGGGGCAGCTGTGCTGGCATGGACCTGGCCCTGCCGGAGCAGGGAGATCCGGGCTGACTTTTTCCATCTCCCCTTCCCCCAAAACTCAGTGCTGCCTCACAAAAAGCAGAGGCAGCAAAGGACTCAGTGGAAAAACCTTTTTTCCCAGGGCTGTCAGGCACCAAAACATCCTCTTGTGCTCCAACCCCTGTGCTCCGTCTGTCCTGCTCCCTGGGGAGCTCACAGACACACAGACTGGGACAAGGAGAGATGGCCAGTGCCAGCTGGGGCAGAGACCAGAAAGCCACCTCTACTCCTGCTGCACCAGCATGGATCGAGCACCTCCTGCAGAGCCAGGTGGGGGTTCAGCCCCTGACACCTTGGCAGCAGCCACAGGTCCCTCCAGCTCAGAGGCTTCACATCTGAGGCACCACCAGGCTTCAGCGAGCTGGTGGCACTCTAACATCCCAGCAAGTGTTTTAAATTCAGGGGATATTCAAGCTTGCTCCAAAAGACTTGGCTCTCCATCATCTGTATTCCAGTCTCTCCTTCTGTTTTTGTTCTCCTCTCCCCACATTTGCCACTCTGAACAAAATCCTGTGACTTGCTCGGCATCCATGGCCAAATATTCCCCCTATGTACAATCCCAGCCGCTGGCCTTGTGCCAATATCCTGTCAGAACATGGCCAGGTTACCAATGAGAGGTCTCAGGGACAAGCTTGAAGCTTTGATTGCCCACGGTCCCATCTGCCACCAGCCCCAGCAAGATCAGAATGGAGGGACATGGTCCCCCAAATCCCTTCTGGGCTCCAGCTTCCAGGACCTCCTGAGCTGGATGCATCTTTGTGCTTCATAACTTCTAAGTGCTTTTTTTGCCTCTTCATGACTTGGTCACTTTCAAGCTGCTCAATGTCTACAGTATCCCACAGAGAAGGGTTTTGCTGGCTGGGGACACACAAAAGCCCTGAGGCCACCCAAAATATCTGAAATGAATACCTGAGAGTCCCAGAGCAACGCACACAAATGTTCTCTCCTCCTTCTGCTCACCCCATGGCCTCCTGATCTCTACAGCAGATCCCCAAAGCATGTGCAGAAGGGCTGGCAGAAAACCTGGGACCTTCACTTCCTCTCTTATCTGAAAGAGGAGGAGGGGAAGAAGATACCTATTTTGCAAACTAATTCATGTTTGGAGAGGTTCCCCTTCCCGTCTGTAGAAGAGCAGCCCCATGAGCAGCAGCTGCTCAGGCCATGCTAAAGCACTGTTTTAAGCATTAGCAAGAAAAAAGATGAACTTAAAAAATAAAGCTGTGCTTTAATTAAAACTTCTTGGGGGCTTTTTCAACTTAATAGTGCCACAAATTCAGTGATCTCCTCTCCTTAAAGAAATCCTTAAAGATTTATTTTTACAGCCAACACCAGACATATTTGAAACAGTCCCAGAAGTACTGATACCCACCAGTGATACCATGCAAAGTCCCTCTGGGTCCCTCCCAGGATTTCCTGCCCCTTCTTTGGGATGATCTGTGATTTCTGTAATACCACACACAAGTCATCTGTGACTCAGTTTATCCACTTAAGCTGTCCCACTACAGCTTAATGCAATTGTGGAAGCGAATTTCCTTTCAGGACAGGAAAACTCAGAGAGACGAGTATCAAAGAGGTAAATTGGGGTTCCTATAAAGCACATATCTGAGCTTACAGGCAGTGGAGATGCAGAGTGGGAGCAGCAGCACCTGAGGGAGCATTAAGACCAGGTGAAACCAGGTTGTCAGAAGACTGAAGCAAAAGAGAAGGGTGTGAGGACACAGAAACTGGTTGCCCAGAGCAGCAGAAAAGCTGAAACACAGCACACACAGAGCCAGAGAAGCCAGGAAAAGCCAGGATATGCTGCACTGGATCCCCAACGCAGCTCTCCACATCATCAAAATCCATAGCAGCCACTTTGCTCTCTCCTATCAACAAACACAGTCACCTCCAGAATTCCTTTGCAAAGCAAAAATATTTGCCTCTCAGTCTCTCCTGGGCAACACAGTGGATTCACCAGCTTGCACCTGGTCCTCATAACAGCCTCATTACCTTCTGCACACACATGTAATTAGCCACGTACACAGCACCCTGCTGCCTGTGCCCCCAGCAAACGCCTCTGCCACAGGTGAGCAGCCTGGGAGGCAGAAAGGAATGCATGGTACATCCCTGCAAATGCATTCCTCAGGTACCTGCTACCATCAGAGGATCTTCACCTCTCCCACAAGGCAGGAACGGTTGAAAACTGCCTCCAAGCATCCCAGTGTGGGCAGCATGGCTGGGACTGAGCTCAAATTCTCCCAAATTCACAGAGATTTGGGGTAGACGTGGCAGAGGGACATGCCCAGCCAGGGCTCTTGTTTCCACCCTGATGCACAAGTCCCACAGTCCTGCCTTCTGGAAGCCAAGGGAACCGTACCAACATACTTCTGCAGCCTCATACAGAAGGACAAAGTGTTTTAGGACAACCTAATTAAGTGACTTCTCCAATGAACCTTTCCCAACGGAAACTGTCCCTAATGGGCTACAATAGGTAGAGCTGCTCGTGCCAATAGCTGGGCTTCTCATGCTGGTGCTGAGAAATTCAGTTTCAACAGTTGGTGGCCATCTCAATGTGACGGTGGCTGCGCCTTCATTTCTTGCTCAGGCAATTCCCACCCACAGTGCCAGCTCCTCCCAAGACCAGTGCTGTCCCCAGAAAACCCCACACTCACCAAGTTTTGGCAGGTTTGGTGCTGGTGAGGCCAGCACCCACCTTGCCAAAACCTCAAGCAGCTGCACCAACCACCACACGGGCAGAACCCAGAAAGCTTCTCTGGGGGTTGATGACCAGGAGAGCTCTGAAAAGTCACTTGGGGTGACCTGGGAGTCACAAACCGCAGGAGGCAAACCCCGTGGCACCAAATCTGGCCCTCTCAAAGTGGTTCATCTCATTTTGAAAACACCATCGCGTGAAAAGCAACCCCAAAGCACTTCCCCAGCCCAGTTCAGAGCTGAGGCAGCTGCTGATGATGTCAAGCACAGACCCACCACCCCCAGTAGCCTCTCTGACAGCCTCACATGTGGCACAACAGCTGCTGGACTCCGTGAGAGAGCGGCATGAGTGAAGAACCTGGCCCATGAGGAATAATCCACAGGGTGGGGCTGAGACTCCTCCACAGAGTCTCCCTCTGTGCTGCATCCCTGCTCCCTGCACCACCACGCAGCCCTGATGGTCACTCCAAGGGTCCCTCCTGACTGCCCGTGGTACCACGGGAAGTGCCATCCTGGCTGCTTCTCCCATCTGAGCAGGAACTGGGGCACCTGGAGGCTGCTCTGCCCCAAGCAGCCATCCCGTGTGTAAGGCAGGCTGCTGTGCTCTGGGAGGGCATCGGGAAAGGCAAAAGCCTCTGTGCCAGCATCCCTCTGGGGTGAAAGCCACTCCCGCTGCAACTCAGAGGCACGGCCACTGCCCGGTCGCTGCTCCAGGACCAGAGGATGGACCCGTGTTCTCACAGAGGGCACCAAAAACTGGATATCTCAGCACGCCAGGGATGTGAGAGGAAAACTAAACGCCTTTAAGTGCTTCAGGCAGCCTCGGACACCAGAGCCCTCCGGGCAGAGCCTGCCCTGGCACCGGGGAGCAAAGAGCAACAGGATTTGTTCTCCAACCGTCTCCAGATGAAGTCTGGAAATGTCACCACGCCGTCCCCAAGGTATCTAAAACCACTTACTGGGAGAAACCACGAGCCCCGAAGAAGAGGAGAGCCAAGTGCGCCAGAGAAAGCAGCGCCCCCGGGCTCCCGGCGGCAGAGGGGCTTCCGTACCTCTCACTCGTCGGAAAGCCGAGGGCTCCTGCCGGGCAAACGAAAGCAAAACCCGCTGCTCCACACCCCGCGGTGACGTGCGGAGGGAGGCAGCACCACAGCTGGGACGGGTCGGGAGGAGCTGCGGCGGCTGAGCGCGTTTTTGGGGGGGTGCTGAGAAAAATCAGAAAGCGAAAAAAAGCACACACAAAAAAAAGTCCTTCCTCAAAGCCAGAGAGAAATAGAGGGACTCTCATGGCTGCTACCAGACAACTGCACCCAGGGGTGCCTCTGCAGGAGGCAGAGCCCAGCTTTGATGCTTTTCCTGTGTCTGCCCCGCACTCCTCGCCCATCCCGCACCCACGGCACGTCCGGCTCGCAAATCCGCCCGTGGCTTCCAGTTTTGCTGCCCAGAAAGCAGAAAGGGTAAGTGAGGGGCAGGGTGAGACGAGAGTGTAGCAGCGTCCTCCGTTCAGGACACTCAGCGACGGCCGAGCCGCACAGACCGGCCCCGTTCCCATCCGCGCCGGCACGCACGCATTTGGCTTAGATGTGCAGAGGAGGATTGCACGTTTTCGCTTGACTACAAGTTTCCTCTGGGGCTCAACTTAGGGAAATCTGTGATTTAGGGCAGAAAACATCGCGATGTCACTGTGAATCGTGGCGATCGCATCAAACCCCGTACGCAGCCGCCCTAGACCCAAGGAAAAGGTTCATGTGGCAGCTCTGCAGCCGCTGCGATCCCGGAGCAGAAAATGATGCTGCCCCTTGGCCGCGGGTGAGCGGGGGGGGATGAATCCTGCGGGAGCAGCACGGCCGCGGGCAGCGCCCGTGGGAGCCTCCACCCGAAATTGGGGAACGCCAAACACAAAGCCCGTGCGTCCCCGGGGCAGCGATGCTCTTGTCAGGCACGTGCCCCGGCTGGGACAAACAAGCAAATCACGAGATGCGGGAAGGGAGGGACAAGGCACTCTCAGGATCTGGGGCAGATTTTAACTCCCAGCATTAAAAATTCTCTGTCCCATCTTAGAGCAGCCATATGAGAGCTGGGCATGCTCTCACAAGGAGGGGGGGATAGATCTGTTTCAAAAGTGAATTTGGAGGAAAAGGTGGACTTAATTAAAGCCAAACCCTATGGAATGTAAAGGATCAGGGCAGCCCCATGGGGAGGGTGGCTGGGCTGCAAAGGATACGCAGCCAGCAGGGCTCCCTTACAGGTGCATAAGGAGCCACTTGCATATTAAATATATGCCATGTATATAACAGGCTGTTTAACTTATTAACCACTTTTCTACGTTATTGAAAACAAAAATGCTGGCTTTCTGAATCTCAATTGGATTCCTATTCTCTGCCAACACCATGTATCACATGTGAGATAGGAAGAAAAAAATCATCACTGAAGTGATCCGAAATATCTTCAACTGCTTTTGAACGTCACTGCATGCCAGCCTAACCTCATGCCAGCCAGAACAGCCCCAGCAGCAGGCAGGCACACAGGTCCCTCCATCCCATGCACCATTTCATCCTCAGAGCAGCCAGAGCTTTAGAGCTGATAACATAAATAAATATTAATTCACGGGTAGTTACGTGCAATGCTCCTTTGCACTGAGATGCTGACACCAAGCGCACAGAGCACTGCTGACGTGCCCATGGCCAGAGCCCACCTTCACCCTCCCCTTCCATCCCACCATCTGGAGCCCACCATCCCCTCCCCTTCACGGATGGGATTTTCATCACTACAATCCAACGTTTTCCTACAGAATTTTAATTTTTTGGCCTGCTTTGCAGCAGAGATATGCTGCCACTTGACGTGTGAAGCTTCACCCTGAGACAGAATTGTATGCCAGCGGCACAGAAATGCGGTGGTTTATGAGAATGACGTCTGATAAATTCTCGACCCCTTCCCAACAGCTTTAGACACCACTTGAGGGAATATCAGATTGTGTTTAAATGGTTACACAGCACCGGACTTGTTGTTTAAAAGCAAAACTTGTGTTCCCAGCTTGTCTTATTTTTAAAATCAGCCTCACGACAGCTGATGTTTCTTCCTAAATCCTCAGCTTCTGGAATCACGTGATGATGGAAAATCCAGGGCTGGGGGGAAGGCAACTATTTTAGACACAAGATTTTTCCTGCTGGCTACAGGCAGAAAATATGACAGCTCCCAAACACAAAGCCTCAGCAAAAGCAGCAGACAAATACAAAGTGGAGCCCTTCTTGCTGAGTTCTACACTCATTTGTTTTTATGGCATCTTAACAACAATAATGTTATGAACTCCAAACTCACCTGAGTTCTTGAGAATTAATTTTTTTCTCTGCTCCTGTGATCCAAACAAGTAACCTCACAAAGCCAGCAGCCAGGAAACTAAGCCAAAAAGCAAAAAATGATGACTCAGGTCCCTCAACAAATATTTTACAGAGGTCTAAAAGACAAACTGTAAGATTTCAGGGGCAGGGGTGAAAGAGGGGAAAAGCATTCCATCTTTTTTTTTTTTTCACACTGTTTTGTAGGTTTTGCATCCTGCCAGGAGCACTATTTCAAATGTCTGGCTACTCCACTACAGCAGAAAATTTACCTTTCCTTCTCCTATCCCCCCACCCTGCCTCTGAACACAAGCCAAGGTTTTCACATAAAGAGTTCCTTATGAGAGCTGGCAGCCCTGAACCAGGACAGGAGGCTGCAAGCGTTGCTTTTTCATCAATTAACCCAGAATTACGTTCCTGGCACACCAACGACTCCCAGAGAACAAGCCCTGATTTACGGTGCCGCGAGCGACTCTGGCCAGCTCCCCCAGGGAAGAGGTTTCCACTGAAGTCAGTGGGAAACTCTTCCCACCTAGTGCAACAGGAGCAGGAGAAGTTATTCCTCCCAGGCTCTTCACACACCACACTGAGACTGCTAAAAGGCAAACAAAGCTGATGCAATTCCAGAACACAACTGGGCAGACTGGTAAATCACAGGGTAGCCAGTGGGTGCTCCAGTCCCAAGTAATCCCACTGTTTTGGGGTGAGGGAGAAGGATCACTGGAAGAGGAAAAGAGTCAAGGACTGCTGGGGGCTGCGTGACTGATATATTCCCCCAGGGCAAAGAGCATCTTCACCCACAGCTCAGCTCCAGAAGCTGAACCTGAAGAGGACTCTTCAGCACTGGAACCCCCCATTCCCAGCACCCAGGCCCCCTCCTACAGCACAGACTGGCCATGCGCTGGGGTCTTCACACCCCCACAAGCAATGACTTCACAAACTGCACCAGCTTGTCAGCAACCACCACAGAGTCCCTTGCTGTCTCCCAGCACAAACCCCAGAAGCAAAGATGTCCCCAGGACACAACACACTGATGTGTCTCCCCACAACCTGAGTCCTCTTTAGGGAGAGCTCAGAAGGGCAGCAGGGAGGGAGAAGTGTCGCAGCAGTTGGATGACCGTGCCCACCCTCACACTGCTATGGTGCAATGTCTGCAACCCCTCCAAGAGGTGTAAACTGTCACCCTGACCAGGCAAGTCCTGGGGACAGTGGGGCACATGCCAATGATGCTAGTGGAGGCAGGCTGCTGGTAAACTCCATCCCCAGGAGTTTGGGGCTGGGGTTTGATCTTGGACAGCAGCTCCAGGACTGCTTGTCTACCCAAAGCAAGTGCTAGAGGCTGTCTACGCCAGAGGAAGGTCCAATTCTGGGGACAGCTAGAAGCCTCACTGGGTGCCTTCCCTCCTTCCCTCCACATTATCCCTGTCGGGATGGTCCAGCAGCAACAACAGAGAAACAAAAATACACATCACCAGAAAACATATGTCCCAGACTATCACACAGCTGTAACCAAAGCAAATGCAGCATTTCCCCAAGGCTACTACAAGAAAACATCCTCCAATGACTATTCTCCAAAACAAATCCTTTCCACATGCCCTAAGCCTTTGTTCCCAGCCTTCCTCCTCCCATCTCTCCGCTCCCTGCACCCAAAAGGCTTTGGTAGGAGGCAATTTCTGGCTGATAATAATCATTTTCTGACCCCAGAAAAGCACAGTAATATCACAGGCACCAATACCTGGGCTGGCACAAGGAGGCTGATGCTGGTGACAGGGGAGCAAGATCAGAACACAGCACCCCTGGGCTGATTCCAACTCCAGCTTTTCCAGCAAGGTTCAAGTGTATTGCCAGAAGGTTCAAACCTGGGGCTCCATGTTCACCAGGATCCTCCAAGTTCCTTTCCAGTAAGCAGCGCTGACTCTGGGGAGTCAGCAGCAAGGACCCAGCCCTTCAGAGACATTTCTGCCACTGAAGCTCAGCTCTCTACTCACCTCTATTTCCTGTTCCACCCTCCTTGCGGTGACCAGCTCTGAAGGGTGTGTTTGCCCACCAAGTCTTCCAGCCTCCCCGGCTTTAATCCAGCCACTTGCCTAAATTAGGGTTACTCACACAGCGACTTACTGCATCAGGTCTTCAGGCTGGCAGAGCTGACAGGAAAACACCTCCCTGCCTGCCATCCTCTGAGCACCCTCATGCTGCCAAACGAAACGCTCTGTTTGCCTCTCTCTCAGAGAACAAGGCGTCTTGCTGGGCACAGAGGAGAGAGGAGCAGCACATCCATGAGCGTAAACCCTCTCGTTCCTCCCCCTGCCCCCCCGCAAAACGCATGGCATGAAGGATATCATCACCAGCTGGAGCAGCATCGGGCTGCAAACAGCTCCTGAAGAAGCACTTCTGCACTCCCTCAGCCTCCAGCTCACCAGATCCCCCCTGTGTCTCGATGCCAGAGGATAAGCAGAGGGGCTTGTGGCTGCTGCCAGGAAAAATCCCTACAACTATCCCCAGGACTGGGGACTGAAGCCACCAGGCCCCAGCATTTGCATGGGGTCTTGCGGCCGGCTGTCATCTTTAGAAGATGATGCAGATACACAGAGTGGGAACGGGACAGCTTCCACACCGTGCATGAACAAGGGGACCTGTGCTGGGGAAGGGGAGCATAAAGCAACGAGGGGCGGGCGGGGGGCGCGGCCGGGCTTGGGCTGCCCCCTCCCTGTCACCCCCCCAAACCCGTCGAACGAGCATCATCCCTTTCGGATTAAAAAAAAAAAGCGAAGGATCCACCCCAAAACTTTCCCCGCTGGCTGCTTTTGCTTC
>VWZF01006212.1:36139-102408 GCA_013396755.1 Sclerurus mexicanus | reverse complement strand
GGAGGATCTGTCCCTGGAGAAGGAGTGTCTGCCAGAGCGGATGGCGAGCCCGTCCCAGAGGATGAAAAGTCGGGACGGAGGGTTTGCCCCCGTCGATGGCGGGCAGAAATGCCACCACGCACCGCGGGACAAGCCAGCGGGGGACAACACCCTGCAGGTCCCCCTCCGGTGACTAGCACCGCTGTCGGCAGCCAGCGCAACCCTCCCCACCGGATCATCCCNAGGGCTTTAAAACGCCCTAGACCCGTATGCGGAGAAAATAATTTTCTGTGTTATGCGTTCAGCTGCGAGGAAAATGGAACTTTGTTGGAGGGACACCCATCGTTTTTAAGCGAAAACACGGCGTTTTTTGCTGTCTGGGTGCCAGCGCGGTTCTCCATGCCCGGCTAATGTTGGGTGCTCCCACTGCCGAAAAAACATTCCAGGGATCGGGGCAGGACCCTGTGTCCTGCTGATGCCACTTCCCATGGGGAAAAGCTGATTAAAGAAGGAAAACAAGCAGGCCCTGAATGCACACCCCAGAAGTGAAGGGCAACCCAAGCCACAGGGCTGGCCAATATCACACCAATCTGTCACCCTGCTTGCCCCAAAGGAGCCTTCAAGGTTGGCACCACTGGGCTTGGCCCCAGCGTGCCATTAACAGCCTCACTCAGCCCTTCGCAGACACATCATCAGGCATCCAGGATATTTATATAGATATTTTTGATACGGAGATAGGGTAATAAGGCTAGAAGCCTTCCTCTGAGGCTGCTGATTAAATAAACGTTCTGTATTTGTTCAGAGCCCTTTACTATGGGCTCTGCTTATGCTTTGAAAGATCATGGGCAAATAAGCAACTCCCATATTCCCCCAGACAGCTGGAATGCTTTCCCCTCCTTCAGCTTGAGCTGTGAAAGGTAGAAGAGTTTTAAGACAATGAGTCAATTTTTAGCATGGACAAGATGCCCCTTTCATCAGCCCCAGTCCCTCCGTGGCACCACAGGAGCGGGGCAGCAGACACAGAATGAGCTCATGGGTCACCAGTGCTCCTGCTCAGCACAGGCAACATGACAGGCAACATCCAGCTAAAAGCTGAGCATAATTTTTAGGAGCAGCTCTCTTCTTTCTGTGTAAATCCAGTCAGAAACCATCACAGGAAGCAACAAGGTTGTGCCTGAAAAGAGGAATTCAGTGGAAGAAGTGGGGTCTGTGCCAGACCTGCCCTCCTACCTCCTTGCCTGTAGCTTAAAATGTCACTTCTGGGGAAAAAGGGAGAGTCAGACAGTATTTCACAAATACCAATATTCCTGTTTTCTCCCAAATCAGTTTTTCCTATGTTTTCTCTCCTGCTCCAGCATGATGCCTCCAAGTCATAGCAGATTCAGGACTACCTGGAACTGGTTTTAGCAGAGGGGAAACAGCAGCTGCATTTCCAGCTCTTTGGAGCAGCTACCATCGTGAGCAGTAGCCTGGTCCAGCCTGGCTCCAGCTGCTCCCCAGCACAAAATACAGGCTCCCTCCCACCCTCCAGCAGCATGTTTATTTACAGCAGAGTATTTCTTTCTAAAGATCTGGTTTCAGGGGGCAAAACCCCTTCTGTGTATGAAACCAGTACTGACTAGCTCAGACATTGTCTTCCCAAGACTGCAGGCAGCCTGAAACAATAGGGGTGTGCGGAGCGTCCTGATGCATTTCCATTTTTGGACCATGATAAATCTGAAACCTAATAGTAACAGCTCTAAAAATGGCCCACGGTAATTAGCTGGTTGGGAATCGGTTTGGGACTCAGCCATCACACACAATCACTAATGGGCTCACGTCTTCCTGCACACCAGAAGATTCATTTAACTCCTCACAATTGGACAAAGTCCCCAGGTTCCCTCTCGGAAACTTTCAGACACAAGCACAAGCTGGAATACAGGCATCAGCAGCGCAATGGAAACAGGAAGCATGCCCCAAAAATCCTTGGCATCAGATGCAAGAAATGAACCACTGACCGATTGCGTTGTTGTGTTTCACCAACAGCTCAATTCCAGTCTCATTTTTAAAAAGTGCAACCCACGCACACAAAATACAGCACAGAGCCCATCTTTTTCCAAAACCGCTGGATTACGGACAACTACTCCCTATTTTTGGGGTTTTGCTGACACCTGGTGTTCTCAAAAAGATGCTGTGAGTTCCTGCAAGTTCCTTCCCTGGCTTCTGTTGGGATGGCCACTCTCTCAGGTCAGACCAGTGTGTGACTGGGAGGTAATGCTGAATTTGGGGAGGACGCTGAGAAACGCAGGTGTGCAGTTAGATTTCAGAGGCACTCTTTAACATCTTAAGAGCAGGGCTGCAGCAGTATTTGCAGCATGGCTTGTTATGTCACTGCAAACCTCACGGTACAAATTCCTGACTTAAGGAATCAGGGAAACTGCAGTGGAGAATCTCAGCTCTCTGTTGTCATCCAATGGTTTGGGTTGGAAGGGAGCTTAAAGATCGCCTTGTTCCAACCCCCTGCCATGGGCAGAGACACCTTCCACTAGACCAGGTTGCTCCAAGCCCTGTCCAACCTGACTTTGAACACTTTCAGGGATGGGGCAGCCACAGCTTCTCTGGGCAACCTGTGCCAGGACCCCACCTCCCACACAGGGAAGAATTTCTTCCTTGTATTTAATCTAACCTTGTGCGCTGTCAGTTTGAAGCCATTCCTTGATCAGTCCAGGACCTTCTCCAAAGTCCCTCTCCAGCTCCCTTGGAGCTCCTTTAAGCACTGGAAGATTCTCTAAAGCCTCCTTGGAGCCTTCTCTTCTCCATCCAACCTCTTGTATTTCCAAAAGAAGTCCTGGGACACCAGGGCCCACCTGACAAACGTGCTCACCTTGAGAGCTGTGACAAGCTAAACTGTGAAGAGTGCCTACCTTGTAGAAGACTGCCTTTTGTGCCACTCTCGTCCTCTGATGAGTACTGGGAAGATTCACATCTGCAAATTAAAACTGAAAATACAGGATGAAAATAAAATCCCCACTTGGTGAAGCTTTTCCTAAATGCCATTGTTTAGATCTGAGGTACCTGATTACTTAATTCAATTATGGCCTGATAAGGAATTTCACTACCTCTTTTTTCCTTTGTTCTTGTTTTTAAACCCTTTTCAGAATACAGTGTCCCACTTCTCCACCACAACGTCATTATCTCACAGAGTGTAATGCTGATATTTAAATAAGGACAGAGGCTCCCGCAGGAATAACCAGCACCAGCTGTTCATGTCTTTTGCCCAAAGGTTTGTTGGACCAGCATTTCCATCTCATTCCAGATGCCTGCCCTGCCCAGATCAGATCAGTTACATTTCCCCAGGCAAACGCTGCTATAAACAGAATTCCATAAATAAATCTATCGCAAGATTTAAATATTTACAGCACAAACACATAAGGAAAACCTTATAACATGTGTTAATAGATAACGAGAACCATGTGGCCGCACTCCTGTGACACAAGCTGGCGTTCCATGCATGCAAGGGTAGCTGTAGCCTGTCTCCTCCACCGAGCAGCAAACTCAGTCTTTGGGATCTTCTCCCTTCAGTTCCCACAGGTCCAACATCCACTGGCCAACAGCACGTAGGCTTTGGGATTTGGGAGACAGTAGAAACTTGAAGGATCTATCATGTGGATAATATTTCAAGCTAACTGACCCTTTGCACCTCCTGAAAGGGATTAGTGCAACCGAGTCACCCCATGAAAATAGTAGTGCACACTCCTCTCTCACAGAGCACTCTGTTTTCTTAAAAGTTGTTTTACAACCTTCAGTCCTTTAAAGTTCCTCATTGAAATTTAGGATAATATTAGCTTTTCTTTATCACAGTATAAATATTGATCATTTTTGGGCAATGACTTGAAATTTCAAATGTCCTGAAGTTTCAACTACAAAACAGAGGCAATCCTGTATGAAAAGGAGACTGATATGAAGAAAACAAAACTAAATATTACCTTTTTTTTTACCATTATTTTTCTCCCAAGAGAAGTTGTGACTGCCCCATTCCTGGAAGTGTTCAAGGCCAGCTGGACAGGGCTTTGAGCAAGCTGGTCTAGCGGAAGGTGCCCCTGCCCACGGCAGGGAGGTTGAAACTAGATGGACTTTAAGGTCCCTTACAACTCAATCTGTGATTCTATGATTTTTTTGCCTAAAAATCACAGAGGAATTTCACAGTTACAGATGATTTTCCAACAGGCATTTGGAGGGCCTTTGTAACAGTGTCAACTATTTACAATTTCACATCCTCTCCTGGAAGATGTTTGTTTTTTTATTGCAACACCCTCTAGGTGTTGTAATCTTGAGTAAAGATATCAAAATACTCTGCTGGCTTTCTGAACGCCTCAGCAGATGCATCTCATCCTAGAATCGTGGAATCATACAGTCATTAAGGTTGGGAAAAACCTCTAAGAGCATCGAGTGCAACCCTTAACCCAGCATAGCTGTGTTCAGCATTAAACTATGTCCCGACCTGCCACATCCATAAGTTTTTTAAACACTTCCAGGGATGGTGACTCCAAAATCCCACAGCTCTGAGAAGACTCTGAAAAAAGCTGCTTTTTTCTAACTGCATGTGGGAGCTTCATTATGACCTCTCTTCTTTCTGGGTCTTTCATTTGCTGCCCCTCTAAATATTTAACTTTGACACAACTAAAGTTTGGATGGACATGTAGGGTGTCCCTGTTTCACCAGGTCAATACATAAATAGTGTCTAGTACACAAACATTCTCATTGCTATTTGCTAATAACTCTCCAGAAGTTATCCTCTAGAAGAGAGTTTCAGTATTTTTACACCAAGAATATTGCCTGCTCAGCAGCAATTCTTTACAATCTTTTGCTCTTCTTTACAATAAAAGCTCACAAGAAACAGAATATACAAAAAAACAAAAAAAAAACTCCCAAAAAAAAGTGTTCAAACTTGGTTCAGTGCAGCAAAGGAAGACCTAACAGTTACAGTTTCCAACTGTACAAACTTTGATTTCCTGAGTTCTTCAGTGCACTTTTTTAGGACAGTGGGAGATGGAGAGCAGCTTCTCGTCAGGCAAGGGCTCTTCTTTGCTAGCTGAAGGAGAAACACAGTCTTGGGTCTTGGCTTGTCAAATCCTCGGCGAGGCCCTTGGGCACTGGATTGTCCCACAACCTACAAGGACAGCAAACATGTTACTGCAGGACTAAGCATGGTGAGCGTGGAGGTGACATTGCAAAAACCATGGAAGAGGCAGCTCTGGGTTTCCACCAAACCATGTCTGATGGTGAGACAGGACAGAGGTATGGCCATATCCCAGTGACACAGCAGCAGCCCAGCAGCTGCCTCCCCACTGAAGGGGACTCACCTAGCTTGGGAGAGAGATTAAGGCTTTGAAAAGTCCTTGGGCCAGTAATATCTCAGAAGGCAGAGGAAGAACTGAGTCATACAGGAGGAAGGTGATACACGTGAGCCACCCTTCTTCATCTACCTCATTTGATGTAGTCTAACCCAAACCTGCTCGTCCTGGGACTCTACCATGGAAGCAGAGTGCCCCAAGGAGCGAAAGGGATGATCTGAGCAGGAACATAGGACCCCAAGCTCCAGCCAGGACCAGAAATATTCCCCAGTGGCTCTGGGGCAGACAGAATCAGTTTGGGACCAGAGACAGCTCAGGCAGGAGCAGACATTTGACTCCAGGACCAGAATGGTACCAGAGGACCCCTCAGAAGAGTGACTTTTCAAGTGAGTGAAGGATGAGTGGGTCTCTCCTACAAGAGGTTTTTAGGGGAGTTTGATACTCAGGGTTTGGAGCTGCAATGACAAAAAGTGCAAAAAATCAGATGTCCAAGTATCTGGAAGATATGAATCCCATGAAAGAGTGAGACAGGGCAGGAACATGTGTCAGAAGTGAAACCAGAAGGGATGGAACAATGAAAACTTACAAGAAAAAAATACAACAACTTCCCCATGGGGACATTACACAACTGGGTCTTAATTTTTGACTGATTTAAAGCCAGTAAGCTTTTCAGTTCGTTTTTTTCCCCAGGACTTTCTGAGAAAGTGGGGCTGGCCTAGAAAACCCTCAGCTTACCTGGCTTGTGTCTGCATCCCCTGCCATACCCTATTCCATGCCAGATAACCCAGGGCAGCAGGGGCATGGGTCACATCTGCCCTGACTTCTCTTTGCTGAGCCACAAACCAACCACAGAACTCCACGGTACCTGCTCACCTTATGAAATGAATTTCTGGGCACCTGGTGAGTTCCTCCGCTAGCTTTGTGGCTCCACAGGCTCCAATACGATTTTTCTCCAGGCTGTTTTAAAAAACAAAAGAGAGTTTTAAAATCCAAAACAAATCAAGAATGAAAAAATAGCTGAATAGTCACTGACTCCTTTTCCTGTCCCAGGAGAGCTACACTGCTACACTTCTGCACCAGCACAGCAATGCCACACAACTCACATCAGCCTCATCTTTAACACCTTGGCCCTTAAATAAGTGCTACTTCAAGTGTATCATGCAGACAAGGCTGGCCCTTGGTGCATGGAGCAGGCTCAGCATGAAGCTAAACTGCAGTAGTCTGTTGTTCCTAATGTACACCTCCTTTTCAGAAGACCCATGACTGAAGGCTCAGTGACAGAAAGTCTTCCTGGGGTTGCTCTCAGGGCTGTACTCACTCTAACACCTTCAGCTTTTCCATCTCTGGGAGAGCCTTGGCCAGCTCTTGGGCTCCTCCATCTCCAAGGGCATTCCAAGACAGTCTAAGGCAGACCAGAAATACCAGCTAAGAGTCAGTGGATACACACAGGCAGATACTGCTCACCACTAGTACCACTACTGTGATACGACCCCCTCATAGATTAGCCTGTTTACAAGAGCTAATAACCTCTTATCATGACAGGTAAACATTCCCCCGGATTATAAGTTTAATTTTCAGTAGCTTTCTCCATTTGACCACCTATTTCCACGTATGATAAGACACCAGGGAGTGTCACCACAGAGCCTGTGGTTATCTCAGAGTCCTGCAGGCCCAAGGAATGAGATATGAAAGATGGAAATGACTGCTGAGCACACAGCTTTATCTTTTTAAACACCCTCCCTGTGCCAGTGGTGTTAAACTACTGCAGCAGCTAAGGTGCCTCTCTGAGCTGCTCTGAAAGCTGCCTGTTGATTCTGAGCTCTTTTTGAAGGATAGCTCACAGGGCTCTTGAAGGACTAGGTTTCTAAATTTTTGATGTATTAGCAAGTGAAGACAGTTCTTTAGATCTTTTCTTTGCTACTGGCTTGCAATGCACAAGAGTGACCTGTGTGTTGAAGAATCTCCCCATCCCTCCCCACACTCACATTATCTCCTCCATGGAAGGGCATTGTCGTAAGCCATGAGAAAGTGATTTTGAAGCATCGTCACTGATTGCACAGAATTTCAGGCTGAGAGAAAAAACAGAGGGCACAGTGTGCCGGTGTCAGAGTACAGAATACAACACAGCACCGTCTGCTGCGCTCCTGCCCTGGGCAGTGCTGCAAACACCAGCCATGCTCTTCCCCCACAGCCCTCGGTGCCCTGGTACTCACTCGATCTTCCGGAGGCGTTTAAGGCATGGCAGCCCCTCGGACAGGGCATGGATACTTTGTTCTCCAAGGGCATTTTCTGATAAACTGTTAAGAGTAATGGAAAAGCTTTGAGTGGGCACAGAAAAGTGGGTACACTCAGACAAAAGCCACCATGAAAATGTAAATATGTGAACTAGGAAGTCAATAACTAGTACCCAGACCAAGTGAGGACTCTCTAGACAGCAGGGATGAGCTAGATCCATACATAGCAATTCTAGGTCCGTTCCCTGCTTGGTAAAATGGGAATGACAGCCCTGCTGTAACTCACAACCTCAGTCCATGCAGCAGTGAATTGCTTGCAGACAGTAATGTGGGGTTATACCAGTGGCTAAGGAGGACAGACCTGCAGCACATCACGTGTTGCATGTGAAACTGGAAATAAAAAGTTATACTGGAGTTGATGGCTGGTGTGACTTGAGAGGAAATGATGATAAGGGAGAGTGGGAAGAAGACATGGCTCCCAAAACTCAGGGGGAGCAGTAACTGCCTCCCAGCCTTTACCAGGCTGTGCTGGGCTGTTCTCATCTACCAGCAAACACAATCCATGGCAATCTCTCCCTTACACTAACATCTCAGAGAGTGTCTCCTCTCACTCTATGGAAAGTGTGTAGGAGAGGTGAAGTTACTGCCCTCCGCAGAGGCATCTAGCAGGGAAACAGCCTGTGTGACAGCCTCAGTGAGCTGAAATGATTCCCATCCGCAGAATGATATCAGTCCATTCACAGCCTGGAGAAGAGAAGGCTCCAGGGAGACCTTATAGCTCCTTCTAGTACCTAAAGGGGCTACGAGGGAGCTGAAGAGGGACTTTGGACAAGGGCATGGATGGCAGGCCAATGGAGAATGGCTTCAAACTGGCAGAGGGCAGGGTTATATTAGATTTGAGGATGAAATTCTTCCCTGTGAGGGTGGTGAGGCACTGGCAGAGGTTGTCCAGAGAAGCTGTGGCTCTGCCATCCCTGGAAGTGTTCAAGGCCAGGTTCGGTGGGGTTCTGAGCAACCTGGTCGAGTGGGAGGTGTCGCTGTCCATGGCAAGGGGGTAGAAACTATACGATCATCAAGGTCCCTTCCAACACAAACCAATCTGTGCTTCTATGATACGTTTGGCACAATCCCAAGCGCATCTGCCATGACATACCTTATCTCTTCCAGCAGCCCACACACCACCAGGGCTCTGGCCAGCTCCAGCCCTCCTGCCTGCCTGATGATACTGTTCTGCAAGCTAAGAAAAGAACCACAAGCATTGGAGGATTATTTTGGAATAAAGCCATAACAAAAGCTCATACTTAACTTGCCAAGAAGAAAACTGCTAATCTTTTGAACCAGTGCCTGGTATTGGTAGCAACCTGGGATTCTTGTGGGATCCTTAATGAAGATGCCGGGAAAACAGGGAGGCAACAGTGGGGGCCAGGTAAGCACAGTGAGGCGGTCACTGCAAACACACACACAGTGCTGCCACAAATCTGACTCCAGCTCTGTGCACAGGGCATCAGTTTGAGATGGGTGAGGAATGCCCTTACGAACAAAGGGCAGATGGAAATCTCACTTCTGCAGATTTTTCAACACCCAGTGAAGACAAGAACCTACTCAAAAGATTAAAATCTCCAACCACTGGGATGGCTTTTCTAAGTTATCTTTCGACGACACCTTAGACACAGGCTGGAAGAGACACCTCTAGGCTGACTCCAGTGAGCTCTTCTAGCCAATTTCTTGGTTATTGTATAACAGTATGAGAAAGTCCTACATGTTAGAGCCCTGAAAAGACCCCCAGAAAAGGTTTAAATATATAATATCATTGAGTTCAGGGGGAAAAATGACTCAGGGGTGTCTGCACAAAAGAGTGAGGGACCACAACAGATGCTCATATTTACGCTTACATTCCACCAGAACAAGAGGACAGGCAGAGGCATCAGAAAGTAACACACTCAAAAACAATTTTAAGGCTTATTTTACTGTATATACACTACCTGGTTTGTCTCTAAAGCTGATGCTGCAAGAGATTAAGCAAGAATAGTTTATGTGACTCTTACAGTAGAGTACAGTGGAGGGTTTCTCAATCCTGAGACACTTAAATTACTTAAATTAGAAGAGACCAGTGCACCACCACAGCCTATGCCTTTTACCATTCCTTCTCTCAATGATAACCCATATTTCTCAGGATATCCAGCCTTCCTGGGGCAGAGGCTGACACTTACTGTAGGATCTTCAGGTTGGTCATGTGAGGCAGACAGAGGGCAAGTGTCACCACTGTCCTGTCTCCAAAACCATTCCTTGACAGTCTGGAAGAAGCAGAAACAAAATGTTACTGGCAGTGAAGTACAGAGCCTCATTCCTCACCTGTGTGTCGTCCACACATATGTGTGACCCCCATTCCTCACCCACATGTGTATGGGACTATGCTGAAAGGAGTTAATGTCCATGATTCAAAGGACACTGAGGGTGGGAGGAAGAAACAATGAGATTTTGCAATCCTGCAGAAGTTAAACAGGGATGTAAAACTGACTTGCACTTTTCAGGAACACACTGATCTTCCTTTCTGACTGAGTTGACCTGAGCTGGAATTGAACTGAAATACCACTTTTTCACATATGCCCTTAGTCCACACACTGTAACCTGAAGGTTACATGGACAGTTTCAGTATTTTAAATGTAACTTTTCCTGATTTGCTATCTTTAAATTTTATTTGTTTAATAGGGCAGGACATTTATGTTCTATAAACTGGTCTGGAATAAAATGCCAATACATCTAGCTGTATAAAGCCTCTATCTGTCCTCTTCCCTCCAGTTTTGCAGCCACACAGATTAATGCAGATTTCTCAGGCAACACAGGCAGTGCACAGCCCCTGTGCCTGTGACATTGCCTATGAAACCACAGATTTAGCTCTTCCCCACTAATGCTGACTGTGCAGTTCTTGGAAATCTTTGAGAGAATCCAGTGAGCAACACATCCCCAAACCTCCCACATCCAGCATCACACATTCCTTTCCAGTGTAGCAGTTTTTACCCTGCTCTCATAAAAATCAGTGGTAAAACTGATCTTGGATTTACTGAAGCCACATCAGATTTGGTTTCTATGCCTTGATTCTTGCCCAGCTTCCTGAAGGGCCATTGGAAATCACACACTTACAGTAACTCTTCGATGAGCTTGCAATGGGCAAGAGCTTCCACCAGCTTTTCCCCTCCGGCAGTACTGGGACAGTTCCCCGAAAGGCTGAAATAAGTATGAGATTCTCAGTGACTAAATGAGAACCAGAACCTACCAGTTTAAGATATTTCACTGTTTGCCTGGTGTGGTGGGAGACTTGGGTCACTGCAACAATGGGCTACACAGGTCTCTGGGAAATGGCCTGGGGATTTGTAGAGCTTTTGTCAAGTGCTGAGTAACTCCTGGCCCTGCAGGTACCGGGGGGAAGGAGCAGTTTTCCCTCTCTCAGAACTGGGAATTTCCTTTTCCTGTTTCAAGTCACTTCCAGGTTTTTAATTTCAAAAAGTCACGAGGCATACCCCAGAAACGAGCCTGACAAAGAGCCTGGATGCTCTAATTTCCGTTTCCTTGGAGAAGCGACAGTTTAAATCCTTGTCTAGAGACTGTGCCCTGGCCTTGACAAATTCTCATATCACCTCTACTTCCACTAGTAAGTGAAAGCAGTGTGGCAACAGTGGGGGCCACCACACCACATAGCCCAAGGAAAGGTGCTGCCCGGATATGAGACTTGTATGATTCCCCACAGATTTACTTCCCAGGACACAGTTGAGCCAGAGATGTCCCTGTTCAAAGAGGGCTGAGGGCTGGCAAATGCCCCCCTCTGTCTCTCGGTGTGGCTGCATGAGGATGTGGCCATAACCTTCACCCTTCAGGAGTCTCTGCACTGCAGAGGAAGTCATGGCCAGTCCTGGCTGTACATGGGAAGGACAGGGGAGGGGATGCCTTCCATCGCTTTGGTGCGTTTTGTATCAGGTCTTCAATGACTTTGAAAATGCTAGAAGGCGGAACATTGCCTAGGAGAAGGTAGCACAGGAACTCCCACACAGGCTTCCCCACCAACCATGGCCATGACCAAAATAGCTGGAACAAAACAAAGGGACTCACTCAATTTTCTTCAGGTTTTGCATTTCCAGCAGGACAGCAGCCAGACTTATCAGGCCTGGATCTCCAATCTTGTTGTGGCTTAAACTTTAAAGAAGAGAAGCTAGGTTGTAAAGGAAAGCAAAAAGTACCAGACAAAGCACAGGATCTTATTTAATGTCTCCCATCTGCTGGATGACACCTTGGACCTTGGCAGCAGAATCAAAGAGCTGTTTGTCTCAACTGTCTCATGAGAGATTAATAAGTGTTAATGAGGTATTAAAAAATTTGCAAAGAACAATCAAAATCACTGGATCCTGTCAATGGATGGGAAATTATTTCAGCCAGAATACCAAGACCAGCAACAGGCTGCTATTATTTTCTAAACTGCTACAGTGGAGAATGGACAGCATCTGGTAAGAGAGAGAGGGGATAAAAAAAGAGAGGAAGCCTTGGGTTGGCTCCAGATTCAGATCTTTTCAGACTGGGCAAGTGCTGGGTCTGAGGCTCTCCCAGGAGACAAGGAGGCCTCTAGCCCTATTCTGGATCCCAGGGAAGATTTAAATCCAGAGGCTGTTTCATCCATTTTCTATGTGACTGCAGCAGCACAGGTTTAGATTCTCCTCTTTTGAACATCAGGTTCTGCTCTCCTCTAGTCCAAAGTACCTCATAGCATGAACATCTCTTAACCTCCCTGCTTTTGTTACAACACTGTGTATAAGCTCATCTGGGTCTCTCCAAATGCTGGCACTAGTGGTCACCTCTCTGCAAGACAGGAGAAACTTACTTGATTTCCTCCATGTAGTGCATATTCCTCAAGGCTTCTGCGAGTCTGGAGCAGCCATCATTACCAATAGTGTTGTGGTTCAAGCTGGAAACAACATCCCCAGGAAAATGGCCATTAAGCTCCCGTTACTCAGCATCCCAAGCCAGACTAGAGGCAAGCTGCAGTCACATACTTACATAAGCCTTTTCAGAGATGGCATCTTGCTAAGTCCCAGCACAAGCTTTGGAATGGCAGCACTGCTGAGTTTCATGTAGCCCAGGCTAAAAGATGAAATAACAAAGAGACAACTAACTACCCATGGGCAGCCGGTGCAGAGAAGAGCACAACAAAGGTGGGAGAAACGTGGGAGTGTATTCTAGTCCCTATGAATAATTTTCTATTTTGTTCTCTAATGCAATTCTAAAGAACGTGTCTGGATCCTGATAAAATACCAAGAGAATCCCAAACCTCTGGAGCAAGAATCCAGTCCCTTGTGGAACAAGGTGCCACTGTGACCACAAGATGGCAAAGCTCTCATAACAGTGACACATGCAGTCCAGTGGCAATTCATCACAGAAGGAGGCCCCACATGTAGGTGCCTGGAAAAGTCACCTCTGTATGAAGTCACCTCCAGAAGTCAAATTCTGGCTCTGAGATAACTGCACAGGAAACACTGACTTCCAGCTGGGACAAGAGTCATGCAAAAACCAAACCCCAAAACATTTCATTTCTCTGCTGGAATTCCCTGCCACAGACTAGTGATCTCTGTCTCACTCTTCATTGCAACTAAAAAGGAACTGTTGCTTCTTCCCTATCTGAAGTCCTCCACTCATCAAGTACAGGTAGCAGAGAGGCTGCAGTGTAAGAAAAGCTAAAAAGACCCGTCAGACTCTGGACAGGCTGGTAACAACACACTCACTTGAGCTCTTCAATGGCCTGACAATTCTGCAAGCCCATGAACAAATAATCAATTCCAGTTGTCATGATACTGCTAGAGGTCAGCCTGCAAAACAGCAAGGATGAATGAAGATTAGGTCTCAGCACACTGAAAAAGAGATTACTCCCCTGACAGGCAAACTTGCCCCTTCCCAAATCCCAGCCAGCATAGACATCAGGGACCAGTAAGTCTGGAGAGACTTCCACACCTCCCACATGCAGGACTAAGAGGACCAGGCAGTGCAGAGATGCTCACATGATGTACCTGTACCAAACAGCACAGTCTCTGCCTGGACCAAACATGCCCCAGGATTTCACTAGACAGAGATGCCCTATACAAGCAGCTGAAGAGGGCTGTGAAAAGGCTGCTCAAACCAGAAGCTTTTTTACACAGTAGGGTGGTATAAACTTACCTACAGTGTAAACAAGACCCAAGGTCTCAGCCCCAGATTGCTTTCACTTCAGAAAAGGGGAAAGGAAAAAACACATGCACACAGTGTCCTTAAAACCACCTTTAGCATGAACTGTACAGAGTTGTTGAGTTTGCAACGTAGACATGGCTTAGGGGAGACCCTAGAGCTCAGGAGCATGTTGCAGACAAGGAGTGTTCAGAGCAGATTGATGTGAGGCACAGGGCTGAGCAAATAATAAATATGTGGAAAAGACCACAGCTGAGAACATACCCAAACATCTTCAGCTCTGGAAGAGGTAACAAAATTCTGACTAGCATTTCGGCTTCATCCTCATGGAGTTCCACATGAGACCATCTGCAAGAACAGAACAACAGGTCTTGGCTATGTTGTTCACTGGTGACAAAAGGTCTGTGCCAAGCCCACAGCCCACACCAGTGCTGGGACATGAAGAAGTGGCACACTGATACTTGGCAAGGTCTCACGGTAGCTCCTGGCCATACTAACAAAGTATAGGTTATCTGGGCACAGGGAGATTTAGATGACTTCAAAGGATACACCAGGAAGCAACCAGGTCTATGGGTCTTTTCTATTTTCCTTTCAAAGACCCTAAGTAGGGGACCCAGAGGGCAGGACCTGGGACCTTACACTGCCTTCCCTGCTGCGCGCTCTTCTGCTCTCACTAGGACGAGCTACTCCCCTCCCAAAAATGCTTTACAGTGCCTGGCAACTCACCTCAGTTCCTGAAGCTGAGCACATTTTTCACAAACCCCTTGGTAGAAGGAAGCTTGTTTGATTTCTGGCCTGTACGGACTCAATCTGCAGGATACAAACACACAACACAGCAGTCCATGAGGATCAGCAGAGCCCGCTGCAGCACCTGGTGCCCCTTAGGGACAGCATTAGGGACAGATCAGGGCTTTCAAGAGCCCACCCGGGGCTCTCCTGCCACGTCCCATTTATGTCACAGCGCAATGCAGAGAAACACAGCCTGTCCCCGCTGACCAAGATGACATCTGCCGCCTTCTTCGGCTGCACAAAGGGGAAGAGACACTAATTCTGCTCTCTCTGCACACTCATGCAGAAGCCAGCATGTCTTAAGAGTCTTCAAAGTGCTCCTGGTCCTGCAGAAAAGGTGGATTTTTTACCTTGTGCAGGTCCCCTATGGGCCTGAAGGAGAGCAGCCCAAAAAACACATGCACATGACTAAGGTTTCTTCCATGCGTGTGGCACAGAGGCACTCTGAGACCAAACCCATGCAGACCAGAGCCATAGACACTGAAGATATTTTTCATCCCACACTGAGCTTCAGAACAAGCATAAAATAATGATAAACAGTTGCTATCTCACCTGCTAATGACGGATTCCACCTTCTCTGGGCAGTGTGGGAACCTTACATCTAATTGGAAGAGGGTTTTATCTTTATATATCCTGGAAAGGTAGAGATTAGAGAACATCATAAACCTGTGAACTCTTGAGGGAGAGAAAATACTATTTTCCATAAGAAAAATCATGAGGACTGGATGGGGCAGGACTGTGCTGATGCATGAATGCTCACCACCCCTCTCTGAAGAGGTTTGTAATGTTTAAACTGGTTCCAGAGCCAGCCTAATCTTGCTACCCTTTCTTCCAAAGGAAACTAGGAACACAGTCTCCTTTCTATTAAACCTTTTGAGGTGTGTGATCACAAACCTTCTAAGCACTTCTACCCACCAGACATTTGGGTTAAACTTGCTTCAAGTTGGACAGTAGCTCACAAATGCGCTAAAGACAGTGAATAAACAACAGAAGATCAAGATCCAGTGCTGGCTTCAATCCCATCTCCTTTAAAGAAAATATCTGAAAGGCACCAGAACCTGAGGTGCTGCTTACATGATCTCAGTTATGTTTCCGCAGGCCTGGACAGCCAGCTCGAGAAGGTTCGTGACTCTTTCTTTACACACCCATGGCTCTTCTATGCTGCAAAGCAGAACATGGAATATAAAGCTCTGCTTTATTCACATGCACAGATCCATCTCTGCCCCTGTCAGCTGAGTGCTCCACACTCCCATACATGGAAAGGCTGCTTTGCTTAGCAGAGTAGCGTCTACAAAGGAAACAGGGTGCAAACTGGGAACAGCAGAAGCAGCTCAGAGGAGAGCACAAACATCAACTTCCCTCCTGCCTGTGTACCACTGACAGCACTTAGAGGGAGCCTGGCCCCTGTGCTATAACACAACACGTTGTGGGAGGAGTGGAGAATTCGTTACCCAGGTAAACTGTGGGATGCTCTGGTAAGGACACAGAAGCAACGTGCTCACCAGAATTATCACCCTTCTTTGTAAGGCAGGTAGTGGTCTACAGAGACAGCACAGCTTATGGCCAGAGCTTTACATGATGCTTAGTAGGAATCAAGGAGATAAAGCCAAATACCAATAACTTAGAGTCAGCCATGGCAATTTCTCAGGCCAGTGCTGCCTGTCTTTGGAAGAAGCACAATTTACTTCTGTTTCTGATGAAAGGAGATCTTAAATGAGGAGACCAGCCTCAGATCTGCGTCTAAAACTGCACAGTGACACAGTACCTGATTTTCAGAGACCCCAGATCTTTTCTCAGGGAATGCAAAAGTCTTTCCGCAGCTTGGACTGTCACGTTGTTATTTGAGGACCTGGAACCAAAGCTCATTGTAATGAAGAGCTCACAAATGAGCCCAACCAAACAGGTCCAAGCAGTCATTAACTCACGTGTACTCTGTTAGACCAGTGCACTTTTCCAGGAGCAAGAACAGCTTTTCCAAGTGCTCTGGCTGAAAGTTGCACTCTGCAAGTCTGAAAGGATAAAAAAAGAGAACAGCCTTAGTTCACCACAAACAGTTCAGGCTTTCTGGCCCAGAAATCTCAGGCATCACAGCCTTTCCCCACAGAAAAAGAAGGATGCCACCAACACCTTAAACACCTTTCAGGGCTTCCAAAAAAATTGTGGCAACATTCAAAAGCATGTGTTGAGATGTTCTGGTAGAGCATACCTGTATGCTAATGGTGCAGTTTTTTGTGGCACCCTGTTCTGTGACAGGGACTGTAGAAACATCTACCTACACCAAATGAGAAACAGTCAGAGGGGAAGGAGAGAGAGAAAGGAATGTGGGATTCTCTGTGGTGTGAAAAAGTTCTTCTGAGAAGATACATCAAAGGAAATGTATTAGCTATTAGTGTAAAATATCACCATGCCAGGAAATAAGGGCAAAAAGAGGTTTTGTTTGCTTTGTGCCTAGAAAAAGGGCAACACCTTTGCCAAAGAAATCATCGCAAAAAGTCTGGAACATTACCTCAGAATCTTCCTTGGGTCATTCCTGTTTGTCAGCTTGAGGATTAAAGTTGCTTTGGAGCACAAACTGCACAGAGAAGAGATGAGTGTAAGATTTGGAGGGATAATTACTATTTTCCCAGTGGTCAGAATTTAACAATACAACCCAGAACAGCAATGACAGAGTTACCTGGCCCAGCTCATCTCCCCTTAAAATGAATCAGCCCAGGAAAATGCTTCAATAAGGTCTTGCTAATTCTAAATTGGCATAAGGCAGCACTGGTGTTTGGAGAAGCAATCTTGATCTGTCCTGCTTTTGTCTGCTTCCTCCTGTCCCTGCACTCCCTGCCAGGCTCTGGGGACAGGAAAAATAGGAGACTGATCTGCTTTAAAATAGTCCAGCCCAAAGACTCGGCACCCACATTTAACTGCAGGACTGAATGGAAGAGTCTCTGGCTAAAACTGGTTTGGGACCAACTGGTCCTGTGACCATAAACACTGGTAAGGGCAGATGTGCAGAACAGCCCAGCCTTGTGACTGGAACCTGTGAGAAAAGCACTTTGTGCCAGTGCAACAGGTCCAGAGCCCGTGGGCTACTTTTGCCTGAGAGGAAAGGAGATAAAGATGCAAATCCAAGTAAAGAACATTGGAAAATTCTTTCCATAGACAGCGAAATCTCAACACACTGGAAGAGAATTCTGGAGAGCAAATGCTGACTTCTGCCCTGAAGGGATTCATTAACAGATACATACATGACAATTGGTACAGCTGAATATCTGTCTCTGTGCACAAAAATGACTTGGCCCTGTGCAAACACAGTTCTGCTTGGCTGTTATGTTTTGCCATTAGAAATGGACATAAACAAAAGCTTTGCATGCACTTATATATAAAGGCAGTTGAAAACCTGTCTCTGGTCACTATTACTTGAAGATCACAAACTTTGAATAATTAAGAGGAAAACAAGCAGAGAAGAATCAGAAATTAGTGAAGAGAAACAGTCACCTGACTTGAACTTCAGTGGTATTTCCAGATGTGGCAAAGGCATTTATGAGATGCAGAACTCCATCCTGAGAAATCCTGTTATGGCTGAGACTGCACAGAAAAGAAGAAAGGTTTTTCAGGAGTCAGGCTGTCCCCAAGCAGCAAAATTGCAGCTGGCACTGAAGGCAGGGCAGTTTGTGGAGTGCTGAGCCCCTTTGGCTCAATGCACCAACCCTCTTCAGAACACAGCACTGATGACTTCGGGGACACAGGAACAATTTGCCTCTTACACTATGGAGACAGTGCTTGCTACCCCACCAGAAAGGGAAGGGGAGAGGCTGGTGTAGGGCACTGACTCAGCTCACAGCACCTCTGGGTCTGGAGTTGCTCAGAAAGGACAAAATACATGGAGAAGTGATGAAGTAAAAACTCAGGCACTGAGTCAACCACTGTCACACCACCCCACTCTGGTCCTTGTTGTCTCCTCGCTGATGCTAATAAAAAGGCTTTTACTTCAGCAGGTTTTGGATTAGACCCTGAGTCACCCGGTCCTGAAGGTCTTGAGTTGTGCTCATGGCTCACTCAGACCTTTCCTCTTAGGGCAGGAGAAGGTGAGAAGCACGACAAGCAGCTTCAGGAGGGATCACACGAACACCTTTCTGCTAGGGCACCCCAGACTCACAGTCTGTTTTCTTACTTGAGGGAACAGGTAATGGGCACTCGATGCAAGTGGTCCAAGAGGCACCTCAGGCCTTCATCTCCCAGCTGATTCCTGGAGAGGCTGAAAGGCAGAAGAACAATGTGGCCAACCAGAACTCAGCCTTTGGAACAGGTTGTCCAGAGAGGCAGGGCATGCCCCATCCCTGGAAATATTCAAGACCTGGTTGGATGGGTTTCTGAGCAACCTGATTTAGTTGAAGATGTCCCTGACCGTGACAGGGGGTTAGAGTAGATGGCCTTTAAAGGTCCCTTCTAACACAAATCATTCTACAATTCTATGATTCTTTTAAACAGCAATGCTCCTCTAAGAAGCTTTGAAGGAAAAACTCAAATTTCCTGGACTTAAATCGCAGCTTGGCCAAGAACAGTCTGTTTATAACAAACCACTGCCTTATGAAACTACCTTATGCTTAAGTTTAGATGAAGAGCTCTGTACACAAGCTCAGAGCAGAGCTCAGGTGAAGCAACAAATGCCTCAAAACAGCCACAGAGTGAAAATCCCAAGGAAGTTGTCCCACCAGCTCAAGCCCTCTTAAAATATATATAAAGGACCTGTATTATTTCTAATTGATTTTGTTCCTAAACAGTCTGAAGGAGCACACGTACCAATGTGGACAGGCTGGGAAACCCCAGCCATGGTGAACCACGCCAACCCAAGGTTGGCTCAAGGTCATGGTCACACCCCAAGCTCCACTTACTCTACTTCTGCCAGCCACCCGTGCTGCTCCAGGACACTGCAGAGCTCGTCCACCTGCCCTTCCCCGATGGCACAGTCTGTCAGCCTGCATGTGAGACAACACGAGAGTTAAAGCACGGCCAGCAGCCAGGCTCAGCCCGAGCACTGAGGGCTGCACATCTCCTGTGCCATCTCCTTGGTGCCGAACTGGAGACACGCTACAGCCTTCTGTGCAGGGGCACCCAGGAACCATCACCCCCCGAGAGGCTGCGGACACATACTGCATACACATCACACAGATGTTCCTATGGAGATTATCACCCACAATCTGAGGCACACATTTGGAAATTCAAATTTCACTCAATTCGGCAGAATTTGGTACAACTCAAGATGATCATGGGCAGTCCAGTGGCCACTCAAGAAAGGCACAAGCCTCTGCCATCCCAATGCATCCGAATGGTTCAGGGTTGTACTCAGGCAGATGAATTGAGCCCCAAAACTTCAACTATTAGCCAAAGTTCCTTGGCTACCAGTCCATGAATCTTCAATTTGAGAGGAAATTTGTCTCCCTGCACTAGTGCTCCAAACCCAATCACAAGTGAATTACTGTAAGTGGTTGTATGCCAGTACCTGCAGGACGTCTTTTGGCTTTGCATGCTTGCTCCTAAATGCAAAAAGGCATTTTCACTTGACCTGAAGCAGACACAAAAGACAGTCCTTCAGCAATGCTCTTCAGAGATGACAAGCTCTGTAGTCACTTTAAAGCTGAGCTGCTGGGCTCCAAACAGTGAGTGTTTGACACTGTCTTACCTGATGTCCACCATTCTGACCTGCTCACAGAGGTTGATAGAGTTGAGAAGTAAAACAGCACAACGTGGGGACAACGTATTTTTCCTAATACTTAAAAGGAGGGGAAAGAAAAAACAATGCAAATCAGGTCCTAAGCAGAAGGGCTCCGATACACATGGCCCAATTTTCCCACTGTTTACTTTAGGATGCAAAAGGCTGGACCCATTCCATTTAATTCAGGATCAGTGAGCAAGGATCCAAAGTTTTGAGCACTGGCATCAAGCATTCCTTTAAGTAAAGGAGAATCTCTTTCAGGCCCCTTTGACTAAAAAGGGAGTACAGACCAAGGGCTTACACTGAACAACTCCTCTTTGAGGCTACTGGGACAGAGATAACCCAGACTGGAAGCAACCTCCTGACTGGGCAAATTCACTCTCGCAAGACACTGCGGCTCCTCCATGCTACATCTTGTGAAAGATGGCCAAGCTCCGTCTGGGCTTTTTATCCTCACGGTGGGGTGCCCCAGCCCCTGGCAGCACTTCTCTGGCCTAAATTCCCAGCCTAAATGGCTGATATGCTGCCAGGAAACACTTCTGGTGTCAAGTGTGGCAAGGGCAGAACTGTGAGATGCTGACCATTCAAACAGGTGATGTGCTGTCACCATGTGCCAACCAACAGCTCCTACACCTGTTATGGATCCTGGAAGTCATGTTCCATGGGACCCACTAAGTCAGGATTATATGGCATGCTGTGCCTAGGGCAGGTATCTCTCCTCCTGTCCTTTTTCCCCACCACTAAATACCATTAAAGAAAAAAGGGTCTGTGCTGCTTTGCTTCTAGAAACAAGATGGGAATACATCTGAAAGCATTTCTGCGTTTTCTTTGCCTAGTTTGTTCATCTGCAATTACTGATTAATGGTCCTAAGATACGCCAGGGTATTAACACTTTCCAAACCAATGTTTCATGGCAGCAGTCAAAGCAGGGACCTCAAATGTTACCTCAGCAGTGTCAGGTAAGAGAGGGATGGCAGGAAACTCAGTAATCTCTCAATGCTCTGCTCACTCAGTGAATTTCCAGACAGACTGTAGAACATAGAAAGAAACAAAATGCAAGAGAAATTGGGACAATCTGCAAATATTTCTGTAACATTTATACAGACATGCACACACTTGGTGTTATGGGCAGTTTCTGAAAAAGGACATGTCCAGAAATGGCATGAGAGCTGGGCAAGATTTAGTCCTTACAGGCTAATCTCTCTGTTGCTCTATGTCCTGCAGCAAATTAACATTCCAGTTTCAAGAATCTTACTTTTCTATTACTGTAAATTTATAAAATGCTGTTACTGCTGTTTCACGCATGCGATATGGGTATTGTGTTATTTTTATTTGCCTCAATTTTTGTTCTGACCAGTATTCCTCTAATTTTTTTGGTGCCCTGTTCCTGCCTGGAGTGACCAGCCCTTCAGAAGTTCATTCATGGCTTAGCAGGCCAGGTGCTTCTGCTCTGGCTGTACTGCAAGCCAGGATCTCAAGGAGTAGATGGCAAAACTTATTTCTAGACACAGGATTGAGGGAGACTGTGAGAACACATGTGTGTTCCGGGGTGTTTACACACTGATATAGTAGACTTAGGAGAGGCCAAACCCTCTTTGAAACAGGACAGTAGAAGGTCTGGCTTTATCTGAGCATCTGGGTGAAGTTCTGCAGGGATTCGGTGGTGAGAGGAGAGCTGATTTACACCAGCTGCCACCCTGAACATCGACCCTCTATCTGTGGGTTGGGGAAACAGACAGACAGGCAGGCAGGCTGCTGAGTGCACAACACTTACTCTATTTCTGTGAGCTGGGGACATTGAGCCAGTATCTGGCACAGCCTGGTCATGTCCTCTGGACCCAATCTGCAGTCTCTGAGACTGAAGAAAACAAACAAAGCACTCAGGATTTGAACATTTCCCATGACCATGGTAAGCTAACACTCCCATCATACCGCAGAGCCTCACATCCTAAGACAAGACCTGTAGCAATCCTTTCTCTTTCACTGCATATATTTTGCTACCCACAATCTAGGACTGAAAAGTCAAAAGCTGTGACAAGATGAATTCATCATCTCTGAGCTCATTTGAGAGTCAGTCCACCGAAGTACCACATCACTTTGGGTGTTGCCTCCCTAGAGCCACATCATTGGTACCTAAATTGTCTCATGACACTGGACAGCATCTTTTCCCCCTCAGCACTGTCTCAGATCTCCAAGAGAAAGTCTGGAAATGGTGCCTCCTATGTCCTTCTCCGAGAGGGAAATCACAGAAACCCTTCTGGGTGACAAACTGGCAGGTCTCCATGGGACGAATGCAGTAGCCAGATAGATCTATATTTCATTATTTTTGGGTAGAAGCTTCCTCTGCAGGAAAGCAAGACAATCCCCTCAAACCTAGTCAAGCAAAAGATGCACTATTTATTTTCCTCTGTGGGGAGACACAGCTGGAGGGATGGGTCTGTTCCACACACTACATGATACAGCCATTCCTTCCTATACTCCTATTGAGTGACAAAAGGAAGCCATACCAAAAGCATCGTGCTTCTGCTTCGTGTTTAGGATGTGCCAGGAAACCACTTCTCCATCTGCTGGTGCTTCTGGGGAAAGAGCAGTTTAGCCCATGAGTTGTGCTGATGTTATTGCCCCCATGTAGCTGACTCCCCAGAACTGGGTGAGATGATGGCAGTGGCCTCACACTCTGATCTGTCTTTTCTAACCAGCTGACAGAGCTAGGTTCACCTCATCCCCAGAAAAAGGGCCTTATTATCCCTCCTCCAGCCTCCAGAGTTCTGCACCCACTCAGCACTTGGTCATTTGCTCTGTCCTGGCCTGGAAGGAGGTGACTGCAGCCTGGATCAGCAGTTGGATACTGCTGGCCTTAAGCTGCTGTCTATCCATCAGCCATGAAACAGCTCACTCTGCTTCCCCCACCCTGACTGGAGTGTGGGGCCAAGTGGCTCTTGAATTGACACACCTCAAGGACTCACACAGCACCATCCAAGATTTCATAAGGAGGAGTTTTAAAGGCTTAAATGAGCGGGTATGATTTTACCTGACTCGCTCCCAAAAGGTTAGATGAACCACCTGTGTGTGTCCTAAGCTGTAACCAGAAAAGAACATCACTAGCGTGGAGTTTGACAACACACGCTCCTGTATCACTTCTCAAAAACCACAGCTTGAGGTTTTAAATTGAAAAAAAATAGGAAGAGTACTCCTGGTCATACCTGAGGCTCATTGTTTTAATGTGTTCCAGCGTAGATAAGGACTGAGCTAAGAAAAACACAGAATTCAGGGAGATCTGGTTGTCATTAAACCTGCAGGAAGAAGAGATGAAATCAGCTGCTGCAAGCAAAACTCGCAGCAATTTATACCACATCACACGATGACAGCGATCCTTGTCCAGCCCTCTCAGGCTGCTTCTTTGCCCACTTCTGCCTGTGTTTCCAACTACAGTTCTGCAAACAAAACTTACTCCAGTATTTTTCAAATTTGTCCCTCAGGTTTAGAGTTCAGAGAATCACAGAACAGCTGAGGTAGGAATGGACCTCTAGAGCTGATCTAGTCAGGGTTAGACTAGAGCAGGNGGACCTCTAGAGCTGATCTAGTCAAACTCTCCTGCTCAGAGCAGGGTTAGACTAGAGCAGACTGCTCAGGATATTGTACAGCTGGGTTTTTAACATCTCCAAAGATGGAAACTCTACATCCCTCAGGGCAACCTATTCTACTGAGACTGTTAGTAACTGGAACAGTTTTGGCTTGAGAACAGTTCAATTAATCAAACAGGAGCAATAAATATTTCTTTCAATAAAGCAGAATGGTGCTATATTGCTTAAGCCACAGTTCTGTACAGTGCACCTCAATGGGAGTGCTGGGTGAAATACTCAGATAAACATATGCCACCGTGGCAGATGAATTCAGACTCCACCACTGAAGCTGGAGCTCCCCAGCATTTCTGTTCCAAAGCCATCCCCCTCAGGAGAGGAAGGACTGGTCCCCCTCCCACTGAGGAACCAGGAGAGGAAAAATTCAGTGACCCACAAAAGACCTCACGCTGTTTTAGAAACCTGGTGCTACACCTCACACAAGACCACCCGTCCCCTTCATGGGGGGCTGAGCATAGAGGCTCTCGGGCACTGATCTCAGTCAAGCTTCAAGGGGAGCCAGTCTGTTCTGGACTAGAGCTGGGGACAGACCAGACAGCACAGCGGATTTCTACACAGAATATTCCTGTAGCTGATCCTGAGCAGCTCTTCCCAAAAGTGGACTGTGCTTCCACAACCAACACTTCCACAAAACACAGTCCGTGAATAAGGAGGAAGAGGAGCTACTCACTTGAGAGAACGTAACATTTTCAGATTTGGGAGGCACTGAAAGAGCTGCAGAAGTCCCTTGTCTCCCAGGGAATTATTTGATAGGCTAGGATTTAAAAAAAGGAATTTAATTTTCATAGGGAAGAAAAAAAACAACAGGTACCACCAGCTCCTAATAACAAGAGCTCTAAAAGCAGAACACAGGCACCCTAATCAAAACAACACATACACTGCCCCTCTCCACTGACATCTGAAGCCTCCAGGGAAACCTGAGACAGGGATTAACCAACACAAGACAGCCAAAAGCCTTGCTCAGGGCTCATTCTTTTCTCATGTGCACCTAGGGACCCTGTGGACTCACAGTGCTTTTCAATGCAGTTACCAGGGACCAGAGGTCCACAGCTCCAAAGAATGACCAGCCTGGACAGGCCCAACAGAGGAGCCACAGGTTAGTCCTGGAGAAGGTATGTTAGGCTCTGCTATTAGAGCCTAAGGATTGCAATGGGCTGTGGCCCACATGAGATCAAGGGGCACAACTTCTTAAGAAAAGAAAAGGCTAAAAATCTCTTCCACAGGCTGCCAGGGAAGGGCATGGCCAGCTCTGAGCTGTACATAGACTACATGGTTGTGCTGGTCCTCGTTCTGTCCCCAAACCTAGATGTGGAGGTGTGTGACAGCCTTACCATCAGAGCGAGGTGTGCTCACCTCCTCGTGTCAGCAAACGGTGACGCCCCCCCACACCGTGCTAAGGGAAGAAAGTGCTTTAGTGCTGAAGGTCTTTGTGCACCATATGTGGGACCACCACAGGCTCCCCCACCCTCCATTTGGGTGGGATTCCTCAGCCTCTGCAGCCTTGCTCCCAAATGGTCCAAAGGCAAAAACAGCAGGGCAGGGTTTTACAGCTTTTGTGGTACCTGAAGTTCAGCTAAGTGACCAAACACCCCTTTCTAGATCTATGTCCTGCAACCTTTTGCACTAGAACTGCACATCCTCTTGGCAAAGGCTATTAGCCCATACAAAGCTACATCTTTCACCAGGCTACATCTCTACCACTCTCTCTAAACAACACTGCAGGACAGACAAGTGGCGCTTTCTCAGTGTCCCAAAGAAGTGCAGATAAAGACCACCAGAGTTAAGGAGGACTCACTCCAGCTCGGAGATGTGGCTACATTCCTTCAGGACTGCACACAGATTCTTCAGGTCACTGCCTTCAAAACTGCTGTCTGTCAGGCTAGAGGAAAAGAGAAATCAAGCAACCAGTTCTGCAGGACTGCAAACAAAATTGTAAATGTCACTCCTTCAGAAAACCAGAGAATGAGATGAAAATGAAAACAAAAAATCCTCTTGAAACTTCTCACTGTTCATTTGCTCCTGCAGAGCCTCTGGGTGACCTCTGCAGGTCCCTGTGCCCTTTGTTTGGCAGAGGGTGGGCACCAGGTCAGACCCCTTGCTGGGGGCTCCAGCCCATCCCTCCACCAGGGCACAGCCTGCAGCTCACACGGCAGCTGAACCCCGAGCCACCAGCACTGGGGGGATTCCTCAACGTTTTCCAGTTCTCTTGTGATTCACCATTCAGAGATGCAGTTTGTAAGATCCAGAGATAGGACATGCACGAAATACAAAGAAAATCTGCCAAGGTACCTTATTTTTTGGGGGATGGCAGGGGTCTGGTTTTCCTCTCCATATTGTTGGTCATCAGCAGAGAACACAGTCTCTTCCCTAGGAGAGCACAAAACCAGAGAAAGGTAAAACGCTTGTGCTTTCGGAATTTGGGATATCCCTGGGGCTACCCTGGCTCTAGCTCACACCCATATCTTGCCAATGGCAAGCTCTCCTTTTCTAACCAAATATTCGAACATGCAGGCAACCGGTGACAAGAGGAAAGATATATTTCTGTCTAAGCTACAGATTGATGGAGAATTCAGCTGTTGCCTAAACATGTTTTGTGAAGAGTCCCTGTTTGTGCAAAAATCTGACTATTCATAACTAAAGGGAACATGCAAATCCTAAAATATCAGAGTTTGAAATGTCACCTGGTGCCTTAAAGGAGCTCACAGATCATGTGCCTCAGGCTGTCACTGTTCTCCAAGCAGAGCCACACCAGCTGGGTTACACCCCACGACAGCCCTGTTATTCCTCCCTGGCTAAGAGATGGGATGTAGGTTTACCATGGGAAATGCTATTTTACAGTGGGTTCAGTCCACAGAGAATGAGGGAACAAATAACAAACCTAAAGCTCCAGGAGCAACAAGAAAGAATTTCTTGGTCAAAACATTTGGGCTGAGCTGTTTTGACCACAATTTTCTGAAGAGTAAAATAAAACTCCAACCTGCTTTTGACTCAGGAGTACCACAATCCAGAATGCATAGTGAATGAACCAGATGGTTTTAAATATGCAGGGATTTGTGAATCTTTTCAGAATTTGGTTTGGATGTGTGGGCTTCCCTTGTGGTTTTCTTTTACTGCTCACTATTATCAGATAGCCCAGCTGTCATTAAACAGCCTGCTTTGCTTAGGGTGCTGTGGGTTAAAATGTCCTCTAGCAACATAAAACACTACAGAAGGCTGTGACACCTTGTAAAGTGGCTGAGAAAGCCAGGAGACAGTTCTACATTTAGATTTGAGGGGTGGGGTGGGAGGCAGGAACTGCTGTGATATGGTGTGTTACCCTCAGTACCTACACAGGATGCAAGAACTAAAGGAGATGCTGAGATAACACCATATATACACACAGACTCTACCTCAGAGGAAGGGAAGCAAACTGTCTGTCTTCTGTAAACCTCAGCACTGCAGTCTCACCACAAAGGCTGTGAAGAAGAGAAGGAGTCAATTAATGGCACTTTCTGGTTATTTACAGAACTTTTTGGTTTAATGTTTGGTTTTGTTCTGCAAAACTCTTTGGTGACACCGATCACTTAAAACACTCCAAAAATCAAGCAGAAAATAAACTCCATCAGCTTTAAATCCTGATTTGGTGAATCTATGCACTATCAGATGATCCAGTTTCACTGGATCATTAGAGAAAGTGCAGACAAAATTGTTACACTTGAACTCCAGCGGGTTTCCAAGTGAAAGGCATAAGAGAGAACTTCAGTTCTGCTCCAGGAGGTGTCACCAGTTTTCATACTCCACAGAGATCCCATCTCCAAAACTTTCCAAGGCAGAGAGCAGGGAAACGTCTAAAACTGCCCCCCCACATGAAGGGACACACAGTTCTGTACCCTTTCAAATTCTGGTCAACAGCTCCAACAAAATCAGTTTACAGCAATGTATCACCAAGTGCCAGTGTCAGTAACCACCTTGGGACATGTTCTTCACCCACCCCACTTCGGAGGTGACTCAACAAAAACCTCAGAACATAACTCTCAGACTTGTATATTGGGATTAACCCCAGGAATGACTCAAGACCTACATACCTGACTTGCACCTCCATCACCTTCTGGCAGGTATTTACTGACTTCAACAGGCTGCAAATGCCAGTGACAGAGAGGTGGTTTTGACTGAGACTAAGAAAGAAAAGAAAAAGGCAATTAGCTGGTCCCTGAGATCATACAGGACCTCCTTAGGAAGGGGTTTTAATGAAAGGTCACTTCAGCACTTCAGATGCATTAGAACCATTTTCCATGTGTGCTGCTCTGAGCAAGTGACCAACTTCAGCCTGGACATGACCTGAGTCTCACCCTCCCTCAAGAGTGCTCAGAGCTGCTTCTGGTCTGGGTGAGCCTTTTGCCTCCTGAAACCATGCTCAGCATCCCTGTTCAGTCCTCCCCAGGTTAAAGAAAAGAGGGCAAGTTGGTTTTGCACAAGGCAACACTTACTCCAACTGCTTTGAAATTGATATCCGAGGGAGGCTTTCCAGCAGGCAACTGCAGCCTTCATCTCCAAGCTTGTTACCTGATAAACTGAAGCATTTTCCAGTTAGGAGGGACTGTTTTGAACAGTATAAACAACAAAACCATCAAAATCTGCTTGCTTTCTCTTTCCTACAATTGCTTTTTATCCTGAACCGTTCTTCTGTGCCAGCTCAAACTTCCCTGGTTATCTCTGCATGAATCAGCTTCAGACAAAGAGTTTTATCCATAGGACAACATGATTCATGCTTTAGCCTATAAACCATCTTACTTTAGAAAGCCTACATGGAAATACGAAAGAGGAACCAAATGTTACTAGACATAACAGAGTGCTGGGATCTTGTCTGACTTTGCCCCACGTCTGACAGCCCTCTACATCCCTGATCTAGTGGAAGGTGTCCTTGTCCATGGCAGAGGAGTTAGAACCAGATGATCTTTAAGGCTCTTTCCAACCTCAACCAGTCTGTGATTCTATGACCCCCCTCTCCCCACCACCTGCCTACAGCCACTGAACTGGAAGGAAAGGAGGCACTTACTCCACTTCAGAGAGACAGGAACAGCTCTGGAGAATGGCAACAATCCCCATGACGTGCTGGGGAGACAGGCTGCAATCCTGCAAGCTGTGAACAGCAAGGGTTAGTAGAATTTGTGGCAAAGACAGGCATTATCAAAGGAACTCTTCCTCTCTAGGGCTGCAGAGCCCAACACACAAGAACCAAAGCCACTGGCTGAGCCAGACAGGGATTTCTATTGTTATTTTTATTCGCTGATTCAGGTTTATTTCAAACATTTTCAGAAGAGGAAATATCCTCTGTCCTTAAGAGCCAACACAGCTGCTATTCCTGCCCTTCTGTAGTACCTGTCCTATGCAAATCACATGCACCAGTAGGACTTTCAATGCCTTCTCTTACCATAACTTCACATGTCTAGTCGGAGTTACATGTTCCTTATTCTCTTCCCACCTCAAATCCGAAGACCTGTAAACAAGCAAAATATTTGGCCTTTATTATGCCTTCATGAAATATCTGACAACTTGGGTGCTGGTCAGTATTTCCTGGCAGGAACCATTTTGCTCTGTCCAACCATTCCACGCATGGTTAAGTGGTTTCCAAGATCCTGAAGAGTTTCATTGAGATGGAGCTCAGGGATGTCCACACAGGATTTCACTGTATAGTTGACTCAACCTGATAACTGAGCCCCAATTCAAAGGTGCTATTAATATGTGGGATGTTTTGTCTCCATGTGGGATTGTGCCACCACAGGGAGGGATAAACATATCCACATGCACCAGGTGGCCCACAAGAGCACAGGATGATGGTTCAGGCATCTGAACAGGAGCAATTTATTGCTGACTCAGTTTGCACATGAATGCAAAAATACTGAGGTCCCTCACGGACTGCACAACAGAGAGCAAAGTGAGTCCCCTATCCGGGAACAAGACATTATTTCAGTTTCTCAATTAAGGTCGAATCCACCATTCCCCCAAAAGTAGGCACATGCAAGGAGAGCACAGGAGCCAGCCAGAGAAAGAGCAAAGTATTTTCCTTCGTTTTCCTCATGTTCATGTGTTTTTTAGCAGTTTTGCAATAGAAACATGGCACTTCAAGCTTACTAAGCTTCAGGGACTAAGGCACTGCCTTTGTGGAACTGGCTGGTAGGTGTGTGCAAAACCCAGCTATTTTGGTTACATTCCACCTTGATCAGGTGGACTCAGCTCTGCCAGATGCAAGGGCAGAGGCAGCCAGTTCTGCTGCTGGACTGGTTTGTAGTGGCACCAAGCTGCTGGTTTGTCTCAGCATAACTCTGAATACAGCACAACCCCAAGTGCAGCTTCTTACCTTGGAACTTTCCCAGAGGAGCCAGAAAAATAAATAATCACGGTGTCCTTCCTGAAAAAGAGATCCAAAACAATGCTGGGAGGATGCCAGTTGTTTAGCAGAGGGGCTCAGTAAGACCAAAGCTGTTGCTGGGATGCTAAAGAGGGCCTTGACATCTGCCATGCCAGCACATTGCCATGGGTGAGCAGCCGAGCAACTGTGTGGTTAGAGGGGACCAGGACACCCCACATGGAACTGGGGCTGACACAGTTAAAAAATTGGGCTAGAATTCACGGCCAGAAGTTTTTTGGACAGAGGTTCAGTAGAAACTTCAATTCCAGCAAGAAAAATAAGAAAAAGCTGTATGCAATTTTGAGTTACATGAGGGATTATTTTGGCCTGTTAAACTTAGAACATAAGACAGCCATAAAAGCCAGGATTTAAAAAATCTACACTTTCTCTGTCATGTTGGCCATATGAATACACAAAACCCTGTCATTTAAAGGACCACAGAGCTAGAGTTACTTAAATCCACACATTTTTAGTAAACCGAGTTGAATTATGGCAAATTTATGCTAGTTGGTAAAAAATTTCCTAGTTGATATATTGCATAGCTTAAGAGCAAGTTTAAATTCTATTATGTAAGAAGAAATATTGCACCCTACAAATTAATTTAGAGATCAGGGATAAAATGATCTATTAAAAATACAAAGAAGAAGTACATGATATGGTGAACTCACATTTTGTTTCCAATAGAAAAGAAAAAGTCAAATTAATTTTTGTTCACTTTGCTGAGCTAACAATTAAGCTGTAAAACAGTGTCCATTTAAAAAGTCAGCATCTAAAGAGACAGCCTATTTGCTCTTGTAACAGCTCTCACATATTCATACCTGACACGCAGTTCAGTAGCATTTTGACACACAATGACTTCCTTTGCCAAAGTGAGAACAACATTCAAGGAAAAAGGGTTGTTGCTGAGGCTGTGAACACAAGGACAAACATAACCTCAGCTGCTGGACCCCACAGAACACCCTTTGGCTACACAGATGCCCTCTGCTCTGCACCCCAAACACCCTGAGGCACACATTCTTTATTTCAAAACTTCTGAATTTTGCGTTTAGGACTCAACAAAAGCTTTATCAGATCATAGCTCTCTGCAAGCTATAGCTCCCATGAATTTAGAACCAGGGATAACTTCTTTATGTGCAGCAGAAGGATCATTAGCTGATTCATACCTGTATAATTACACAACCAATCCACAGTGCAGTTAAACTCCCGCTACAACAAATCCAATTTAAGTATAGCATAGTAAAGCAGTGAGGTCTAAACACAGTCCTCCAGCCTCTGAGGATTTATTCTTTAACTGCATGTTCATTCTGTTTCATTAATTGTTGGACCTCATTAAATATGAAGTGTAAAGTCTTGCTTCTACAAATCCTCTGATTGTTCTCAGTGCCACAGAACACCATTCCTGTGAGCCCCAAAGGAATCCTCCACGAGAGCAACAGTGCATGTGCGTAATAGAGATGTGTGAGGGTTGAAGCCATTTCTTACTCACTCTATTTTCTTCAGCTTTTCCATTTTGGAAAACAGGTCCATCACCCTCTTCACCTCTGGATCCCGTATCCGATTGTCCTGCAAGCTGCACAGATTCATTCTCATTAGTATCCCAGGCCCTCAAGGAATGAACAGTTGGTTCAAGGGTCATTGCCACAACACACTCACTTTATTTCCTCCAGCTGGAGGCACTGTGATGAAGCCTGGACCAAGTTAGTCATCCCCTCAGCTGTGATGCTGCTGCCTATCAACCTGGAAAGAGAAAGAATCATTCAAACCAAGCAGAGGGAGGACCAGCATCCCACACATGTGCCTGCACCGTGCTCCCAGCACACCAACTCTGGCAGGCGACAGCCTGACTCTGCACCCCAACCAAATTTATTCTCCTTTTCAAGCAGGACAGTGCAATACTCCTCTTGATGCCCACAGAAAACAAAAGCCACATGTATCTGTGCTGCTCTGCGTACACTGTGCTATCCTCCACACACTGCTGCACAGAGCAGATCAGACTGCAGTGAGCCAGTGCAGTTAAACTGACAGAGAACAGACAGGAAGAGAGAAGGCTCTGACCCCACAAGCAAAGACTTACTCTAGTTTCTTCAGGCTCCCCATTCCTTGTAAGGCTTTTGAAAGAGCAGCAGCAAAGGCATCGCCACATCTCCTGCTACGAAACCTAAAGCATGAAGAAAAGGGAAAAAACAAACACAACAAAAACCAAAATAAGCTAGCCCACAGAATAGGTTAAATAATGATTATTTTTTAGGAAAGCATTGAATTTCCTTCTTAGCAGCCTTGGTATCATGGTCTTTTCAGCCAGAATGGATTTATCACCTTAATACCCTTCAGTCTCTCACAAATTCATTATTCCATACACTCCTTCAGTATTGAAGTTACGCTGTTCAGATCAGAATTTCTCACATCCTCTTTCTCTCCCTTCTAGAACAAACACAAGGCTTGCCCCCTTAACACTCAGTGTGTGTTTACCTCAAGTGCTCCACACTTTTACAGTCAGCCAGAACCTCCAAACAGTCAATGTCCACAAGACACCCTGCAAAATCCAAGCCAGTCAAATCCCGGCCCGAGTTTATGACAAAAACCAAAGCCGACATGTCCAGAGGTGTCAGTCTGAAGTTTCTGAACTCGTACTTGAAGTTCAGCAGGCTCCCAATGTGCTGGGCTACTTCGAGGTTTTGTGTTTCAAAGGTGCAGTGGCAGAGCTCGAGGACCTTAGGTCCTGTCAGGTGAGTGGCTGCCATTTTCTTGAGAGACTGCAGGATCACATCCTGTTTATCCTGCACCCAGGCTTCATCTTGTTCCGCTAGCAACATGAGAAATGTCCTACACTCCTTTGACGACAAGCCCGACAGAAAGATGTGAAAACTCTCCATGAACTCAGTCTTCGTCTCATTCTTTAAAGTCCACTTGGACTTCAAGAAGAACTTCTTCTTCAGGTAGTTCTTGTCCACACTCCTACTCACCATGAGACATAGTGCCGCAAAAAACTCCTGCAAGCTCAAGTGTACAAAGGCATAACCGGCCTCTGGGCAAGTGCCACTGGTCTTCACCTCAAAGACAGTCAGCAATCCGTGCAGGGAGGCAAATTCCCTCACGTGCTCTGGAATATCACCAACATAAAATACAAGCTTCTTCTCTTCCAGGCCTTTCAGTGCAAGATCACAGAGACCCAAAATAGCCTTCCTGTTACAGTTCAGCTGAGTCTCCTCATCACCTGCACACTCTCCCTGCTGTTTGTTTAGGAAGATGAGAAACATTTTGATATAAAACTGTGTCATAGTCTGAGGAAGCTCCACACTCATCTGATGTTTAAGGAGCAAATACTCCAAACAAATGCACACAACATTACACAGAGCAGGGATAAGGCACATGCTGAGGAGCTTCGTGTTGTTCTTCAGGTGAGTGATGGCTTGTTCTTTGAATGAACGTTGATGAAAATAGTGGCTGACATATTCCTCAACCTTCTCTTGGTCAAATCCCCAAATTTCTGCCAACACACTGACTGTATACAACAAGAAGTCAGGTAGTCTCTTAGGTCGGCTGGTGACCAACACTGTGCAGCCACGCAAGAGCCTCCCGTGACAGAGGTCTGCAAAGAGCTGGGAGATGGACATAGGGGAGGTAAGAGTTGGGCCTCCCTTACAGGATGACACATCCACGTTAGCTGCAAACTCATCCAGCCCATCAAAGATGATCAGTGTCTGCTGGGCATTCTCCAGGAGGTGCTGGAACACCATGTCAGGGCTGTCTTCTGGCTGAAGGAACACATCAAACAAAAGCTCCTTCAGAGTCAATTTTCTTTTTAATAAATTCAGCTGCCGAAACTCAAACAGGAAAGTGAAGAGAAACTGAGGGAGGACACCTTCAGCCCATTTCTGACAAATCCTGTGCATTAACATAGTCTTGCCTGTACCTGGTTTACCACATAAAAAGATCACCTTCGTCGTGCCCAATGGGACCACACTGCAAAACAGATCTGACACTTTCACAGCTGTATCCGCACATTCCTCCGGCTCAGGAGCACCTGCCACATCCTCTCGGGGTTTATCCGTTCTCTCTTTTAATCGGGGGGCTTTGCTCTGGCGAATGACAAGGTTGACAAAGGCTTGGTTGAAGGCCAGTGGCTGTGTTTGTTCCTGTGCTTCTGCTCCTGCTTCTCTCCTCCTTCCATATCTCTGGCGGATAGAATCGATGAGGAGATGCTGGTATTTTGCAGATGAATCTAAGAGAGAAGACGACAGAGGGAGTGTGAGGGTGAAAAAGTTAGTTGTGAGTCATGACAGATCCAAACTACTACCACTTGCAGACAGAGGAACAGTGGCCCTGATCAGAGGCTGCTAGGAAGAAATGACAAATTTCGAACACATGAAAATAATCTATACTTTTTCCTCTTTTTGCACAGGGGGCAAAGAAGAAGAAAATTCAGGGAGAAGATTTAATGCTTTGTATGAAAACTAAATCGCACTATCTCTTTAAGATGAGAGTTAGGTATCCCTGCATTATGCACAGAATTCCCTCTTCACCCATGCTGGCCTTGAGCCACACTCGCTTTGCACCTCGGAACAGACACAACCTTCGCTTTTGACATCCCCAATGGTACCAGGATCAATTTGTTGAAGAGAGAACAGCGATGCTAATTAAGGGCAGAAAGCACCTTCTGAAAAACCCTACCCTCACTACTGTTGAGTGCTGAGTTTGGTCAACAGACAAGATCTGGCCTCCTGGGAGTGTGTCCTCAGGAACTTCCCTGTATGAAAACTTTCAGTCGAAACCAGGCTCCAGCCCAGCTGCATCTGCCAGCTTTGCCATGCGCCCTGTGCTACCCCACCAGAGCCCTGGAGGGCTGGACTATGGGCATTGCAAGGTTGAAAAGCAGAGGTAGAAAAGGGTGAAGAAGGGCAGATGGTGAAGGAAAAGATGTGGACACTGGTGCTATGCAGCCTGCAGGTTTGCTCAAGCTACCTAATCTTCCCCAGAATTACCATGCACGACTTTGTCATCACTCAATTCATTCAGTTACCTCTCCACTTTAAAGTGATCTGAAATCATATGAGTTTTTTAATGTGCTAAAGAAACAGTGAAGCTTTTAGTGGGTTTTAAATTGTCAGTAAGTCTGCTGATTTGGTTAAAAAAAAAACAAACAAATAAAGTGATGATCCCCTCCCTTTTTAAGGGAGCCCTTAGCCTTTGTCATCTACATCCCTTATGGTCAGGTAGACTTAACGTGTCTCTGCAATGGAAATGGATGTTTCCTGTTACTTGCCAGGTCCTGTTGTCTTTCTAACCTCTTGCATTGAGAATTTACACAGCTACTAAAGAAAAGTTTCTCTCAAAGCTGGAAGTTGATTTCCCAGGTGTTTCTGCAAAGAAGTTCAGTAGGTCCTTCCTCAGAGGAAAGCACAACGCAGCGCTGCTTCTGGAACATTCACTTACCGAGTCGTCGCCGTTTGGCATCCTTACCGCTCCCAGAGCTGCTGTGACGGCGACCAAACCCTGAAAATATAAAGGTCAGAAATGCGTCAAAAGAGCATTTTGAACTGCAGCTTATTAAAGCTGGGCAAGACTCTCCAGCAAAGCACTTGGGGAGCTGAAGAGGCAAAAGTGGAGAGACAAAACTATTTGTAAACTCAGGCTGAGTTTACAGAACTGCTTTTTCTGAGGTGGACCACAACCACCTCACTGGTCAGTCTTTTTGTAGGCCTGGTAATACAGCTGCCTCACTCTGAACACAGGAACTGTTTTGTTATCCTGGGGAACGAGGCAGGAAACAGCTGCTTCTGGGGAACACAGGGCCCACAGACTCACAGGGCTGTTTATAATGGTTAATTCTGGTTGTTCATGGTGCAGTGTCAGATGGAGAGAACGGGCAGAGTTTAGAGCGGCAGGAGTCTTTCCTTTCTTAACTCGTCCTGGTAACTTTCAGCATTATTTTCCAATTTCCATTCCACCAGAAACTGACAAGATCAACTCACTAGGGCAGCACAGCAGCTGGCAGCAGCAGTCTGTCTGCAGAACAGGAAGGTCACTTTGCTTTTCTTTGTTTTCAAGACCTTAAACCTGCATATGACACACAAGACATCTGCAGTGCTGTGACTCACAAGCAGCCTGTGAGCGAAAAGCAGCGGCAGAAGTGTCTCTGTGACCCTACAAACAGCTGGAAATTAAGGGTAGGTTGGGAGCTCTGATTTAAAATGAGTAACTCCAGCAGAGATGGGAGCGCTCAGGGAATGTAGTGCTAGAGAAGCTAAAATGAGTGAGTTCCTTAGCAGACTCAGGGCCAGCAAGACTTTTCTGAAATTCAGGGAGAGAAAATGAGAAAAGAGGAGATTCACCTGGAAAGCACCGAGAACAGAACCATCAAACCTGAAGTTGCAGTGGCTTCTCCACACCTGGCCAGCACTGAGGCTGGAACATTTTTAGCCCTGCCCAGGATATGGGTAGAGAAGGTAAACTCCAAGAACACAGCGCCCCAGGGTCTGTTCCAGCCTTACCTTTCGGCACAGGTGACTGGGAAGTCATATCTGTGCATGCTGCTTCTGTCTGGCTGAAGTTACCTAAAGGAGTTGGATAGGAAATGAAATACAGTTAATGTGAGCTTGCTGCTCTTGAACTTCGGAGTGCTGCTGGCCAAAGTCAAAGGGCAAGCAGCTTGCAAGACAGATAGTAGCACAAGCTAAGACTCAGTGTAAGGGCTGATGCAACACAGCCAGGTTTCAGGCTCCCCATGTGATCTTTTCCTTTGAGATTGGTCTAGAATACAGGTAACCTCTGCTTTCAGGGGAAAATGAAACAACTTTCCTCTATGACACATACAAACTGGGAGTATGGACAGCTTTGGCTGATCTAAAGCCACACTGCAGCCAAAAAGGGAAGCCCTACACTTCTCAGTCCCTGCAAAGAAGGATTTTCTGTGGATAAACCACCGACAGAGTCAGCAGCCCAGTCAAGGGTCTTTTCTGACTCACTGTATGGCTCAAAGCTGCCACAAAACCCCCTCAGCATAAGCAGAGGCAATTCACCTTCAGAAGGATCAGTGATGCTCAGCTGCTAATACTACAGTTAAACCAGCATAAGCTGGAAACCTTAAGAGACATCTTTTATTGTATGTCAGAGCATCAAAAGCCTAAAAACTGTTTCGGCTTCAGTCCTGAGAGAAATCCCCCCTCAGTCCACGTTCCCTGTCACTTGTCTGATTTTTCCCCTGTTTCATCTCTGCCAAAGTGACTGCTGCTGCAGTTGGTTACCAAAGGTTGCATCCACCCAACTGATGCAACCAACAAGAAGTTACTGCAAGCAGGATGTGAAAGACAGTAATGCTGAGAAAGACTCATCCTGTGAGACTTCCTGCAGAAGAGAATTAATCACCACATAACATAACCCAGTAAGGGAGGGGCACATCTTAGCTCGTGCCACAGGCTTTCAGAAAGCAGAGCATGTGCACTGTGCATAATCTGCCAGATAACACGCAGTAACTGACTGTGGGCTTTGTGAATTGCCTCATTTTCTCTAAAGCCACAGCCTCCAACTGCTAGCGAGAGATATGGAGACGTGGTTTCGCTGTTTTGGGACTATTTTTAGGCTTCTGTTTCCTGATCCAGAAAGGCAAGAAAATTAAAAGATAACAATTAAAAATCCACACAACAAAGCGATAGTATTTTTTTTTTCTCCTTCAAAATAAACCCGTAAAAAATTTCATCTCAGCTTTATTGGAGATGAGGGTGCACAATTTTTATTTTTTTGGCTTTTTTTTGTCTGATTTTTTTTTTTACCTCAATTTACATTTCTAAGCCAGAAGTTGTACTTCAAAGAAAAAAGACCACACAGGTGAGGGCACTGGTGGTGTCACTGCTAGAGTGGTCTGTTGGCTACATTTGGTCAGAGGAAGACTCTTACCTTCTCCCGCAGAACTCATGAGCAGCACATCCAGATACAGGGGGAGGTCACACTCCATGCAGACATACAGAGCAAACTGTTTCCAGGTGGCAGGACCAGCCTTCTCCAGCAGGTCGAGGAGCACTGAGATTTTTTCCTTGTTGTCCGAGATGCCACTGAGGCTGCTCAGGGCCAGCTCCGGGAGGAAGCGCTGGGAGGTGGCGAGCAGCCAGTCGGGACAGTGACTGAGGAACTCCACGAGCTGGGGGCGGACGCTTGCTACGGCTGCTTCCAGGTCTAGGTCTTCGTTCTGAAGTGGGGGCTGGAGGGATGACAGCAATGGGCACAGGAGTGAGAGACCTTCACCCACGCAGCCCTGCTGTTGAGTAGCCAGCACAGCCTTTGATGACTTGGCCTGCTTTTCTCTCCCTTGGTCTAACCCAGAATTTCTCATCCACCTCACTCTCCGAGCATCACGTGGCAAATCTGACCCCAGCCATAACAGTGCAGGTAGTCCTTGTCTGCACAGGAGGACTATGAGGACAAGAGCAACCCACAGAAGCCAGTCTCTCCGGAAACAGCCAAGAAGAAGCTGTTGGCATCTGTATCACTGCAGCGGCCATCTGCCAAATATAAGATCCTAGGCATTTTTCACATACATAAGGACCTCTGAGAAGGTCAGGGATGTTTTTGTTATCACTCAAGAGCGCCTACAAAGTCAAGGCCTTTTCTGTTTCTCACACCACCCTGCTAACGAGCAGCTTGGGGGTGCACAAGAAGTTGGGGGGAAACACGGCCAGGATAAGTGACCTCAACTGACCCAAGGGTCAGTTTGATTCCAGACCGTATGGCATCATGCTCAGAATGTAAAACTGGGGAAGAAGGAGGAAGGTGGGGAGTTCAGAGCGATGATGTTTATCTTCTTAAGTCACTGCTACACGTGATGGAGCCCTGATTTCCTGGAAATGGCTGAACTCCTGCTTGTCCATGGGAAGTGGTGAATTAATTCAATCTTGGTTTGCTTTCCTTGTGTGTGCAGCTTTTGCTTTACCCGTTCAACTGTCTGTATACCAGTTCACAAGTGTGTGCAGGACCTCCCTGCACAAAGGGCTCAGCCAGCTGTTCCTGTTGCTCATTTTGTGGGGATGAACAACTCATTTCTGTTTTGGTGGCAGTGTCAGCTCCACTTCCAGCTCCTTCCCACATCAAAGCCGTGCACGTAATCTCCTACCTGCATTGTTGTGTGATCAGCCTCCTTCCACTTGTCAAGAGCAAAGGTAGCTTCTGCTCCATATTCTGATGGAGAATCAATCTGCTAGCAGCAGTTTTTCAGCACACAGGGACACCCCAGTGCATGGTACATGCCTAAATGCAGTCACCTAGGGACAATAACAGAGGAGGATGGAGACATACAAGGCCATTGCAATTACACAGGTCACAGACCTATAAGATTTACCTTTGACCCGAAGGTCAGCTATGGTGTTTTTCATCTCTTCTCACTCAAACCAGCAGTGACCATGAAATTTCGACATTTGAAGATTCACTAGTGGTCTGACGACAATGCAGGACTGAGCCTTGTGCCCTAAGATGCAAGGGAAGACAGTTTTACAGGAACACTTCACAGGAATCACAGCTTTCTTGGCATCACTGCCTGACTTGAGCTGGCCTGTGCTACCCTTAGCTCTACAGTGGAAACTGATACAGAAGCAGCAGCAGCTTGCTCAAGTCAAGCAGAGTGACACTGGAAAAAAAAAACCAAACACATAAAACCTGTGAAAAGTTGATCCTCTGAAGCTACACAGCTCTCACAAAAGAGTTTCAGCTGTAGGGGACTGAAAATTCCCCCAGTGCCAGTTCCCTACCTCTCAGCAGAGATGGCAAAGGAGAATTTCACCCCAGTCTGCAGCAGGTACTGGCCAGTGTCCCACCACTCCTACCACAAGGAAAGGGATGAGGAGAGCAATTACCATCCGGCACGTCTCCAAACACTGCAGCAGCGTCCCAGTCCAGGCTACAACAGCCTGACTCCAGAGACAGTGCCCTACGCAGATATTGAAACAACTATCACCATAACATTTTATTCAAGAATAAAACAACACTGAAAAGCTGCATGAAATCTCAGAGACAGCACAACTCCTATGCTACTGCTCTGCTAGAAAAGACTTAGAGTAAAATTGGCAGTGACTTAAAGTAAAATACTTGTGACCTCAAAATGAAGCACAGAAACCTCACAACGAAACCCAGAAAACTTTTCAGCCTCAATCCTTGCCCTTCAAATGCAAAACCACCATTAAAACACATCACCAAAAGTCACCTCATCTCCCCAACTTGGCATTTACACCATTCCCAGCCACAAAAAATTAAACCGAAATGTGAAACTACCGGTTGCAAATCTACCAACTTCTTGCATGCTCGGAGGAGCACAGGCTACTTACCAAAAGCCCAGAAACAGAGCAGTGGCACCAAACCAACATGGGGGATCACAAAAGAAACAAGCTGGAGTACAACATCCACTGCCTTGTTTTCCACTTGCTAACCCACCACTCTCCCAAGGCAAAAGGCCTGCCCATGCCTTTTGGGACGTGATAAAAAATGGAGGAAAATGAAAGTAAAATCAGTCTGGAATTCCCCATCTGGGAGAAGAGCAAAAATATCCAGTCAGAACAGCAGCAGGGTGATGTCCTATTCTGAAATCTATAGCCAGATTATAATTGCAGTAAAGCTTTAGGGGAGTGGTGCAAAAGATAGGACTCAGAGGCAAACACTCTCCGTGAAGAAAACTGACTTGGTTGTGGTTAAGACTCTTGCAATGGGAGTGTTTCTATATTTTTATTTAGAAGCATACATCTGATTACTCTGAGACTAGGGAAATAAACGTTTACCACTTCTGTTATATCTAAGAGGAAAAACCTTGTTTTTCCTTTGGAATGGGGACAAGGTTTAAGTGAGAACCTAGGAGATGTCAACAAACTGATAAAAGAACCCGGGTTTCTAAACAGAACTGTATGCACACAGATCTAGGCAGATGGGGTGCAACAAAAAATAAAACATTATTAATATTTCTCTGGATGCCAGGAGACCCTGCATTGGAAAACCAGTTGGAGCCCTCATCTGAGTCCCAGAGGAGGCAAGATAACACACGATGCTGTGCCATAATTAGCTTATTGGAGAAAATACCCAGGTCCAGCAACACCTGTGTCTCCAGATAGAAACTGATTCTCCTGCCTTGAGCACGGTGCAGGGAACAGGGGGAGCTCTGAGAGAAGCGGGGGTGGGCAGAGGGGTCGGGGGTGACACGGAAGAGCTGGGGCAGCCACACACAGTGCCCACTGCCAGGCTCTGCCCCCTTTTTCCACCTCCTGCTCAGGTCTGGACCACCTTGTGCCTGGCAGCACAAGTTACCTGTTCTGAAAGTTCGGACTCAATGACCCCGAGGGTCTTTTCCAACATTATTAATTCTATTAATAGAATAGAATAAGCCAAGCTTCTTCCAAAAGAAGCCGACTCTAAAGGCTGGAAGGAGCAAAGGGCAAAGCCAGACCTCCCCAAGCCCCCGCACAGCCAAACCCCCGTGGGGTTCCCAAGCACGGCGCCTCTCCCCATCCCTGCCCGGGGTGCCCAGCGCGATGCCCCGATGCCGCCCCGATGCCGCGCTCACCTGCGCCGTCGGTGCCGCCGCGGACACTCCGGGAGCGGGGCCGGGACCGCCCGTCCCGAAACTGAAAGCAGCAGCGGCGGCTTTGCCGGGAACGCACGTGGGATTCCGGAGCACAGACTAGCGGAGCAGTCGCCCCGGCACCCGGCTTTGCTGCCTCTCCGCCCCTTCAGCGCAGTCCCCGCTCCGCCGTGCAACCGTCTAGGTTGGAAAAGACCTCTGAGATCGTCGGATCCAGCACCTCCGTGTTCACCGCTAAATACCGTGTCCCCAAGTGCCGCCTCCACACACCTTTTGAGCACTTGCAGCTGTGGTGACTCCACCAGCGCCCTGGGCAACCTCTCCCAGCACCTGACCACCCTTTCAGTGAAAGCATTTTCACTAATACCCAGTATAAGCCTCTCCTGGTGCAACTTGAGGCTGTTTCTTGTCCTGGCACTTGCTCTCTATGTGAAGAGACCGACCCACAGCTGGCTACAACCTCCTTTCAGGGAGTTACAGAGGCTGCTAATAAGGTCCTCTCTGCACCTCCTTTTCTCCAGGCTGAACCACAGCAGCAACCTCAGCTGCTCCTCATCAGATTTGTGCTGCAGATCCTTTCCCAGCTCCGTTCCCTCCTTTGCCCCATGGAAGGGCAGCTCAGTCCCCACAGTCTGTCACCACTGAATGTCCCTAGAGGAACAAGACACCTCCAACACAGAAAGAGCGCACCTTTTTTCCTGCCATTTCCTTTTTATTAGTGCTCATCACTGTAGTGGGATATAATTCAGGAGAACGAGAAGGCTCTGTGTCTTGACAGAAGCCAGTTCCCACGGTCGTCAGCAGACACTGCCATGCAGGGAGGTAAAATATCCCTTTCAGCAGTGGTGGCTTTAAAAGGGGGGAGTATGGATAAGCCCTTAGACGGTACTGAAATAGCCACAAGATCCAGTGATGGGAACAGGGTAGGAAAGGAGGTGGAAAGTTGCCTACTTCACAAAGTTACCTGCTATACCAGATCAGTCACACCATTATCTCACACTTTTCACATCACTGTTGCTGTCTCATGGACACAGCTGGTCCTTGGCTGCCATGGAGCAACCTGTAAACTGAGACCCCTCTGTTTGCCTCAGCCTGGGCACCATGGCCACTGAACCCAGAAATCATACGGAGCAAGGAAGTGCCTCTGGCATTGATGGTGAGAGGGACCTGGGTCATATTTCAGGGAGGACATCCATGGCATTGTGGAGAGAGCAACCACCATGCTGAGGGAGCTCAAGACACTGAGCCCATCCTGCTACCAGCACCTCAGGGCTCTTTGTGGGAACCCCAAGTTTAATATTGCTCTCTGTAGGAGGAAAACATCATCCTCTGCCATGTTAATGTGAAAACCATTACAATTGTGGATTTGTTGCCTGAGATCTCCTTCATTTGAAAAGACAAAAAAAAAAACCCAGCATGAACTGGTACAGGAAAATAACTGCACCACTTCAGATAAATTATTGCACTATGGTAGGAAGGAAGAAGAACCCACTGCCTGACTAGAGCTTAAAGTTTGTTATAATCATTTTGGTTTCTTTGTAATTGTTATTGTTTTTCTCAAGTTTGCTGTCACTTTCAACAACACAGACATTAACTATTTACCTGGGGCTCTACACAGTCACCAGGGTCTCTAAAGAAAGTATACTGGGCGCAGGATCTCTCTGCTGTTGTACTGTACTTTAAATTCATATCCCATTTACTTTTTTCAGCCATACCCAGATCTAACCAGAAGCACAGCTTCTGAGCTTACTTGGGGGTTTGGTAATATCATTTGAGTTACTGGAGCCTGTCAACATCAGGAGACTCTTGGCAGAAAGAAAACAAAGGATCAGCACAAAAAGTACTGTGTTTCCAAAACTAACAGCAGAGATGCCAAAAGTGGTCAAAATCCATTTCTGCTGCTTTCCGAGTGCTAGCCCAGAGCCCATGCACGTCAAGAGTCCAGCCCTCACTCTTAAGCATGTTATTCCTTTAAAAGATCCTGAAAAAGCAGCATGCATCAAGGTGCAGACTGCAAGATCTTTGCAGAGGAAAGGCTCCATAGGAGCACAATTGCACAGAACCTGGAGGTTTTCTCAGGAAAAGGAAATAAAATTCTACTGAAGCTAATTTAAATCAGCTTGTCTTTTAATTGGTTCACACACAACCTTTCTGTTTGCACACAGTTTCCTATGCCTCTCTCTGAAGAGACCAGCTCTATAATTTTTTTTGAAGAAAGTCAAGAAGCAAATGATGCGGGAAGTTAAAGTCAAGTTGCACGATTACATATCCCTAAAAAGGGGGGAGAAAACAGAAAAGTGTTATGTCGGTTCATGCCACGCTGCCAAGAGAGCTTTGAGAGCCAGGCATTTCTGAGCTCTGCTTACCTCTCTTGTGATGATCTCAGGATTTATGAGATAGAATAGATCGAGTCCTTTGCTGTTCATCAGTGAAGTCAGAGCTGATTCGATGCCTATGGAATCAGCAAACCCCTCCAGTTACAGGTATGGCCGTCCCAGCTTGCTGCTCATCATGTGCTGCCACCCTCTCTGCCTCCCGCCAAAAGCTAATTGTGCCTCAATGCCCCACGACCTTCGGCCTGACAGAAAACTCACTTTTCCTTCCTCCCAGCCATTTACAAAGGGTTCCCTGTTCCCCAAGTGAATCCAGCAGAAATTCAAAACAGTGGCATGGTTCCCCCACAGCTGTTAGGGTTATTGATGTGTTTTTTCTGTACTCAAGTTTAGGGGATCTGTTGTTAGACACTTTATGGAGTAGGTTGGCACTTCCTCAAAGGAAAAACTCACTTGAAATTACTTCTGGGATCCCAACAACTGAGATCATGTTCTTTATGAAGCTTTGTATGGATGGGTCATTCTGAAAGGCAGAGAAGTCATACAAAAATGCTTTAAAGACATCATTTAGCCTCAAATGCCTTAGGGAATACTTTTTTAAGGACTTACCCCACTTGGATCAGCTGTGCATTTGAAGACTTTAAACTCTATGCTGAAGGGGAGAAAAAAAAAAAAGGAGAGGGAGGGGAAAGTCAATAAGGGCTGCAGAGACCCTGTTTTTGTGCTGCTCTTAAGCACAGGCCAAAAAGGCAACAAAACCCTCAAGGGAGAATAGTACCAACCTGGAGTCCAAAGGCTGCAAAAGGAGTCTCTTTTCTGCATAGGCAGCTTGGATAGTGACCGTGATTTCCTACAGAAAGAACAGCAGGGTTGAGGCACAGCTCATCTTGCCTTGTAGCAGGGAGCTGCATTTGAACATTTTGGTTTGCTTTCTACAAGTCCGAGTTCAATGTCCTTCTGGCTCCAAGGTAGCCAGGGCTACCACAGATAGCCATCAAATATAAAGCAAATTAAAAAAATAAAATCATCTCTGAATTCTGGTAATTTAGGCTCATTTTCTTGCAGTTGCCTGTATGCAAACATTCACTTAAAAGGAGAATTTGTGATGCAGCTGCAGGTCACAACCAGGGTCCTGGCACTCCAGGAGCAGATCACATCCTGGGAGCCACGATTTTATGAACAACCTCTAGGTCAGTGCTTCTGCAATTCTACAATTTCAAATCCTTGAAATTTATTTCAAGACATCACTTGGAGTGCAAGAAACAGTTGTGTGTGTTTTCCTGTAACACCCTGCTAATGTGGGATACTTGCTGAGGGCAGGAGGGAATTATTCTCAATTACAGTTTAACCCTTTAATTTAGAGTCTGCCCTACCCTCAGGCAGAGATTTGCTTTGGTTTTGTGTCCATATCAGCCCATAATTACAAGACTAGACAAATATACTGCTTTCTTGTGATGTTACCCATGACAGGAAAGCTGCTGGCGTTTTTTTTTTCTGCTTCCTTAGATTCAGTATAAAACAGTTTGGAGTAAAACACAGCGTAAGGAAAAACTTTCATACAGATATACATAGGGGAAAAGGTTATATTTTGAGCCTCACATTCTTCAGAGCTGCATCTTCATTTCAGAGATAACTATCCTATAAGTGGAGGCCAGAGCTAGAATTTGGGAATGAGAAGATTTAGGATAAATACATTCCCGTGCCTTCATTCTCTCCTAAAACACCTCAGCTGTAAGAGTTTCTCCTGTGGCTGATACAGGGTAATGGGGGCTCATCAGCACTTTCTGCTGCTTTTACCACCCTGCACATCACTGATGGGCTGGCCTGATAGAGGAGGCATTGAGCCAACACTGTCACCATCATCATTCTCAGCCTCAAATGCTGAGGGAAGAAATGGGAGTGTTAAAAGGAACTGATATGCCTTCATATGTTCCTGCACACCAGGAGTGATCCACACTTGGGACAGAGCCCATCCCAAGGTCTTCACAGTCAGGAGCTGCCAGAACTGACCTTCTCCATGTACAGAACCACCTGGGACTCTTCTCCTGTGGGAAGGATGCTGACCTCCACTGCTACCAAGGACTTCACAATTGTCCCTTCAGGCTGAAGAGAAATTTGGGGCTGGGTGAGACTCCACACCTTGGCCACAGAGTCATTGTAGGAGGTGCCTTGAAAAATCTGGTCAAGTAAGGAACAACAGGCGAGTCAGAGACTTTTTCCATATCAATTTCATGCCAGCTTGCCACATTCTTGCATCCCTTTTGTAGTCCCCAGTTCCTCCTCTTGTTCACAGGAGGCAAATAACTCAGACAGGTTTCAAAGAAGCTGTACCATCATGGAGAGTGGACAAAATCCTCCTTGCAAAGCACAACAGCTTCTCCATCATTCCCTAGTTTTCCCCAGCAGGCCCACCCAAGACCCAAGACTCTACAACGCAGAAGAATCCATTTGAAAATTCCTCATTTGACATAAAATGCTCAGAATAAGACCAAAAGTTACCATCTGCACTGCCTTCTGCTGCGCTTCCGTGTCCTCCGTTTCAAACAGCGCCTTCAGAAACAAACCAGAAACAGCTTGTGGAAAGCCAAAACATAAGGTTATGGTTAGCCCTGATCCAGGCTAGATGGGACAGAGCACTGAGGTGTGGTCTGTGCCCAGTTCAGGGGCATGGCTGAGCTCCCCTTGAACTCATCCCTTTTCTGCCTCAGTGCTCCCCCAGAAAACCGTGCCCCTTTACAATTCAGCAGACAAGCTTTCTGTCAATGGGTGTTATCGCTCCAAGGGGTAACATTGCCTGGGAGAACACTCTGCACAAGAGAGCACCATTTTCGGGATCTCATGTAGTGACTGACTGTAGCTTTCTATCTTCTACGGAAACCACAGTATTTAGGGAGTTTTTTTACTCTCTCCCCAGAACATGATGTGTGAGTTAAGGAGGGAACCACGCCTGACATTACCTGCAACTTCTCCCCTCTGAGGGTCAATGCCAGTCGCCCGTCTAGGAAAGCTGCCGAGGCCAGGTTGCTGATGGTGTGCTCGGACAGCCAGAAGTAGAGCATTCTGGAATCGGTCAGCAGCGACGGGGAGAAAATAGAGTCACTCAAGATGCTGGAGTAGTTCTTGTACAGGACAAGGCCCTTTAAAGGGAGACAAGTGTGTTGGCCACAGGAAGCAGCAGGGAGACAACAGAATGTCACCACCTGCATTTCCATTGCAAGGCAAAGGCTTGGCTGGCTGGATACAGAGCAGGGAGCAGGCTGGCATCAGCCCACACTGCAGCACCACAACCCAGCACGGCAGCAAGGGACCAGCCCCTGCCAGCCCTCCAGCACTCACCATCACCAGAAAACATGGGTCCTTGAGCAGCCTGGGTTACTGTACCTTGTGATGTGACTCTACATAACCTGTTTTTATCACAGAATCTGATGCAAGGGAGAGATCAACAATGATATCCTTGTCCCGGACAAATTTTGCTGCAGGAAGGAAACACAAAAACCTCACACCAGAAATATCTTGAGCAGAGCTGGCAACAGTCTCTTTTAGGAGTTGGTGCGGAAGGGGACTGGGAGTTATAAAAGGACATCACAGGGATGGGACAGCAGTTCACTCTTATGGGTGCTGGTGCTCATCCTGCTACAGCTCACTGACAATTTCAACACTGGGAAATAGGGATGATTGCTCTCAGTTTTACACTGTGCTCCTTTTCCCTGATATTTGGGACTAGGAAAATCTTCGGCAGGCAGATCCAAATGCTCTAATGTCTCAGGTCGATACTCCAGTGCATGTTCTAGCTAACATCAGTCCTGCAGCTATCCTGCACAGCTGCTCAGTGCATACTGAAGGAGAAATTCCTTATGGACCATGTCTTTCAATCTGTGCAATCACCCTTAAAAATCAACCTGATGCAGAAAATTCAAAACATAACATCGCTAAAGTTTATTTTGCTGTTATCTGAGGGCCTGGGATCCCATGCACGTTTTTGGAGGATGTTTTTGAGGGATGCAGCTACTGCCCTGCTGGGGCTCAAATGTTAAAAGTTGCACATAAAAGAAAGCAGAAAAACAAGGATGTTTACCTGCTAAATCAAGTACAAAATTTGCCAGCATCTGAGCCAGAGAATTGATTTCCTTGCACACCTACAAGAGGAAAAGAGATAAAACCCTGAAGGCGTGGGGTAGGATTTTGGATTGTAGAGTGTAGCTGAACCTCACGGTGAGATCTGGAGGCTGTTGGTCAGAGTCCAGCAGCATTAGGGTCAGAAATACCTTTCACCTAGTCCAAGCTGCTTGGTTTTTTGTGGATTCAATTTATTTGTCTTATTTTTCACAAGCACTAACATTATACTGCTACTAACTTTGGGCACACGTAAGCAGAGAAGTGTGTAGCTTACAAAGCTACATGGAGCTTTCCTCTGTTCACAGGCTGTTCTTACCTCCCTCTTGAGAACAAGCTTCAAAGTGAAGGAGATGAAATCTGTGAAGAGCTGCTTCAGCCAGCCCGGTCTGTGTAAGACAGGGAGCACAGTCACTGGTGGGTGACATTTGGGGACTGGCAGTGAGCCAATAAAGCTTGATTTTGAAGGGGGACGGACTCACTCCTTGTCTCCTTGGAGGTGAAGTGTGAGTTTGTGGAAAGTCAGGTAGCAGTCTGAGGCATCAGCAACCAGTTGGTCCTCCTGGCACACTGCACGGGATGAAAGAAATAAAATTTAAAAAATAGCTTATTTGCTTCTGAGATGAGGAGGGTGAGTGCACTTTGCAGACACTGCAGGCCTGGAGGCAGAGGGGCAGCCAGAGTTCCTCACATCCCCTCCCAGGGGATGTTTCCAAAAAGTTCAATACTCTGCAAAGTTGGGGCAGGTGGAGGTGCTTTGCACCTGTATGGAGAGTGCCTCCTTGCAGCTCCAGCTGAGTTAGTCTGCCAGGCACCTTTTTTTCATGCTCCATTTGATACCTGCCAGCTCCCATTGTCAGGGACTCAGCTGCCCCTGAACATCACCCAGGAGGAGTTGGGCAGTATGTGCAACCCGCAAACCAGAGCGGGGAGGGGATTAAGTCACATTGCAAAAAGTTTGGAAGTTGCAATATGCTGTCACTGAGAGCTTCATGCTGCTCTTCCCCTGGAACCTCACCAACAAAACATATTCTGAGGCAGGAAAATGTATTTTTTGGCACCCTTGATAACCCACATCTCTCATGGGGGATGAAAGAGTGTAGTTTGCCTCTTCATCTAAGTCTGTTGTCATCCCTGAGGAAGAGGCTTTTTTTCCTAGAGCACACCTTGGGCCTTGACCTGAAGACAGAGCAAAAAGTGGACTATAAAGACCTCCTGCACCAAAGCCCTCCATAGGCTTGCTTTTTTGAAATATTCCCATGTGGTTTTTTTCAACTCATCCAGAAGCACAGGACACGAAAAGCCAGTCTTGAAGAGGGTCCAAAAGTCCAGACTGTTGCTGCTAGAGGGATTTATACCAGCTTCCTCCTCTTGATCCATTAAAACTATGAGGTCTTTGGGGGCCACGTTGTCTCCTGTGCTGCGTCCACAGGGCTCAGAGACCCACTCCCAGCCTCCATACCCTACCCAATCCTCACAGAGGTTGGCAGAGCTGGCCTGGGGTTGCTGCCCACCACCCACACCAAGACCCCTTGCAGGCAGTGATCTCCCCCTGTCACTTACTCAGTTCAATGTTCAGCTGGAGGTCAATGGAAGACTCGATTTCAAAATCAACTGAGTGAAAAAGCTTCAAACTGTAAGGGCAAGAAGAGAGAACATTTAGCAACCTGTGCTGAGAGCAGCTTCTCCCTGACCACACGACAGTCCGAGGGTGAGTTTTATCACACCTCTCACATCAGTCCTTGCACTGCAGTGGGCAAAGTGCACACCTGCCACAGCCTTTATCAGATACTCTGGCTTTAAATCACTGCAAACTGCTGCCTTAGCAGCACTTGGCAGCATTAAACCCCTTTATCATCCCCTCAGACTTCATAGAGCAAGGAGGGAAGGGAAGAAGTCCACCCATAAGCTCTGCCCACCTTGCCTCCCCAGGCACGGTGAGGACAGGAAGACAGAAAGCAAGACGAGCAGAGCAGTGATGGGGCTGAGCAGCTCTGCTAGTGTATAAATTCCTGTGTCACTTGGGCAGTGAGCAATGCTGCCATTGCTAGAGAGCCCAAGGAGTGCAGACCCTCCGCATCTACTTGTGTCATGGGCCAGTCCCCGCGGGCAGCAGCAGGAGCTGAGGCCGTGTGCTCAGCAGCAGCCAGCCCTGGGTACTTACAACCAGGCACCGGCGTAGCCGTAGGTCAGGGTCCCTTTGAAGGAGGCTGTCACGTTTTTAATGGCAATGTGAATGGCATTCTCCTCCTTCAGCTCCACGTCGCTCTTCTCTATGGACAAGTCATTGATCTGGATGCTAGGAACAACAGACACACAGTTTGTCCCCAACCAGGGCTGTTTTCTGTGACTGGGGGAGGCAGGTTTGCTCCTGAGGACATGAGGTCTCTAAGGGACCTGTGCCAGTGATGGATTCAGGAGCTTTTCCAAATTTCAGGGGCCAGGCATGCAGACAGTGGTGCTTGTGCTCAGCCTCCACACACTGCGCCTCCCTGGTGATGTTTGGATACGAGGTGAGGGGATGCTTTGAACAGGAAACACAGAGCAACACAGCCCTGTTTCATTGCAGTGCTCTGTGCAGCTGCGGTCACGGCAGGAAATCTGTCCTGCTATTGCACCGTTGCATTTGTCATCCCCAAATAAAAGTAACACAGCAATACCCAGCCTGGTTTGTCACAAAGCACAGCCAAGTGACATCCTGCTGACAGGGATGGTTCCAGCAGCCTCAGATGGGTCTCCTCTGCCACTCGATGTGCCTTGGGCACCATCTATTGTCGATGGCCACAGGTGCCCCAGCCCGCAGGGGCATTGCTCCCCATCCCCGTTGTCAGAAATGTGCAATACGTGCTGCCTCGCTGGGCACCCGCTGAGTTGGAAAAGCTCTATAAACAACACATCGGCAGCCTAAACCTTAATGCAGGGACTAGATCAGAAAGTGCATCTGCCCCAGTTCAGACCTTCGCTTTCACCAAGAATTGCTGCATCAAAGCTCCCTCCAAAGTCAGTTTCTGTTCCCCTCCTCAGTCCAGATCTCCCCTGGCACAGAGATACTCACTTGTTCAGCCCATAAGCCACCTTGCCAAGGAGACGCACAGACCTTTCCCCAGTGATGTTTGGGAATTTGGCATTCCTGAAGGCGGCTTGGATGACCTGTGCTGTTTCCTGGTTCACTGTTGGTGGAAGAAAAGGGGAAAGATACTAAACTGCAGTCTCTCCTGGCTGAAAAGCTGGATCCTCACCCTGGATTAAAGCACTACAGAAGGGGGTTATCCAAGGCATTTTCCTTAGATTAAGGGAGCACTAGAAGTAGTTTGAAAGTAAAATAAAAAATCCCTAACTTTAACAGCTGATGGCAGCAAGGGACAACAGTGTGTCTGGTTCAACAGTCACCAGCAGGACAGTTTCCAGGGAATCATGCCCAGTTTTCACACACCTTAGGAGCAGATTTTTGAAAAGTTGAGCCTGTGCGCATCCTTACACCACACAAGCTGTTGACTTTACCCCAGTGCTTTGTTCTGCTGCTACTGCTTGCTTGTATTGCAGTCAGCTCTTGGGTCTCCAACTGATAACTTCTGATATTCAAATGTGCCCCTTTACTTAGTGTTACCCAGTCTCAGACACATGTTTGCAAAGGATTTTTTGCTCTCTTAGTTTGGCCCAGCATCCTTCTCTTCATGTACCCCCATCAGAGGGGACAGGAGAGAGCTGTTCCCACCCTTCACAGAGGAACTAACTATTCTTCCCCTCCAAAATCCTTGCAAATAAACCCACAGCAGCAGAAAACCTATTTCCCCACTCCTGCACACTGACCCTGAGAGATGGGATAGCAACAAAGAGAGAAATCAAACACATTTTCTCTAGCTCTTCCATCATGCCAACCCTCAGCAACGAACAGTACTAAAACACTGCTGAGAGGGGCTGGAGACCATTTTCAAACTATTTTGAGAAGCTGTGCCTATTCAGTTCAGGTGCTGATGCTTTAACCTGTGCTCTCAGGCAGGTATTAACGCATCTTGCTAGATAAACTGTTTACACAAGAGACCCAGGGAAGCAAGAAACCCCATCTCTTAGCTGATCTGTCACTACCTTCTGGCAGAGATGGAGCAAACACAGCCCCATCCAGCAGGCACTTACACAGCAATCCTGCGGGCTTGGTCATCCTGCAGACTATCCCAGTGGTTCTGTAAGGGGAAGGCCCAAACTCACAGGCTGCTGATGCATGGATAAGGACTAGCAAGATCCTGAAGATCCCCAGTATCATCCTGCCAGCCCAGCACATCTTCAACCAGAGTGGAGAGCACTGACAAGACCGACTGATTCTTGGCTGTGGCAAAGGCTGCTTTCATACTTCCAGCAGAGCCCACTCGACATGCCCACAGGACATGACCTGCTTCCTCCACTTATCAAAACTCATCACACATTTCCTAATATTCCTATAGTTTCCTTAAGACTCTTCAAGTTGCACTCTGCCTTCCTCCCTCAGCAGGCACTTGGGCTGCAGGGCTTGGAGCTCGTGCCAAGATTGCTTTAACTCAGGACATGGATGCACTGAGGCGGGTGGAGAGAGATGGAGGGGGATGGAAAGTGGAAGAGGATAAAGTCAAGGGAGCAAGCTCACATGCTGCCTCCAGCCAGTTCATCATTTGCTCTTCATGCAGAAATGTTCCATAATTTGCATTCCTGAAGTAATTCCCCAGCAAAGCCTTGTTCAAGACACACCTACATCAATATCTACTGCTCCTTCCTCTGGTTTTAGACACATCGTGGGGAAACAGAGGCATGCTCCTAGGAAGGGGGTGCTTCATGCTACTGCTGGGTGATCCCACATCTCCCACATCCCTGGAAAGCTCCGCAACCAGACGACTGTGGTGCTTTCTGCCTCTTGGCTGGATTTGTGGATGACCTTTGGTTTGCCACCTTCCATATGGGGAAGAATCCACTAATCTGGAGTTTATCACATATCCAGTCTCCCGGCTGCCATTTGGGGACTTCAGAGACCCAAGTTCACATCCACTACTTGTGCACACCTGCCCGGCATGGCACTGTCCACCCCTGCACCTCTGTTATGGTGCCAGGGCCCATCCCATTCCCAAAAATGAGCTCCAGGACAAAACAGAGGAGGCTTATTTCAGCAAGGAGGCTCGCAACAGCTCTCGTGAACCACTTTGCCAGCAAAGACCGATGGAGAAGGACAGATGAGAACCTGGCAATGCTGCAAGCACGCACTCAACCCCCTGAGCAAGACAAGGTGCCAGCCTCCCTCCCCTCCCATTGTCCCTGTGCCGAGTGAGCACGTTTCCTCCGGGACCCCACTGCCCAGCAGCCCCCACCCTGCCGAGCTGTTTTCTTCCTGAGTTGAGAAGGTGAATGGCCTCGGGTACCCTGCGGGAGGTACTCACGGTCACTGACCTGCCGAGGGAAACCAAGCATCCTCCGGGCTTCTCCAGGCGAGCAGCACGGTGACCAAGGACAGGCTGCCCGTGAGCCCACTCCACATTACAAGTGAATAGTTAATTTTTGGAAGCACAACATATAGACAGCAGGTGTCTGAGCAGTGGGGCTGCCCCTTGGCAGCCCAGCACCACCGTCTCAATCACCACGGCAATCCTCGTTGCCCTGGCTAGGAGCCCTCTTCCCAGGGATGCTGCAAAGGGCACAGGCGTGTTACAAAAAGGATTTTAACTCAAGAGGCTTTAACCACGTAGCAGCTCTATTTTCTGTCCTTCAGCTCATGGCTCTCAAGTGCTCAGCCCTCCCCAGCAGCTCAGAGTTCGAGGGATGTGGGCACAGTGGCCAGCACCTGGGGTAGGGGGAATTCTGCAGACACAGCAGGAGGGGATTCCCCAGGTACTGCAGTGCAAACACAACAGGAGTAGTGAGGCACTAAAAATGACATTTAAACCATCATCTGACAGGCTGAGGGAGCTGGGGTTTTCCAGCTTGGAGAAGAGAAGGCTCTGAGAGACTTTAGAGCCCTTTCCAGTACCTAAAGGGGGCTTATCAAAAAGAGTTAGAGCCACCTTTTAATGCAGGCAGATAATGATAAGGCAAGGGGAAATGTTTTCAAACTAGAAGAGGTTTAAATTAGGTGTTAGGATGAAATTCTGTACTCAGAGGGTGTTGAGGTATTGGCAGAGGTTGACTGTGCCAGTGACTTCACTCACCCAGAGAAGCTGTGGATGCACCACCCAGGTTGGATGGGGCTCAGAGCAGTCTGGTCTAGTGGAAGGTGTCCCTGCCCATGACAGAGGGTTAGAATAGGATGAGCTTTAAGGCTCCTTCCAGTCCAAACCATTCTGGGATTCTGATGGATCGAGAGATGCTGTTGAGCTAGATGTCACATGAGCACATCTGCCTGCTTCCTCAGCAAAGCTTTCAGTAGAGAAGAGACACAATCCCATTTATGGTAGGACACAAGAGTGCTGCACGCAGTTGAAGTTTTACTGGAGCAGATCCAGAGGAGACAGTGCAGCAGGGAAGCAGCTCCATTGAGGCTAGTCTTGATCACTGTAAGTGCAAGCAGAGCAGGACCCAGGAGGTCACAGCCACCTCTCTACCCAGGGCAACAATTCATACCAGCATGGAAGAAAGGGAAAATGGGCATTTTGATACAGGGATATTTGTCACCAGGGTCCCAGGGTAGATAAAGGCAGAAAGTCCAAGACTCCAAACCCAAATGGTAGATTCAGTGCATTTACAGCCCCCTTACAAGCCAGCTCCCCTATGCCATCACTGATGCAGAGCCTGCTCTCGGCAGACAACCTGAGCTGAGAGAAAAGGAGGACAGGGAACTGCCGGGCATTGACCTCCAGTGGGAACAGGAAGGCTGGAGACGTTCTGCCTACAATAGCAAAAGTATGTGGAACACAGAGATGCCGTGAGCATCCTTGTCCTGGAGTGACCAGGCAGAGCCCAGGGCAGCAGGGACTCCACAGCCCACCCTCCTCCCAGTGCAAGGTCAGGCTAGGAGGAGTCAGGTCAGATTTAAAAGTCCAAGGAAAGGTTAATTTTGGCTAGCAGGAGGTAGAGCAGGCTTTAAAACCCAATGAAAGGTTAAACACCCAAGTTGCTGCATAGTACTTGCAAAGGGGATGCTGGAAGATGTTTTGATAAATATTTGCTGTGTAAGGCTGTATCTGAAGGCTGTGCACGCACACATGTACTCACCACCTTGCTGAGGACTGTTCTGTAACTGGGGTTGTTTTTCCCCTCTGCTGTCCAGGGCAGAGGTACATCACAGTGCCATTAATCTTTGTGCTGCATTGACCCAAACATTTGGTGTTACCCTGCAGCTGCTTCCTGAGAGAACCTTCCAGGTACCCTGGCCCCACATGCTCTGTCAGCAGGATTGGCTCCAGCACCACTGCCAGGACTCACACAGAAGCTCAGCCCAGGGATGGCAGGAGGGTCAGCCCAAAGACCACTGCTCCCCTCTGTCCCAGAGGCTTATAAAATTGAGCCAAATAATATATTAAAGATGCTTTTTTTCTTTAAAGCTAGTTAAGCCAGTTAAAGCTCTGCCAGCATTTGAATAGAGATTCATGATGTCAGATTGAATTGCTACTACCTGACCAACTCAAGAGTTCTCAGAATTTTAGAAAGAGTAACCTGGAATGTGCAATCATACAATAAGGCAAGGGCTCTCAACCTCAAAGAGTTTCCTTGGGTGATGTCCTGATCACAGGTCCCCCAGTGCAGCTCCAAGTCAGACCAAGTGCACTGACCACCCTCCCTGGCAGGGCCCCAGTCAAACCTGATCCATGGTCAGATGTGGTCACATTAGCTCTCCCTGGCTGGGGTCTGACCGTCTGCCCCACCACAGCCACCATGCAGATGTGATGAGGGTCAGACTACAGCCATGACATGACTGATGTTGACGGCAGGTCACTGGCTGGGGGTCTTGGATCCCAGCTGGGGTGGGTGCTCCTGCCACACCACCTCACACCCACTCAGGGCTCCGCAGCACAATGCCCTGCTCAGTCCCACACATTCAGCACCAGCCCTTGGAGACCAGGAACACACATTCCCCATTGTTCAGGGTTGTGTTGCCAAGCCCCAGCAGCAGGAATCTTGGGTTGTAAAGACTCAGCTTTGAAGAAAGGTTATTTCTTACAGTTAAAAGTTAAGACTATGACAGGCTTGGGAAGTAAGCCACCCAAGAAGGTTTTGCTGACCAATAAATTTCACATGGTTTTCAACAAAATTCTCCTAAAACCAACTCAATTCCCTCTCTTTCCTACCAGTATCATCCATAACAAACTCTAGAAATGAAAAAACCAGCTGGCACACACAGGTGGCCCTCGGTCAGCCCAGGCTTTCACAGCTCAGGGCAGCTGGCCTGAAGCTGGAAGCACAGCCAGCTGTGTTTCTGCAGCACTGATCCTGCACTGTCAAACCCAGACTGAAAGAGCAGCAAATACAACTTTCAATGCTAATAAAAGAAATTGGGGTGGTCCTTCTGCAGCACAAGCCACTTGAGCAGGCACAAGACATGGGGCCAGAAGCAACATGTCCCAGGTTTTGCCCAACCCTCCCAGGCAGGCAGCTGAGCACGAAATAACCTCAAGCCCCTCATTGCAGGTTTGGGACCTGGCAGTACATCAGCAATGGTTCACCTCTATGGTATCATTCCATTTGACGTTCACACCACATTAAATACTAGCAGACATTTCAAGGACTACTCTTATGAAGCAATGAAGATGCAGTTGGCATATTTGGTAACGTGATGGGGGAATAGCTCTGGAATAGCCTCTGAGAACAGACCTTTTGGATGCACAGCTTTGCAAATCCCACCAGCCTCACAGCTAGAAATGGATCACAGGGCAAAGACCAGAGGGAGGTTGTAACACTCAGCTGGGCAAGTGCACAGTTGTTGGGATGTCTCTGGCTGCTGAGAACAAGCACATGCACAAATGAAACAGATCTCCAGAGAAAAGGGGAAGCCACACACCCACAGCTTATCTGCTCAGCAGCAACCTCCTTCTCATGAGATTTATGTTCCACAAATTGAGGACAGGAGCATACCCATGGTGCCAAACAGGACTTCAGTGGTTTCCCAAGTAAGTTGCCTGGTAGGAGATCCCAGAACAAGAAAAATGCCTGATAACAACAGACTGTTCATTTCTCCCCCAGCTTGTTTTTCAGCAAGGACAGAGAACTGCTCTCAACTAGTAAGAAGCTGCCAGAGCATATCAGGACACACAGCAGCAGAGGGACTGACTTTATTCTGCTGCTCACTTTGCCACCCCGTGGACTATCACTGCTGCACAACCTGCCTGCTCCGAGTTAACCCTGCACAACAAACACATGGCTGAACAGGTAGAGCTGCAGCCCTGCTGCTCTAGCACATCTGCATGTAGCTGTGCTTACAAGTGTGAAGGGGAGCCAAACCAGCAGCAGAGTAACAGCTTGAAGTGTGAGCCAAGACAAACCAACCTCCTAAACCTACAGCCTCAAGGCTCCTTCTGTTCTCTGCAACTTCCACCCCAGCACAGGGGACAGGAGTTATTCCCAGAAAACCTTCCTGGAACTCCTATGCTGTTTCAGCCTTGCTTTGGAAGATTCAAGGCTCATTTTTTTTGGTGTCTAACCTGGATTTCCTCACCTTCAGGCTCATGCTGTCACCCACAGCTGGCATGCAGGCTGTATCCCTCCTTACACACCTCACTGTTTACATTGCCATCCCTCCAGGCTGAGCTGACTCAGTTCCTTCCACACCTCAATGATCCCTGCTTGTTCCCAGCCTGTCTCAGGCAAAGCAGAAGCCTCCACTAGTCAGGGATTAGTGACAGGGGTTAGGGCCACCTCAGACTCCCAACTCCAGGTAACACCAGCCTGGCTGTCACTAGTCTCAGAGCCCTTCAGCCAGGCTCTGCTCTCTGACATCCTGGTATTCCTGCCTGGCTGCACTGCTGGCAGCTGCCTCCGCAGGATTATACAGTATTTACTTGCACATTATGTGTCCTCTGCTGCACTCAGCTTCCCTCTACCCCAATGGCAGAGGTTATGCCTTTCACTGAGCCATTAAGGAAACACTAAAAGGCCCAGGAGCCTCACTGCGTCCCTCCAGTGGCATTAGCTACACTTCACTAGTTTTCCAACTAATTCTAAACCCATCTGCCTGCTCATGGGAGTAGCAAAAGCCTCAGGACAACAACAGATGTTTTGCAGTCAGATTAGAGATTTTAGAAGTAATCCAGCACTGTGCGCTTGCTGCCTAAGCCATACCAAGTTTATTTCAGGCTGCCAGGAAACACCCTCTCTTGTTAATAGTGGGCACAGGCACAGCTCAGTTGGTTTAGGCACTTAGCCAAGACACCTGAGTGACAGTTTACTACACCCTGAAGCAAAAAAGACATCCATCATCCACAAAACACACTTGTGGAATGCCCCCAGTGCACTGGCTCAGGATGCAGCTGCAGTGAGAGCTGCAGGTGGTGTCCAGGGTAAGGGGAAAGGCTGTCACTTAGCACCCACCTTGTGCCTACAAAAGGGTGCAAGGACACAGCCTGAGGGTACACAAGTCTGAGGATGCCTTTGTTCATTGACTAGGACTCCCAGAGTGGCATCTGATCAAAGAGAGAATTAGCAAGGCAAAGGGGCATCTCCTTCAAGAACATCTTCAAAGGCTTATGCAGAATATATCTGAATTAACAAAATCTACCTCATCTCAAATTAGTTCTAAGTATTTATAAGTATTTTACCACTGTTCTATCCATCTTTCAAGACTCCAGCAAACTGATGATGTGGCAAAAAACCAACCTGGCAATAGACCTGGAAAAACTGTTCAAAGCAAAACCACCACTAGGATTTAGCTCGCTACCACAGGAAACACCAACAAACCCTGTCTAACATCAGCCTAATCTCAAGTGGAAAGATCAAGCATTACTTGTTACAACTGCTTGTACCAACTCATGCATGTCAGCCTCGATGAGACACTCCTAAACAAACTGTCCTGCCGAGTGCAGGAAAACACTGAGGAAAAGCACTCCAAATTCCATGAGTGGCAGCTGTTCCTAAACAGCACATTTCAAGCCAAATTAAAACCCTGAGCCAAGACTGTCGCAGCTCCACCAGCAGGGCTCAAGGGGCCAAACTTCCAATACCTGAAGAATTTCCTGCTTTAAGACATTGATGGCCTCTTGTGTCAGCCACTTTCAGTGAGTAAACACAAGCTACAAGCTACCCAAGGCACTTTAACTGCTATAGCCTGAAGAACACAGGCAGGAAACTGAGTTTATGGCTCTACAAGCTTCTTTCCCCCTCATATCCCAACACCCTTATCGTAATTTTTCATGATAAAACAAGGCAAGAGCACATCCTGTGCTTTGCACAAGTAGTCTTCCAATTGCTGCAGATTGTATACAAACAGGGATAGAAATGCCTGAAAATTTTATTGGAATCACAGCCCTTAACCATATCAGAAATTAAAGGGAACACAAGGAAGTAATACAAGAGATGCAGGGGAGTGAGAATGCAAAGCTGAACACAGGCATTAGACTGCTTTAACTTTGCATCCAAAAGCAGTGAAGTTTACATCTTGCATAAATTTTTCCTAAATAGACCTGAACACACTCTTCTCCCATTATTTGGCAGCGGGGGTGAAATGGGGTGTGGGAGACTTAAACCTCAAAGTTGAGCTATCTGAATTTGGCAATGTGACATTTAGTCTGCAGCTCCACTGAGGTAATTGCTTATCCAGCTCACTGTCTTACAGTCCTCCACTTTGTCCAGGAAGGAGATTGCACAATACATCCTTCAAAGGAAAATATTTACAAGGAAATTAAAAATACAGTTGAAGCAATTAAACAACAGATTTTTCCTAAAAATCTGCTAATGCACATCTAGCAAATTTTTGAGATCCTACACTCAGTGTAATTAAAATAGCATTTGAAACATTCCAACAGGAATCACATTGCACAGAAGAAGCAATTTGCTTCTCTAACAGTTTTGCACACCCGCTCAGAGCCTGTGCATTTAGTGCACAAGTTGACAATGCCAAGCCTCTACATAGGTACCTAGCAAATTCTATGGAACAAAGTTCATTGGAATGAGGACAAGCATTTCAGTCTCTAGGCTGTCATGACGTAAGGCTTCTTGCAGGTTTATTTGCTTGGCCAGTGAAAGCCAGAGGAAGTGCCTTCCATGCCTGGTTTGGAGTTTGTATCGGATTGTCTCAGGTGTCCACTGCAGTTTCAGAAAAGGAGATTGGTGACAAATCAGTTGTGGGTTACTCCAGGCCCTTCTGGAAGGAGTGATGCAAAGAAAGTCTTGAAAAACACCCACACTGTGCTCATAAGTGAAGGATTAGCCTGCTGCAGTTCTTGTAAAGCCTGTCCCTCATCAGGAGGTGCCTCGGATTCATCTGCTCTGCCTTCATTCCCTCCCTGCCAAAATAAAGGATATTTGGTAAATGAGAATTTCAGAAATGCATTAGAAGACTCAGATGTCAAAGAACATGTTTTGTTGCCCCAATGTCACTGTCTGAACATAAAATATTATAAGTATCCCCAGATATGAAGTCAAAGAAACAAGCTGCACACTGGTCCTACTGGTTAACTCCCACTGTGTGTCCAAGAACACTCTCTAGGGCAGACACGAAGCACCAGCTCAGGTGATTTATGTATTTACAGCTACTCAGCTTTCACTGACATCAACCAGAAGCATCAGCTTGAAATGCAAGACTCACACTGTTTGCAGACCCAAATCCTACAGAGGTGTAGTCTGAACTCTGTCCCCAGTTACTGCCTGTGACAGACCACTCTCCATTACAACTTCCTAAAGGACAGAAGCAACTAAAAGATAACATTCTGCCTGAAATATTTCATAGAACAAAGGAATTTACTACACCAGTATAGGACTCAGGTGCAAATTATTCCTCCATGGAAAATAGTTTCTTACAAAAGTTTAGAGAAAAATTTCTGCTGCTACACATAATAAATAAACCAAAAGTGAAACTTGACAAGGTTTCATTCTTACAGGTTAAAAATACAGCAAGACAATACCTCTAAGTTATTGTTCTGGTCCTGGTTTGGAGCAGCTTGAGCAGCAACATTGCCTGGGAAGGGCTGAACCGGTCTTCGTCTAAATGGGAACCATCCAACGTGGTGCCTGGGGAAGGCAACAGATTTTAATTAATGTTTGATCATCACTTCTTCCTGTTACACCAACAGCTGCACATCTGACTGCTCAGAACTGCTGGCAACAAGTTCAGCATATTAAGGTCTGTCTGCCCTGACCCATTTAGCACTTTCAAAGCCTCCAGTTCACAGCAAACCATGAAATGGGAGGGAAAGAGGAGCATCTGCTCCCACTCCAAGCCAGCAGCATTACATCCAGGTTTGCACCCAGCATTCTGCTGGAGGTACAAAGAGCCTGCTTGATTACCACGTTTGTACAACCCCAGGTAACTTCTCCAGACTCAGTCTAAGAAAGGGCATGACAAAGAATATAGAAAACAAGCACTACTTTACAAAAAAAATACAGACCTCCCTAGATAGGTCTGTTATATCTGCCACACCTGCACCTTGTAACCCACAAGATAAGCTGTTCCAAGTTACACTTCAGAACTATCAACAGTAAAATTTAAGTACTTTTAATGAAACAATTAATCTTCACTCTCCAAGTCTACAAAGATGTTGAAAGAGCTGCTCCAGTCACAGGCAGTAACTGGGACAGAGTTCAGACTACACCTCTGTAGGACCCTCTTCCCAAACTACAACAACTTGTTTCCCAATATGCAACTCTAATTTTCTACATTGAACCTCCAGGTCTGTCTGTTGTACACCACCAAGCTGCTGGGGCTTCACACTGGGAGCTACATTGGTTTCAAGTAGTTTTCCAAAACAGAAATCCAGCCACCCCAAAAGCATCAGTACAAAAACCTACTGAGATCACCTGCTATCAATCACTCTCCATTTGATCCAGGCATAGGCATACTTGTAGTTTGCTAAATACTGCATTATGCCAGAACAGAGGAGTGGTTGACCCTTTTCCAGGTACAAGTAGTGAGGAAGCTGAGTACCACACTGAGCTCAGTACTTCAGTGAAAACACTTCTGAATAGTAAATATTAATCCCATACACTTACAGATACATCAGAATGGTGCCACCCATAACGAGGAGGAGTCTGCTGATACTGGAGTAGAAATAGACCATGTTGACAAAAACATATAACAGCGTGGCTGAGTAGAGCCAGTCCAACCAGTCTCGATTGCCACCCTCCTCCTCTTCCTCCATGAGGGGACCCCCTTGAGCGTTCATCCGCAAGTTCTGGTTGGCCACCGCATTAACCTGGGCAGCAGCATTCTGGTTTCCAGGCTGGTTTTGTGCAGGAAATGGGTCTGGGAGAGGAGCTGGAGTTGTCACTGGTGCCACTGGTACCTCCTGAGAGCGCCGTGCATGGAAAGGGTCACCACCAGATGCAGCAGTAGTAGCCAAGCTGGAACCAGAGAAAAAGGTACAGAATGAGGCTTAGTCAAGTCCTTTCACACTTAACACAAGCACTGAAAATCTGTCTGTCTTTAGAAACAGACTCAGATCAACATGCCAGTAGAAAGCAACAAATTTAGAGGCTATAGAAGGGTTAAAAACAAATTTTAGTTCCACACATTACAGCTCTACAGTGACCTCAGCAAGTCAAGCCAGGCACCCTCTCTACTTCACAAAAAAAACTTAGAGCAATCTGCAGGTAGTATAAAAGTCTCAGCTTGATCCCCGTCATTGATCTCCAGTCAGTGCTGTGTGTTACTTTGAGCAGCCAAACGGAACAGTATTACATTTTCCTGAGGGACACACGCCCTCTGGATCAGAGTCTGAGATCTGCAGGGGGCAAGATTCAAAACCAGTGGGCTGAACAGCAACAGAGAACCACGTGGCAATTAGAGGTACATTCTCACACCATTTAGCATAAGTTACAATGCAGAAGAGTCTCCAAACACCCTCGAAAGAGGAAGAACTGTCAGGAGCTCTCAACTTCCTTTATTGCAGTTCCTACTTCCTACTGGTACCTTAGGACAAAATACTTACTATTGCATGTAATATTGTCTTGCATAGATCTGCTGGAACCACGACATCTGAAGCATGCTGTAGGTTGTGTAAGTAGAGAAGCCAGGAGCCACACTCTGGAAGGGATGCTGAGTTGCTTCCACCCTTGGTCAAAATTTGAACATATTTTAGCAAGCACTGGACAAACAGCAAGAGTCATTTATTACAGAACAATGTAAACACATTCTGTCACTTTGCACATCCAAACAGAAAATTAATTCTTCTTTCTAGGGTATTGGACACATCTTCACTCCTGTGAATAAAGGGAAGATTTTCAACTAACAGAGCAGTGCATTTTCCTTTAGATGACACATCCCTGGAAGTGTTCAAGGCCAGGTTAGACAGGGCTCTGAGCAACCTGATCTAGTTGAAGTTGCCCCTCATGACATGACATTGGAGCAGATGATCTTTAAAGGTCCCTTGCAATCCCAATTACTCTATATCCTCTGAAGCTTTTATATATAGCCTCATATTTGACCCACATCATATGCAAGACAGTATGTGTGGCATAAGGAGCTGGTATCCAACACAAACACAGCATTTTAAATCTTAATAATGTACACAAAACTACACTTACCCATTACTGGCTTCTGCTGAAGACTGCCCACCTGAAGAGCACCTCAATCCTCCACCATTTGAATATACAGATGGTTCCTGACTGGCTTCTGATGATAACTTGGGCTGATCAGCTTTAACCTAGAGACAGCAATGCAGCCAGTGAGGTTTAGTCAGCACACTACACAAACCTTATGCAAAAAGGTTACATCACACAGAGCATGTCCTTTTTTAACACTGCTCCACAGCTCACACACTTAGTCCCGCACAGCGCCACTCAGCACTGACACTGCTTTTGGGCAGCATGCCACAAGCACCTCCAACAGTATTTTAAAGCTCCTTGAAAGAACAACTGGGATGCAAAACTGACTTGATCTTACTCATCCCCTTCACCAGATCTACACTGTATTTATTACTTTTTGTGCACAGATTCAGCACTCATCCTGTTATAAAAATGTAACTGGAGGAAACAGAGGAAACTGCACTCAACACAGTTTGGCTTTTTACTACAGCAAGTTTGTACTTGAACGCACAGCCTTCTGTATACAGAGCTCAAGCTGTTCTGTGGTGATACATCTGTATAATATCCAGCCAAAGCTGGCTCATGCCTAGCAACCACCAGGCACAGGTAAGCTAAGCTCAGATTGCCTATAATGGGCAGCGGGAAGACACCCTAGAAACATTTGCCCACCCACTTCAAAGAATTGGTTTTGGCCATTTGCACTTGAAAACAGTTAAGTGCTAAGTTCAAGCTGTACAGCTCAGTCTGTAGAGAGGAAGCCAAAGATGAGTCATTAATGAGAGCAGTTAAAATGTCTGAGCTCTCAGCCTTCTTTCTTCCCCATACCCCACATACAGATCAGAACCACTTCCTCAGCTTCTGTCTTCTGCCCACAAATGCAATCTGCTCAAGAGAGCCTGGAACATGACAAGTCATATTCTATTTAATAAAACTGAATTTACCAGAAAGCATTTCTGCTCTGAGAAGTGTGTTACAACAACATGATAGTTCTGATATTTCTTAATAGATGCCATGAGAACTGTAGAGTCAATTTTTTTACTCAGCTTAATCCAAATACATTCTCACATTCCTAAACAAATTCACGAAGTAATACTGCTGTTACATTAAGAGGGAAAACCTGTAGTCCCAGGGAACTTTGAAACAGCCATTCAACACTTCTCATTTCCAGTTAGAACCACAAGATTCAGATAAGCTTGCTAACTTAGCTTAAATACCTCTGATTTGGTGTCTTGCACATTTGCAGGAGTCTTGAATTTGTACACCAAATGAAGAGCATGCAATTCCTCATGCTAAAAACATAAGGGAAAACATGTTAAAAAAAAAACACTTCTCTTTATATATTTCAGTACATCGTAAAAGATATATTTATACCTTTGGCAGCAATTCTCTCAGACAGTGATGATCAAGCAGCAGCTTCCCAGAATAAATCAGCTTCTGGTCCTCTTCAGGCTTTAAAGGAAGACAACAAAGAGTAGGATGACTTCTCTGGCAAGCACACACAAGCATTACTGACACAACTTACAGCTGAGGGACAGAGGCACAGAGCTGGGAGCAACCCTCGCATTAAGGTACAGAGGGAGTTGTACACATCTAAATTCAGCTAAAGCGAACAACTGAATGCCCAAGTGTGACATTAATAACGCTGAGGCCCAAGTCAGCAGGAGGATAAAAAGCCCCTTTGGCAAAGGACTTGGTAACACGCCATCTCTTTTACAATCCTGACAAAAACATTTGCGTTTCCTGGAAACAAGAGGCTTGGAGTCCCGTCCAATCTGATCAGCACCAGGGGTGGCGTCAAGTGAAGCTGTTACACCCCGTCCAGTGAGAGCCAGCAGCTCCACACCTGGAGCCGTGCCCCCGCAGCACGGCAGCCCCTGGCAGCTCGCTGAGCCCCTTCCCGAGCAGTCACCTCGCTCCACGGGAGAGCGTGGCAAAAGCACGGGGGGGCAGACCCGTCCCCAGGGACAGCACAAGGCGAAACGCCCTTAGGTTGGCCGGAGCAGGTCCAGGTTGGGCATTAGGGGCGTTACACATTGGAATGGGCTGTCCAGGGAAGCGGTGGAGCCACANCGCGGGCGGGACAGGCAGCGGGGCCCCCAGAGGAGCCCTTTTATAGTGGCCCGCCCCGTCGCAGGGCCGCGGTGGCTGCGCCTGATTCGACGCCGTGGCGGAGGGGGCGTGGACTTCCACGTGGGCCAATGGGACGCGGCCCCGCGTGCTCGGCCGCGAGGAGGCGGAGGCGCTGATTGGGCGGCGCAGGGAGAGGGGAGGGGCTACGCCGTCACCATGGGGACCGCGATCGGTCCCGCCCGCGCCGTGCGGGGCCGGCGGACATGGCGGGGGCGGCGGTGACCGTGGCCCCTCCGTCCCCGGCGGCCCCGGGTG
>VWZF01006212.1:13796-30918 GCA_013396755.1 Sclerurus mexicanus | reverse complement strand
GAGCCTCCCGGAGCCTCCCGGAGCCCGGCGCTGGCTCTGCGGGGCCGCGGGCTCGGCGCGGCCGTGGGAGCGCTCGCGGGATGCGCAGAGCGCCGGTGTGCGGGGCGGCCCCGCCGGTGCGGGCGCGCTGGGTGCGCGGTCGCCCCGGGGACACACCTTGCCCAGATGTGCTGTCGCCCAGATGTGCGCGCTGGCCAAGGCATGCACATCCCCGGCTATGCCATCACACAGATGGGCACCCCCAGCGAGGGACGAGCCCCTGTTTTGCATCCAGATGTGCACACCTGCAGGGCTGTGCATTCACCCAGATGTGGTCTCTCGCAGGGCTGTGCATTCACCGCAGATATGGTCTCTCATCCAGATGTGTGCTCACCCGGCACACCCCTGCCCAGATGCGTGCCCTCACCCAGATATGCATCCACCTGTGCCCACCCAGCATCCCTGTGCTTACTCAGACGTGTGCACTGCCTTTGTACGCCCTTATCCAGCTGTGCACTCGCCCAGCTGTGCCCTTGCCTGCCTGGGACCCCTGTTGGGGTGCAGCGTGCCCTCCTTCCCGGGGCATGTGGCCACCGCCTGCCCCAGCAGCTGGGGTGTGACCCCCACGGGCAGCTCGATTCTCGCAGCGTTCCTCGGCCTGTTCTTAATTGGCTTCCCCCTCGTCGTGACGGAAGGAGGCATTAATTAACGCTGTTGCTCACCAGGTGCTACGGCAGCACCCGTGTCGCAGGGAAGGGCCTACAGACTGCACAGAGCCTGCCGTGGCTGGTGGTGCGGCCGGAGGGTCCTTCCTCTGGGGTGGGGGTACCTCTCTCTGCCCTGTCACTGTTTGGGCAGCAGAACGGCTTCGCTCACTTGACTTTGTTTTTGGGATGGGCTCTGCCCAACTGGTGCTGCTGCCTTGGTGCTGCAGGGCTCTGGAGCCGGCAGTGCCCGGCTCTGCCTGCCCTGGGGCAGCTCTGTGTGGTGCCCTGCCTGGATCAGTCCTGCTGGCTGGAGCCAACCCTTCCCAGCCTCACCCTCTTCCTCCCCCTCCTCCTCCTCCACAGTTTGATGCTGAATTCCGCCGCTTTGCCATGAAGCGCTCCGGCGCGGGCAGCTTCCAGGACTTCTACAGGCTGCTACAGACTGTGCACCAAATCCCACGGGTGGATGTGCTACTGGGCTACACAGACATCCACGGAGACCTTCTGCCCATCAATAATGACGATAACTACCACAAAGCCCTGTCCTCTGCCAACCCCCTCCTCAGGGTCATCATCCAGAAGAAGGGTAAGCAGGATGTGGAGAGGGGTGCCTGATCCGTCCTCCTTACTAAGAGAGATGAGCCACATCCCATGGAATCATACCCTTCAGGCACTGCTTTGGTGGCTGGGTGCAGAGATGGTGGCAGTGGGAGGCTCCCAGAGCCCTGCCAGTGCTGTGGCACCCACACGGGCTCTCCCTGGCAGCAGAGGAGCACCAGTTCCAGCCCAGCCCTGTGCGACCTGGTGAACAAAGGCAGAACCTTGCAATTCACCCCGTTGAAGTAATGTTTTCCAGCCAAAATTGTGTGGGCTCCCGGAAAACACCAATGTTATTCCTGTGAGCACCATGCTGGGAGCTCCATCCAGCTCCCTGCCCTGAGGAGGCAACAGCCATCATTTTGGCAGAGCTCTCAGGGTGCAGTGTACTACTGAATTTTTGGTGTCAGGAAGAAATTTGGTGCCTCCCTAGCAGCTCAGAGGCTTGCCCTGACCTTAGTGTCAGATTCCCAGAGAGCCACTTCCTTGCACAGGTGCATGAAATCACCCTGATAGCAGTATCTTGTCAAGGATGGAAGCCTCTCAGTGACAAACACTCTGGGTACTTCACAGGAGAAAAGAGCCCATCCTCTTCCACTTGGTTTAGTAGCACTGAGGTTTTCTCTTTAGTAGCATCATCAGTCAGCAGTGCACAGAGCCAGAACCTGACCCAGAGCCCCAGTTTTCCCGCTCTGGCACAGCATCCAGAGCGACTCTGTGTTTCCAGCTCATCTTGGTGGTACAAAGTCTCTGGGCGAGGGGTGATGCCAATGGACAGCCCTGGCTGCTGTGCCAGTTTTCCTGGCCTTTTGCATCAGGGTGGTGTGGGACACCCTGAACATGCATTTTCTCTGTGGCCACGTGGTGTGGGGGCCAGCAGTGACAATCCAGGCTGCTGGGACCTGTGTTGTGCTCAGGGGCTGTTGTTGCCAGCACTCAACTATCCTGCTCCTGAACCAATGCTCAGATCCAGGCTGTGGCACAGTGAGCCGGCATAGGGGTGGGTGTGCCAGGGCTGCTGTGGGAGCATTGCTGCTGCTCCCAGAGCCACCTTGTCTGCTGCTGGAAAGAGCCTGTGATGGCTTGTGACTGACCATGCACAGTGTGGAGAGCAGGAGCCACAGCTCTGGCACTGTGGGCAGTGTGATAAGGAGGGTGAGGAAGCAGCACCAGCAAGCACCAGCACCCGGCTGTGCCTGCAGGAGAGGGGCCGAGGGGCTGGCAGCACCATGGGGAGGTGTGCAGAGAGGCCAGGAGCAAGTCCTGGGTGAGTCACAGCTGATTTAAAATGGATCCAGGTCATCCCAAGGCTGGGCTGTCGTTGAACCGGTCCGGGTCGCTGAGGAATGTGGCTGCAGAGCCTCTCACAGAGCCAGGCACGGGGAGCTGTGCACAGATGTGTATGTAGGTGTGCACCCATCAGTGGGCTTGGCAGCAGCCTGTCCTGCTGCAAGGGGGCAAAAAGCAAAGGCTGCAGCTGGGCTCCACTCTGAGCTATCACCCTGTTGGGTGAAGCCATTCTGGTGGGGCAGCCTGGCTGGGATGGTGGCACTGGCCCTCCTTGGCTGGGCCAAGGCTCATGGGAAGGGGTAGGGAAAGCCTGGGACATTGCCAGGGCAACCAGCAGGCTCGTCCTTGGGGTGCTGGACCTGCCTGGCCCAGCCACTCTGCGCCCCTTGGAGAGGAGCTTGTGTGCTGAAATAGCTGTGGGAAAGCCTCCGCCGCCCTTCCCCGAGCTAAAAATATGCCAGGCTGTGTGTGCAGGAAGATATTTATAAGCCAGGAGCCCTGGCAAGCTGGCTTGACTAGAGAGAAATCCCATGTCCCCTGGGCTTGGGGACATCCCCAGCACTCCTGTGGCTGGAGCAGGGTCTGAGTGCTGGTGGGGCACACTGTGGGGAACGTGCTGACCATGCAGCATCCAGATCTGAGCTGCTCTGTGGGAAGGGATGGGAAGAGACCAGAGAGGAACCAGGGGATGCTCCCCAGTACTTGGTGGATGGGACCGAGAAGGATGTGTTGGAGCTGGGCCCCACAGAGCAGCCCCAGGGCAGGGTCCAGGAGGAAAGTCAAACCCCATGTGAAGGAGCCTGATTGTGGAATAAGAAACACTGGCGCAAATCAGAGTCTGGGATGTTCAGTGGCCCTGGGGATGCTGCAGCCCTGAGACGGATCTCCAGGCGCTGGGAAGTGTCTGACCTTGGGGATGGCAGGGTTCTGCAGGACATAGTGATGGCCATCCCCAGCCCATGCCAGCAATGGCCCTGCTCTAGTGGGGCCAGGGAACTCTGGTGCTGTCTTCCAGGGTTGGACTTGCCCTCAGGGAGTTGGCTGCCACTGCAGCACCCCTTGTATGGGGGTCCCCTCTCCCCAAACTGGGGCATGGCTGCAGCTCCCAGGCCATCAGGGCTGGCAGCTCTAGTGTTAAACTGCAGAGTTTGGCTTAAAGTGTGATTAAGGCTGAATCACTGCCTCGATCCCACTAATCCTGGCCTGTGTATGCTGGGTAATCCCAGGAGATGGGCCCCAGTGGAGACAGGCTGCAGGGAAAGCCAGGGTGATGCTCCGGGGAGGAAAAGCCAGTGAGACCTGTGAGCAGGGCCCTTCTCCCGTCAGCTCCAACACCTGGGGCCAAGGGCACATGGTCGTGTCTCTGGGCAGCTACAGTGCCTGACCTGTGTCCTCCCTTGATCCCTACAGCAGAGTCCGATGCCAGTGTCTTTGCCTCGAACTCCTTGCAGCGGAAAAAGAAGGGGCTGCTGCGCCCCGCACACTACCGGGCCAAGCCTCACCTCCTCATCGGGATGCCCCAGGACTTCCGCCAGATCTCCTCCATCATCGACGTGGACATACTGCCCGAGACCCACCGCCGTGTGCGGCTCCACAAGCACGGCTCCGACAAGCCGCTGGGCTTCTACATCCGTGATGGCGTCAGCGTGCGCGTGGCCCCGCAGGGCGTCGAGAAGGTGCCCGGCATCTTCATCTCCCGCTTGGTGAAGGGCGGCCTGGCCGAGAGCACGGGGCTGCTGGCGGTCAGCGACGAGATCCTGGAGGTGAATGGCATCGACGTAGCTGGCAAGTCCCTGGACCAAGTGACGGACATGATGGTGGCCAACAGCCACAACCTCATCATCACTGTCAAGCCGGCCAACCAGCGCAACAATGTCATCCGCAGCAGCAAGGCCTCGGGCAGCTCCGGCATGTCCACGGACAGCACCCCCAGCCAGCAGACCCCCAGCCCGGCCTCGCAGTACCTGAGCAACTGCAGCACGGCTGAGAGCGACGAGGAGGGCGACCTGGTCATCGAGAGCGACAGCGCGTCCCACTACATCCCCGGGGGCTGCCCCAACGGGGGCCCCGCGGACGGACCCCTCCAGCGGAGCCTGTCCCCGCACAGCTCGCGGGGCTCCCTGCAGTCCCTGGGCAGCCACGACGGCAGCCCTGGCCGGGGCAGTGGGCGGGAGGATGGCACCCTCCTTACCCTATAGCTGCAGGGTCCCGTGCCACTCGGCAGCTGGCTGGGTTTCCACTCGTCCCTGCTGGATGTGGACACCAGGGTGATGACGTGGCCGGCGGGCAGGGGTGGAGCGGGGCTGCCCACTGCCCTCTCCCACCACCCACGCCCCCGGGGGCCCTCCTGCAGTGCCTGCTCATGCTGGGCACTGCCCCTCCGAGCCCTCTTGCCTCCCCTTCCAAGCAAGTGGGGATTTTTAATTGTTTTCTCAAAATATGCATCATCAATTAATATATTGCAATGGACAGTAAACCTTTTCTAGAAAGCACCGCGCTTGTCCGTGGTTCCTGTCACCACAGGGAGGAGGGGGACAGCAGGTGGGGACTCCAGCTCTGTGCACATGGCAGTGGCCTTGACCTTGGCACACGCTGTGGCTTTGCTGCTTTGCTGGGTAACCCCAGCAAGGCCCATCACGGGAAAGGGAGGTTTGAAGTGATGCTGGAGCATATCCCTTCCCCTAAATATCCCTGTCCCATGGCACATGTCTAGGCTGCTTTGGGCAGCCACCTGGCATGATGGCCTGGTGCAATGAGCCTTGCCTGGCACTCCCATTCACATCTTGTCCCTGCTGTGGTGCCCTCACTAATGCAGGGGACACCCCAGTGACATCTGCTGCCAGACACCTGGCCCTGGCTGTCACTCAGCCCTGTAAATGCTTCTGGGGATGGCACAGCTCAATCCTCCTCCAGCCCCAAGCTCAGGGCAGGGGGGTCTATCTCTGCCCCTCCTGGGGCTCCCAGCACACTTGATCCCGCTCCATCACCAAAGGGCCAAGCTGACAGTGGTGTTGGCCTTTGCTTTGCTACTGGCCTGGCCTAGCCCTGTACCAGCACTTGCATGCCTACTGAGAGGGACAGAACACCCCAGTGGGGTGGTGCTGCTGGGACCAGCTGGACCCACCGTGGTGACAGATTCTCCTTTCCTGCTTGGGAAAAGGCCTGGCCAGATCATGGATGGCCATCCCCATGGTCCTTCACCCCCTCTTGCAACAGCTCCTGCAGCATCAGTGTTCAGTACCAACACCTCTAGCCCAACCTGAAAAGGCCCCCAGACACATTTGCCAATGAAGCAGCCCAGACACAGGTGCATCTGAGGGCAGAGCTTCCCAGCCCATTTGCCCCAGCAGGACATGGGTGCTCAGAGAGCAAGACCCTTCATGGCACAGGGGCTCTCCCGGATTAAAACGTGGGGAGTGCAGATGGTGCCAGGGGCCCTGGCCTGGCTGCCCTGGAGCAATGCTGGGTGCACATCCAAGGCACAATTGCACACCCCGGCCGGCAGCAGAGCTGGTCACCTCTGAAGGAAAGGGGGGTTGTGTCCCATTGCCTTTGCTGATCCCCGAGACCTAGATCACACGCAGCTCCCTGTGCTGCTGTAGTCAAAATCTTACCAGCAGCCACACAGGAGCAGCCAGATTGAATCAGCATTGAGGGTCTGGTTGTGTTTGCTCTCCCACCTGTTTGCTAAGGGCCCTATAAACACAGGGATCTCTCACTGTCCTGCTGCCAAGGGCACATGGTGGGACTGGGCAAGGAGGAGGACCTGCAGCTCTCAGGGTCTGAAGAGCCAGCACCAACTCTCCATCCAGAGCCACAGCCCAGCCAGGGCAGGCAGGGAGAGCAGCAAGGGCTGAGGACACTTACAGCACAAAGCTGGTGCCCAGACAGACCTGACAGATCTGACAGCAGGGCTGGTTAGCCCAGGCTTGTTTTGGGCAGGGAGATGCCCCGGGGCTGTGCCTGTGGCCCTCGGTTGCTCTCATCCAGCCTGCTCAGCCTGGCTGTGGCGTTTGCCCCAAGGCAGTCTCAGGGGCGTGTGGGGTGGTTTTCTGGTTGGCATCTCACCTCCAGCCCTTGAGTGCCAGAAGTTTCCCTGGCCCTTGGCAGTGGCGTTAGCCCAGCCCCGACATCCCAGGGCACCACAGAGTACCAGCAGGGATGGAATGGCCCACAAAATCCCCATCTGGCAAAATCTTGCCCAGGATGGAGCAACCCCTGCAACAAAGCAGCTGCCTGGGGACCTGTGTGCAGTATCCCCACCCCACATAACAAAAGGAGATGGGGCAACAACACAAGCTGCAATGAGGGAAAGTTTGATGGGACTCTAGGGGAGAAAGGTGTGCCACCTCAGGGTGGCACCATGTGGGAACAGAGCCTCAGCAAGGTGGTGGTGGCAACCCCGTCCTTGGAGATTCTCCTAATTCAGCTGGACATGGCTCCAAGCACTGCTCCTCTGCTGAGCAGGAGATGCACCAAGTGCTCCAGCGATCCCTTCTAGCTTAAATTTTTCTTTGCTTCATGCAATGGCATCTGCCCAGCCCTGTCCTGCACATTCTCCATGTCCACCACCATGTCCCAGCACCCAGTCTTGTGAAACCCACAGCTCATCCCCTGCCTGCACTGTGCCAATGCTGCTGGTCTATGCTGCCCATCACCACTCCAGGCCTACTGGGAGCTGCACAAACACTGAAAGATGGAAATGATGATTTATTAGAGTATCTCCTGCCCCACAGACAATAAAGGCTCCTCCAGATATCCCACTGGATCCACCTGCTAGCTCAGCCCTCCATTGGGCAGAAAGCACAGAAGCTCTGAGCCTCTACCTTTTTCCCAAGCTGTCCCTGAGCTGCTGAGCCTTCAGGAAGTCAGAATGAGCCATGACCATGATCTAGCTCAGGAGAAAAACAGTGACAAGCAACACCACAGGCAGCAACACGGGAGACCTACCAGTTTCTGGAAGTGGGAAAAAATGGGAAAATGAGAGGTGATGGCATTGATCCAGAGCAGAGATCTGACCTGTGAGAAGTCAAGCAGCACAGAGACAACTGTTCTCCAGACCACTGAGCAGGGAATATATTAGGTCACCTCCCTCCCTTTTCTGGGGACAAGACACAGCACTGGAGGGTTAGCACTGGAGGCTGCACATTGGTCACTGTACCGGCACCTGCATGGGCCCAGGTACTGGAACATGCCTTCCTCTCTTGTCCTCCCAAAGTGATGTCCATTCCTGCCCAGCAAGGAATGATGTCTATACAGAGCAGTACAGCACATCTGGCCCCACTGGCTCAGGAGTCCAGCTTGATGAAGACCTTGGGCCTCGAGAAAATTTTGATGGCCTCTTCTATCTGAGAGAGCTTCCTCTCCAGCTCTACCCGCCTATTCTGCATCCTGAGGGAGTCTGCACGCATTGGGAGCAGAACTAGGTCCTTTATCAGCTGTTCCTGGCCTGTAAAAAGAGAAAAAAGATAAGTTGTGTAAGTTGAAGAGCAAATAAATCCATCCTATTCCTAATGCTGTCACCCTATCCCCAGCCATGAAGATGATGGCAGCACTGGAACATAGACCTAGAATCCTTCTAACCAAAGCTCAGCTGGATGAGGACCTGAGGGACCTGCTCTAGCTTTGAAGAAGCAAGGACTGGACTAGAGACCTCTGAAGGTCCACTCTAACAAAATCTTTCTAACATTTTAAGAGCAATAGTAAACCTAATATCAGGTCCGCTGGACGAGCCTGCTCCAGAGAGCCAGTCCTGTAACCTGGTCCCACCAAACTGCAGGAGACTGATTCCTCTTTCCTCACCCACAGGTCACATCCTGCCTCCTGCCTACATATGTCTTATTTGAGGAATTTGTGCCCCAGAACTCTCCCTTATCCTGGCTGAGATTGCTTGTTTTTCTCTGCTGGAATCCCTGCTTTTTTCCCCTTACTCTGCTTCAGATTGCTGAGGGTCTCCAGCCGCTGGTTCTCTGGCATCATGGTATGACCAGGTGGCGTGTCGGGATCTGGCAGGTTCTGCAGCCGCTCCTCCATCTGTTTGCGCCACAGCTCCTTCCTCTCCAGCAGGCTGCAAGGCAAAGCAGAGCAGGTGTTGGCACATCTGGCAGGAGGGTGAGCCCAGGGATGTAGCCAGAGGTCAGGAATCATGCCCTTCAAACCCTGCTACACTCTGTATCACTGTCTGAGGACCAAAGGGACCCACGTGCTGGCACACGCCCTCACCATGGAGGATACAGCCGGGTTTAACCAGCATGTGTGGATGAGCAAATGTAGTCCACGTGCACTGAAGGGCTGCTGGAAGAGACATACTCAGGCCAACACATGCTCCTTGGAGACAAGGGCTGCTGCTCCTCATTTCTGGCTCACTGAGTCCTTGCAAAACCATCTGTGGGCCAGTGGCAGAATGAAGTCAGACAGAACAGCTCCTGGCCAGGAATGCTGGCAGGGAACAGCACAGCCAAAGGACTGACAACACACTCAGTCCCAGGACAGGGACTGTTTTCCATGCAGAACCCCAAAATGCACAGCACTAGTTGGATGTTCCTCAGACTCCAGGTCCAAGGCAGAGTGAACACTTGCAAGGAAGAGCAAGCTTTCTGCCTTGCCAAAATTAGACCTTTTAATGCCAAAGCTGCATCATGTGGGGCAAGGCTCATGAAGGGGCAGGAGCACATTTCTCAAGGCACACAGAGCATCCCCATGTCAGCATCATTGCACAATGGCAAGCAAGGGAGAAGACAAAATTTCTGAGCCCAGTCATGCTGGCCATGCAATGCTCATTAAATCAGGAAAGCAGGAGGGTCAGTGTTTATTCCCCAGGCCATAGTAAATGGCACTGGTGCACAGGGCAAGTGCACCTCTGTCCTCAGCCCCTTTCTCTCTATGCAGAAGCTGGGGGATGCAGTGAAGGCTGTCACAGTCTTGTGGGGGGCATACGTACTACTGGGGCACATGGCCCTTCTGCTTGGTGTTGTATTCCTCCTGCTCCCGGTGCTTCTGTTCCAGCAGCTCAGCCAGTGCCTGCAGGGACTGGGAGCGGCGCAGCGGGGCCCGCTTGGCATTGCAGGCGTTGTGCTTGATGAAGTCAATGCTCCTGCCCTCCACCTGGGTCTGGAAGAAGAGAGAGTGAGGGATGAAGGGCTGGTTGGGCACATACACACAACCAGGAAACCACTGGGATGCATGAGTGCCAGAAATCCCTGGGATGGATGCAGTTAGTGTGCCACTCACCTTGGTTTCAGCACCCTGTGCCTCTGGAGCCTCTGTGCCTGCTTCTGCTTTGGCTCTGACAGGCCTTGGGGAGAGCAGTCTGGAGGGCTTGATCCCAGAGCCACAGCGAGAATACGCTCTCAAGAATTTCACAGCCTCAGGATTTGGAGGTGGGGAGGTTTCCTGGGAAAGGTAAGAAAAGATCCACTACTGGAGGGAGGATGGAGCAAAGAGAAACTCACCCAGCCTAGCTTGGTTAGTCAACCACAAGCTCAGCCACAGGTTTCCAGCAGGCACACACCACCACATGCTTTCTGCCATGATCTGGCAAAAGCAAGTTAATGAGAAATGCCTTCGCCTAGCAGGGCTGGCTCCAAGTCGAGTAAGTCTGTGATTTTACGAGTGTGCTAGCAGAGCACAGCATGCCCCATCTCCCTCCACGGGAGCACTGGGACTGCCAGAGCCCTTTCCAAGGCAGCTGCTACAGTCAACAGCCTCAGGGACAGATGAGAGAAAAGCAACTCTGCATTAGTCCTCAAGATCTAACAGAATGAACTTAAATTCTGAGTAGCAGCAGCAGCTCCACAGAAGATGGAGACCCTTCAAAGGGAAAACCTCAGCTCCAGGAAAGCCACAGCAACAGTTAATGCCACGTGAGTCAGTGCCAGGGCCGCCTGTCACCTCTCTGGAGGAATCCAGAGAGCACAAGTAACGCACCACGCAGAAACTGCCTGTGCAGAGACCACCCCCTTCCCCCAAAACAAAGGAAGAAATTATCTCAGTCTTCATTGGATTTGTCAAACGAGCGTAGGCTCACGTTCCTGAAGCACATGTGGGTTTGCTCCCATGTGTGGAAGGGTCACTGACATCAGAGAGGGTGGTGGCACACCACAAAGAGGGGACAGAGCATTTGGAACAAGTGGCATGGGAATCATCTTGCCAATTTTTGCAGTTGTTATCAATACACATCATTTTAGTATCAAAAGTTGGCCACAGATGAAAGGGAAACAATGCAGAGATAAGTAGGAACTTGAAGACTCCAACTCAGGAAGGGAATAGTGGGGGAAGGCTTGTGCAAGAGCTTGAGGTGTCACCCAGCTTGCACCCACTGTCTGCACAAGCTCCCTGTGTCACTCCTGTCCACACAGCCTGGCTGGCTGCAAAGACAGGACCCAGATGGAGACTGTGATGGCTTCCAGGGACTCGCAGGAAGACAAAGCCCTCTCCTGGCAGCCAGCAGTGCTGAGGTCAATGGGAATCCAACAGTTCAAGGCTACTCTGGACAGCCCATGGCTTACTGGCCAAGGCAGCACTCCTGCACTTCCCCTTACTCAAGGAGCTTCTTGCATGCAAGGCTGAGCTGGGAAGGAGCCCCAAGACCTCTCCTCCAGGAGATCCCTGTGATGAGAGGGGGCACAACACCCCTCTGCTCACTGCTGTATAGTAGGAACCCACTCTGTGCACAGGAGCTGCAGAAGTTCACCAAACACAGCAGTGACCTGGATGACAGGGGTCTCCCAGATCCACATGATGACAACGGTTCAACCCAACGTTGTGATGGAGCTCTCCTTTTCCCAGGGCCTTAATTCACTTTCTGTGCAAACCAGTACACTTCTACCAAGGCATTTAGAAAAGCCCTCTAACAGAGGCACCATTTAAACACCAGGAACTCATCACACAAGAAAAAAATATCCAGAGAAAGAAACAGGAAGAAACAAAAAGCAAACCAAAACCTTCACAAAGCCAGACATCTGCTCACTCCAACAGCTGAAAAAGCCTGAGAAAACGAGGCAGTCCTGTATTCCTTCTCCCACAAGCATGTGTACAGAGGACTGGAGGTGTGTGCACCCTTACAGGCTGTGCTGATCTATGTGGCCTCCTCTGCCTGGAGATGTCTGTGTGCCCCCACTGGGCAGTGGTTATTCACCAGGACAATCACTTGGAGAAGAATTTGGAGATACACTGCCTGTTGTGTATCCACAGGGTGGTAAGAGTTGGACTGAGGCTTGACACAGCCTGCAGACCTGAGGACCACAATCTATGGGGCAAGATGCCACAGCCTTTTGGCACAAACCCCAGAGAAACACTGCCCCAAACACAGAGAAGCTGAAAAGCCATCTGGGAGCACCCCTAGGCAGGGAATATTGTTGCAAGAGGGAACCAGTGGAAACATATGACCAGTGATGAGATTTCCCTGTTTTCTGCCTCCCCTGCCTGGGGGGCTGCTTGGCCAGACAAGACAGGGATTATTGCAGCACTCACTCTCTCAGTCCAAACCACATGCTCTCACTCACAGCCCTGCTGCCACATCTGCTCGTGCTTCAGCACCAAGGTGTCCCCAGATCCTGTTCTGGGACTCCCCAGTCTCTATCATCCCACTGTCCCTCATGGCTGAACCACATCCCAAGCCAGGAGAGTTCAAGAGCTCCATAGGTACCCACCTGCAGTTTGGCCTTCACCTTTGATTCCACGTTTTCATATTTCTGGGATTTCCACAGAGCTTTCACAGGCTTGGGCTGGCTGCGTTCTTGGGCTTGCTCCTTCTCTTTGCACCTCTTCTGAATCTCCTTTATCCGCCTCACATTTTCCTTCTCGTAGTCCTTGGGCTCTTTCCCTGCACAGCAAGGGGAGACACACCTTCATGTCCCACACACTGTGAAGGGATGCAGGCTCTCGGAGCCCACAGCTCTGCCTCCAGAGGTGGTCCAACAGCCCACAGAACCATCAGGCTCTGCTCTCTCCTGCAGACTAGATCATCTCTGCATCCTTCCCATGCTAAGTGCACACTCCTGGACTGACTCTTCTGCCAGAGGATCCCACAGTGCCCGGATGAGCAGCAGCACAGGTTTGTACACACTGCTGGTGTTCACAGCCTCCCTTGTTCTCAGTGGCCCACTTGTCCCTGTTTGGACTATGCCAGACAAGCCATGCCAGCATCCTCCCAAGAGCAAGGTCCATTCCCATCCCTGGCCCAAAAGGCAACTCAGGCCAGCAGTGACTCAGATGTACTTACTCTTGACTGGCAGCCCCCCATCAAGGGAGATCCCTTCGAGCTGCAGTAGGAGGCCAAGTGTCCCCATCCGTCCCTTCTCCAGGAAGTCTTTTCCACTGGGGCGAATGTGAGGGGCTGGCTGGGCCTGGTGGGCACTGCCCAAAGCAGGGTATGGGTTGGGAACTGGGTCCAGGGGCCTGGAGGTAAAACACAGCTTCTGAGCATTTCCTTCCAGCCTTCCTCGAGCTACAGAGAAAGAAAAAGGAGACTCTTACCAGGAAATGATCTTATCTCATAGTTTTCTTCACCCACAGCCTACAAACAATGCCGAAGACCCCTCTCCATCTCTGCCTCATGCTTTCCCATTTTTCAGCCAGCTGTACAGATCCCCTTTCGGATCAACATCTGTGAGGCAGCAGAAGCACCTGCACCAGTGTGAATGGAGACTGCTGAAGATGCCAAAGGATAAGGACATTAAATAGGCAAAGCTGTGTCATGCCAAAGCACAAACTCAATCTGCAACAAGCATCAAGGACTCACCTGAGAAAGGGCGTCTGTAATACTCTGGGAAAAGTGTAGGGTCTGGAGGAATGGGTCCAGAAATCCTGGATGGCCCCTCACACATCCTGCCACACGTTGCTCTGCCTCCACCACAGAAACCAACCAGCACTGAGAATAGAAATGAACGGGGCTCACTGAAAAGTTACATTTAAGATAAATATAAATATGTATAGGGGAACTTCTGACCTTTGTTAAAGAGCTCACCCCCAGCTACAGAAATGACTTGCAAGCAGGAAACTATCCCAAATTGGACCCCATGTAGATGAAACAAGGGGTCCAGCAGCACTGTCCCTACTGTGGGTCTAATTTTACCAACACTGAACCTGAAACATCCATGGTTGCTGCAATATCTGTAGCTTCAAAACAGAAAATTCTTCCTGGCTTTGTTCTCCCACACAGAAACATTTAATGCAAACACACAAGGAGCTGAGCCGCTCTCAGCTGAGCTTCCCGTGTGCCCTCAGTGAACAGGAAACACAGGGTAGCTGGCCATCATCTGACAGGTTTTAGCCTGAGATTTGAATTATCTTGCATCTCTCTAAATGTGGTTCAAACACAACATGCCCAGAGGAAGCTGAAGCCCGTGCCCCACATGGCTGTATTCTCCCTGGGAACACTCCTGTGTTGTCACCACCCCTGAGCAGGTGCAGGGGTGCTGTCCTGCTCACCAAGATCTCCTGGATAGCATTTTTGTGCCTACAAGAAACCTGAGGGGCTTGCTCCCTGCTCAGGAGGATGCCAGATGCCAGACCAGCAGGCACAGCCTACTGGTGAGCTCTCAGCAGATGCCACAAGAGCCTCATGACCTCATCAGAGTCACACTGTGATTTTGACAGGCGCCAGGGCAGCTTGGCTGGAGTTACTGCTGTAAGAGCTGGGGATACAACCTGCATGCCCTGACTCCTGAGGCAGTAATTTAAAGGTTTCTGAGACAACTCTATGGGAAGAACCCTTTTCAGGATCCTCAGCATGCCGGCACTGACGGGACACAGCATCTGCAGTTTAATTTATAAACCAATAAACGATCAGTACAAGGCTGAGTGAGTCTGAGTCATAGCAACTAATGCACTGCAGTCTTCCTTGGTAAATCACCCCTGTTGACATGAGACCCATTAGCAAAACGCTGTTATTCATCTCCCGGACACAACACCAGAGGCAATGTAAGCAATGCTGACTACTGCACACCAGCATTGCATGTGCAGTCTGCACCCAGCTGCTCTGGGAAAGCTATTTCTGAAAAGCAGGCACAGACTCTCAGCTGGAGATAAAAGGACGCTGGCTTGGTATTATTTAATCTCCTTGATAATGGATCCAACTAAGCCAGAACAGGCTCTCTTATTCTAGAAAAAAAAAAAAAAAAAGCATTCACCATGAGATCACTCCAGAACAGCTACTGGCCTTGAAATGCACATCTGATCTTGATCTGAACTCAGTTCCAACCCAGTAATTTACAAGCAAAATGACAGGCTGAAATCAAGACCTGTAACAGAACAGACAATTATTGCAGGGGATTCAAGGAGGAAAGGCAAGTTGATGGGAGGTGGGGGATGGAAGGTTCATTTTATATCTTCACATCCCAAGTGCACCCTGCCCTGCTGCAGGGAATTTGTAAATGACACCCACTCCCTGATTTGCAAGTCACATCACCTCTGGATTGAGATTTTGCAAGATCAGACAACCTCATTACAATAGCAAGCATCTTGCCTATCTAGGTACCTACAGTGAATGTCCCTACATGGGACACCAGCCCCCAGCACCACTCTCCCAGCCCTGGGAAGCAGCTGCCAAACCTCAGTTACCAACCATTGGTACAGACTTTCCAAGCTGCTGCTCTGCTTCTGCTGACCATGGGCCTATTTGAGGGACATGAGTGAGAGAACCTCATGTCTCATTTCTGCCAAGAGGGGATGTGTGGTCCTCCTCTGCTTCCATTCCTGCCTGCTTGGTGTCTTGGGGCAGCTCTGCAGCACAAACAGTCCTGTGCTGAGCCAATTCCACTCACTACTCCTCCATCAAACAAGTCACTTCTTTTGCTGGGTTCGTTCTCTTCCCATGTAATCTCCCATCCAAAAGTAAGCTGGCTTTTACCTCCACAGAGGTATCAGAGAAGCACTGGAGAAACCACCAGGGAAACAGTAGAAGCATGTGCTTGTGAACACAGAGAGGGAAGGGTGAACAGGGTCAGTCCTCTTGGACAGACCTGATCACTGTCTGCACCCAGGAAAGCATCTTCTCTATCACCACCTTAGAAACTTAAACATCATCAACAGTACCCGACCTGCTGCCACCAGAAAGACACCGTTTAATGCATTCACAGGCTGTGAGGTGCAGGCATACTCTGCAAAACAGGCTAGTTACGTCCAGGTAAGCAGATATGTACATGTGCAACTCCTCTCTGTTCTTACCCCCCACCAGCCTGCAGGCTCACAAGAGAAGCAGCCACAGGGCTGCCCCAGCCCCATTCTCTGCCCTGCACAGCTACAGGAGGCACAGGGCACCTGCCAGAGTAACCCAACAACTTTAGCATTGTTCGCTCACCCTGGCTGAGCCTGAAGGACTGCTCACTTCCCCACGAGGACCAGTTTAACGCTGGCCTAGTAGTCAAGCAATGCAGGCTCCAGCCCTCTCTCTCCCAGAGTGTCCCTGTAAGTTTAATAACCATTAACCCAACTCTTTGTGCTCTTTGGCACAGCTGACTAAGTAGTAAAAATGCTACTTATCCCCTTGGTAAACTGAGACCTTTCAGATGCTGTAAGAACCACAACTTCCTTTTGCTGCTTATTTTTGGCACTGAAGTAAACTACAAAACATGGGAACAGACAAGGCTTGGGCAGATGTATTCCACACCCTAGAACCCACTGCATCTGACTTTGAAGCATTCCCTCTCCTTCACAGATAACATTTTCACTGTTCCTGGCTCCCTGGCCAGGAAGCTGCTACCACACACAGAGCTGAGACCAGCCCAGCTTCTTGCCTTCATGAGCCAGTCTCTGCAAAACGCATGGGAAAAAGCATCCCACGGCTGCGATAAGCTGTGATAAGCAGAGCAAGTCATCTGCAGCAAATCAAAGGGCTAATCTCCGTGCAGCTGGCCTTGCATGCTTGATTCCTTCCTCAACAGTTTTAGCTCAAATGGAAAGTCACATCAGGATAACTTCCATGCCTGAATGCTGCACCAAAACAGGGGAGCACCTGGATCTGCAACCATTCCTCCTGCAGAATCAGGGGTCAGGAAATGTGGTCAATGCGCAGTGAACCTACCCAGTGGTGTCAATCCCTGCCCAGGCTTTCCTTGTGCTGACTGCAATGGGACAGATTAATATCCTCCTTTCAATGCCATTCCCCATGCGGGCTCCCCCAGGTCTCACCAGCTCTTCCCCACCTGCCGGCCTCAAAGTCCCATTTTCCCTTTTGCCTCTCTGAAAACAAAGGGGGCAGGTACAGCCGAGCGCGATCCCGGTGTCTGCATGCGGAACATGATCCCGGGGCGCTGGCGAGGCTTCCCCCGGCGGCGCTTCCGAACAAAGCCAGCCCGGGGAGTGCGGGATGCAGGAGGGGGGCGAAGGCGGGCGGGGGCTGCTGTGGGTATGGCTGCAGCCAAGCCCTGTCCCCGAGGAGCAGGGGCAGGAGACGACACGGTGGCCCCACCTCGACAAGTGTGCTGCCCCCGGGGCTCGGCCCGAGCAGCGGGCCCGGCCCAGGGCCCGGCACCAGCACCGGCCCCGCCGGGGGCAGCTCCGCGACACCCCCGGGACCCCCGCCCGCCTCCACCGCCCGGTGCCCCGGG
>VWZF01006212.1:0-13724 GCA_013396755.1 Sclerurus mexicanus | reverse complement strand
GCGGGACAGGGGCCGGGCAGGGCAGGGCAGTGACCCCCGGCACCGCGGGACAGGGGCCGGGCAGGGCAGGGCACTGACCCCCGGGCACTGCGGGACAGGGGCCGGGCAGGGCAGGGCACTGACCCCCGGGCACCGCGGGACAGGGGCCGGGCAGGGCAGGGCACTGACCCCCGGCACCGCGGGACAGGGGCCGGGCAGGGCAGGGCACTGACCCCCGGGCACTGCGGGACAGGGGCCGGGCAGGGCAGGGCACTGACCCCCGGGCACTGCGGGACAGGGGCCGGGCAGGGCAGGGCACTGACCCCCGGCACCGCGGGACAGGGGCCGGGCAGGGCAGGGCAGTGACCCCCGGCACCGCGGGACAGGGGCCTGGCAGGGCAGGGCACTGACCCCCCCGTGCCCACTGCAGGACACCCGCGGTGGACACTCAGGGATGGCACACAGGGAGTCCGGGCTGCACGGCTGCGATCCGCCCCATCCCGAGGAGCGCTGCCCTGGCCAGGGCCAGCCCATGAGAAGCCCCTTTCCCCTCCCCGCTCAGTCCTGTGCTCGTGTCTCTCGCCCACCCTGGGGTCTTGGCACCCTGCGTCCTTCACTGGGATCATATGGAGATACGCTGCGCTTCCTTCTTCTCCTATAGGAACTGTACTTTAGATTTTTCTGCCCGATACAAACATACGGACAGACACAAAGGACAACTCCACAACAGATCCAAAACTAAAACTAGCATGAAAACACCAGAGCTGTCCTATCTGAATGAAGGTGGTGACTTCCAGGTGAGCTCAGCAGACATTATCTCACCCATTTTACATAGCACACAGACACCACAGACATGAGATGCTCAGAGCTATGGCAGGAACACCAGTTCCCTGCCCGTAAAGGCAGGTTGGCACAGATGCAGCTCTCACTGCTACAGCTGGGAACATTGAATAGAATCACAGAAACATAAAATCACAAAACATCCTGAGCTGGGACACACCTACAACTCCAGACCCTGCACAGGACACCCCAAGATTCACACCATGTGCCTCTCAGAGCATTGTCCAAATGCTACTTGAACTGTCAGGCTTAGTCCTGTGACCACATCCCTGGGCAGCCTGCTCCAGTGCTCAACCACTCTTTGACTGAGCAGCTGACTCTCCTTTTCCTAATATCCAACCTAACCTTTCACTTTTTTCTCCCAGATCACAGTAGAGAGGAGACTGTGCAGAGCACAGGAACAGCCATGTTCCTGCCCTTTAAAACAGCACATTAGTAGACCTGTTTCTGCCAGTTTTAATGTGTGGAAAGTAAATACCCCAAGGTAAATACCTGATTTACACACTGAGCAAAGATAGTGGTCCCATCAATACTGCAAGGATTTTGCGTCTGTCTTGGTGTCTTCCAGCAACTTCTACCATGAGTCAGGCAGAACAAAGATCCTGTTTTTTTAACAGAAATTGATGTGATGAGTTCAAGAAAGGCAAGATCTCCAAAACCTGCTGCTCAACAGCAGGTTTGAGAGAAACAGCAAAGAGGTGGGAAATAAATTTTCTGGTGAGACTTACTTCCTCTTGGTGATAAACAGATGACACTTGGATGGCACAGAGCTGTATTGCCAGATATCACACAGCTTCTTCCACACCCAAGTGGCTCAGCTGGCAGCAAAAGATCACACCAGTACGGAAGGACTCACCAGGTACTGAGTCCCAGCTCTCAGTCTCCTGTTCACTTTAATCAGGATGGTTTTAGCTTGACCAAATCAAACACGAGCACACAACTTGCATAAAGAATGCCCTCAACAAACACAACTTTTTATTTCTGTAGAAAACATGATACTTTTCAGGAAGGTCCAGCTTATCAAACAGCAGCGTGCATGTTAATATACTTAAATACACAGGGTTACAATTTAGAGGGAAAACATTTTTTTAAAAAAAGCTTTCAAGTACACAAAATAAACATAATAAAACTGGACTATCCTTTCCACATACCTGCCTCAGAGAGAAACATTTCTCAAAAGGAATGAACTTCCACACATCATCTGCCAACAAATCTCTCCACTGGACACAAACTGCAGGAGGACATGAAGATGAGCAGGACAGAGGGTTAATAACCAGTGTTTGAGATTAGGAGCAGATTTACCCATAGCAGTTCAGTCCCTGTTCTCTCAACTATCAGGATGTGTGTAGTGTGAACAGTTACCCAGCCAGCACATTAAGGGAGCTGCAAGAGGTAGGAAATACCTCCTTCCTTCCACCTTCATGTCCCAGGAAGGTTAATGCTGTACAACTTCATTACCCACGACACCATGGCAATCCCATGACCCTGGGAGGCATTTATTAATAGTCCCAGAAATGAGAATGTGGCCCCACAGGCATGGCACCAGTGCTGCCAGGCAGTAAACACAATTGTCAGACACAGAGCTTATGGAAAAAACCCTGCTGGATGCAGGCAGCCTCTTGAATAGAGGGAATAACATCTACAGATATGAAAGAATAGCATAATGTATCACAGACTTCCTGAAGATTTTCCTGCCAAGACACCAATAACAAAGAATTATAGTATCATTTAAATAAAACACCAGTTTAAATGAATTTGAAAGACATTTGCCACGTGCAGGAAGCCAAAAGGCTGATCCTTATGTTACAAACTCTAATCCATTCCTTCTACTTTTTGTCCTACAGGAGTTTAAAGACCTTTTACATCACTAAACTCTTTTATAGCATTTTACAAACTGAGGATTAAAATGTAAATCAGTCTCCAAGAGAAGAAAAAGGCATCTGAACAACAGATACTCCCTGATCTTGCTCTACGTGCTCTGATGGTTAAATCAGCAACCTGTGCAATAGGGGTTGTGTCCCATTTCCAAGCCGTGCAATGGCAGAGATCCCACGATTCACTTCAGCTACTGCAAGTGCAAAGGGCAATTCAAGTTTTCCTACCAGTCTCCAAGACAAAAATTAAATGTTTGCTAAAAACAGAAACATAAAACTCTTTAAACAATTTAAACCAGAACAGTTCCTACCAGAACATTATTTTACATGTTTAAAAAACCAAGAAACTCAGGCTATTAAATAAGAATATACATATCTTAAAAACAGAGGTTTTTTACATTACTGCCAGAAGTGTTAATTGTCCTATTTTCCAAGGTAGGAATATTCATAAGTTATTTCTTTGAAGTGCCTCACAGAGGTTTTGGTTGGCATCTGGTTCCTCAGTCATCACCTCCACAGCCTCCCACTCGCCCGACCTACTCGACTTCTTGATGGCCTCTACTACACTTTGCATGTACAGACCATCTTCAAAAGAGGCTGCCATAGAGACAGGTTTATGATCCCACGTCCGACGGTCTTCCTGGTCTTGGAAAGACTGCCGCAGGGCTTGCACCATGTACACCATTCCTTTCAGGTAAAGCAGCGGGATGTCTTTAAACCCCTTATCCAAAAGGCCCTTGTTGAGAGTCAGAGAGTCTGTAAACAGTAGTTCTTCTTGGAGCGCAGTGTTTTTTTGCCCATACAAGTCTGTCCCACGAGCTATGAGGCGTCCAGCAGACCCAACGATCATGACTTCATGGATGAACGATCCAGGCATGTTGAAGTTGAGAGTCACAGTGCAGCAGACACCCTCACTCATGAGCATCTGGAAAACGCAGAAGTCATCACTGGTGACGTGCCGGATCCCACTTATGGCTGTGTTCTGTTTCACAAAAGTCTTGAGCAAACCGTGGACTTTCTCTGCTCTCCTGCTGATGAGGTGAGTCAGGAGGTCAATAATGTAGGTGCCCATGGTATGCAGCCCACCCCCTCCCATCAGCTCATCACAGATCCAGTTGTACTTGTGGCTGAGCAGGCTTCCCCCATACACACGGACATCGCAGATGATCACGTTGCCCACGTAGTGCTCCTCTATCAACTGCTTCATCTTCACAAAGGCGGGCAAGAAACGGAGAACGTTGCCAACGATGCTCATCAGCTTCGGGTAATACCTGGCAGCTGTGACCATCCTGAAGGCATCCACAGAGGTAGCAGCTTTCTCACAGAGCACGTTCTTCCCTATTCCTGCAGCACAAATGGAAAAATATATATTTAGTACACATGAGCGAAACATGCTCAGATGCCCAAAGGTTGTCAAGAAATGGTGTTCTTAAGAGTCAGGCTTCCTTGCTGCAATTTCACAGGCAAAGATCTGGGAACTAAAATGGGAATGCCAAGTGCAGCAAGACTCAGTGATGCTTCCCAGATGCTCCAGCTGCAGAGCTGACAAACTCCCACAGAGGGAGGCTCCAAATAAAGAGAGGATTTTTACATCATGAAAGATAAATGTTCAAATGGCACCACATGGCATCAAAACAAGACACAACCTGTGTGCTGTAGTTATAAAATTATTTGAATATTTGTACAGCCAGAGGGGAAAAAAAAGTCATGTATCCTCCAGGGAAGGGGTGAAGAAAGGGGTGATTTGATTTTCACTTTGTATTTACCATAACTACGAATTTATTATTTTAAAGAGATTAATACAAATTACTACATATGTATATACATAAAAGTGTATGTATACATATTATATATATATAAAAGACATTCTTATATACATATTCTGTGTACAGAACACAAGAATTAGAAATAATTTTTTGATAAGTAGAGTGTTTTAAAAGCATTTCCAATTAGAAAGCAAAACATTTTGGTCTGCACGTACAGCCTACTCAGACAATCAGACAAAAAGTGACTGAGTTACACAGACAAGAGCTGCACTCGCAAGCTGACCCACTGCAGCTTTATTGCTACTGATGCACTTTACATTGTGCTCAGCCTGAATCAATGGGGGCAGTCAATAATTCAATTTTTTAACTTTAAAGCAGAAATAAAGTAATACAAAAGAGCATCACAGCACAAGCTTTAACCAACACCTACATTCGGAGCTCTGCTGATATTCCCTTTCTGATGACAAGGCTTTACTTTTCCTGGGTTTTTTTTTTCTGTTTTATATCTGTTCTGAAAAAATACTTATCCTGACATTTTTCAATGTAACAACCAGGGCAATACCTAAAAGTGTTCAAACATTTACTGGTGATGTCAGACTTGAAGGTCAGTCACATCACACCACAGATCCTGCACAGGAATTTCAGGAATCACCGCACACAGTGGTAGGTACCTCTCTGAAGCTCCTTCTTACCCAGGAGCAGACTGTGCTCCCTGCTCAGAACAGCTTTTAAGAGACTCCCGATGAGAAGATAAAAGCACAGGCGCTTAAATCGGTCTCTCACACGGAGGGGAAGGCAGATCCGACCCTGCAGCTCCTGCTCTCCATGCTCCACCTCCCGGCTGCACCCAGCCAGCCTTTCAGGAACCCTTCAAGTGGGCCAGGGGCCAGCATGCTCCCGTGACACTGTGCCCAGCTCAGCCAGGGGATAGCTACAGGAGACTCAGAACCTCTATTTCTAATAGACACAAGCAAAATCCAGTCAGGAAGCGAGAAGACTACAAGTCAGAAAAGTCCTAAATCAATGTCAGTAAACAGCAGCTTTAATGGACAAAGGGTAAAGGCAAACTCTCAGCAGACTCTCTGGCTGCCCACTGGTAACCCTCCATTTCAGGGAACAGTTCTGACTCCCCTGTTCCCAGTCCTACTGCTGAGGTGAACAATACTCTGTTCAGTATTTTGGAGGGACAGCTGAAGCATCTGGAGAAGCATCCAGAGCTGCTTCAGTCTCTTGTTTATCTGCCCTCTTGTTTACACAGCATTTGTCTCCAGCCAGGTTACAGTAAAATACAAGCAAAACAGAGGAAGCAACTCAGAGCACCCTGAGCAGATCCACAGTTGTCAAAGCTTGCAGAAAGCAAAGATCCACGTACACACAGGATACAGCTCTGCAGCCAGTACTCTGCCAGTGCCACTGTCCCCCTTGCACAGCCCTAGGTCCCTGCAGTGGGGGATAGAGATCAGAGAGGGTCAAGCCTAGAGAGATCCCCTGCTGTGCTGCCTTGGTTCATCACGCAGGACTGCCCTTGCTCTGCTGCCCAGCCTCACCCTCACTCAGTGCTGTGCTCGTTGTGCCAGCACAGACTGAGCCACTTGAGGACCTAAAATTGGCTGATGCCTTTTTGTGGGATGGCAGCCAGCGCAGCGACAGCTCAGCACCACCTGCTGTGCCAGGACAGAGATCTGGGTACACCATAACAGCTCTGGGATAATCCTGCAATTGCCATCTGGGACACATCCTTCCACCTGTCCCCAGGATCACAGAGATGCCCATGCAGCAAGGACAAGGGCCCAGTTGAAGAAGGCTACAAGGTCCCTTGCCAATGTAATGGCCATGCCTTTTATTTTCCAAGGCAGAGCAACTTACATCCCTCAGCTTGTTACTATTGTTTTGGTAATTAATAACTTGAACTTTGCACTGTATTGTCTTCTTAAACCACAGCTGCAAAATTTTCTGTTGAGGCAGGCCCTCATCAGCCAGGAGACATGAGAACCACTGAATGGCTCTGGTGCTCCTCAGAGCCCTCTGTGAGCCACGTCAGATCACCAACTGAGCCCAGTTTGGTAAAGGAATCTTCTTCGTTCCAAGCAGGAAGGTTAAAACAGCTCACAGGTGGGTCTAAGCCCACAGAAAAGGCTGCAGTCCTGAAAGGAAGGAGGTGAGCCGTGAAATTGTGTTTTCTCACCTACAGGCAGCAAGCAAGGACAGCAGCAGCTCCACTGCCTGAGGTGAAGCTCATCACAGGCTGTCCTGATGACACCTCAGGGTCTGCTCTGTGCACTCCTCAGAGCAAACCCCATCTGCAGGGACAACGTCAGCTTCTGCAGACCAGTGCTCCCCTGAAGTTCTCCTGTTTATGGCCATTCAACTGGCTGTTACAGTAAGAGGCAGGGGGAAAAAAGAGAATGAAAGGTCACCATTGCCAGAATTCCTTAAACAAACCATCTATTCCCACCCATTTGTCGGCTGGGCTCAGTACATTCAGCAGCATTATCTTTAGCATCCTGAAGAAATTTTACTCTGAGGATTTGTCATGTTCTGCCTGAACTTTGCCTCATGGACAAATACCCCATATTTTACACTCCATGCCATCCAGTAATTCCACTCTGTGCTCACCTCATGCAAAGGTAGGTACATTTAACTGTGGGACACAAACCACAACACAGACATTTTGTGACATTAACTTAGTTCCTCTGAGATCAAAAGAAGCATAAATTTTAAGAGAGCTTCTTGCTTTGCCTGTTGCAAAGGCACAAGATTACACTGATTTTACTGTGAACTACTATCCTCCAGGCTTTGATCTGTTCTGTCTGGTTCATGACCTCAAACCAGTGTCGCTGCTTTGTCACCGTCATGCCTAAGTTGTACCTAGGTCTGTTCATGGATGTCTGTCAGTAAGAAACTTACACAAGCAAACTGCACCACCTAGAAAAACTGGGTATTTTTCCTCTCTGCCAGGAACAAAAATAGAAGCACATTTTAAATTTTTAAAAAAACTATAAAAATATACACAAATAAGTAATACAAGTTTCAGCACTTTAAAACAAACAAACCTCAACAAAACAAAACAAATCACAACACACAAGACCATTATGACTGTACCACATCTAGACTTTCCTAAAGCCCAGTCTCTTGGCTAGTAAAGGCTGATCTATAATACACAATTCACGGCCAATAATTCTCCAGTTATAACCAACACTGTATCAATCTCAAATTCCAGGGAAAATGTACTTGCCATCTTTGGCCCTTATCCTGGTTCTGTGTTCCTTTAGAACACACAATCACAGGAAACCACCCAACACTGGCTTGAAATAAGTCATGACGTACTTGGCAGCAGATCTACAAATTCCACCACGATGAACCTGGAAAGCTGAAAGACAAGGTCAGCATGGCACTGGGTCTGAGCCGCCTGCATCAGTTTGCAGATCAGAACATTTCAGGACAGATGAAGACAGTTACCCTTTACTGCTACATCCATCCACTCCCCCAGTTTTTTCAGCCTTTCGCTTCCTAAACTTGCAGTCAAGCACACATGCCACCTCTGCACTTCTGCGCCAGCTTTACCTCCCTTTCCTCCTCTGGATAATGCCATCTTACAGGTTCCCAGCCTACAAAGAAAGAATCTCAATCCCTTTTAGTTAATAATTCACCAGAGAAGATTCAATTCTCTCCTTTTAGCTCACTTGATCATCAAGAGGCACAAGACCTCGTGAAACGCTGTTACCTAAAAAATGCTTACAAGAACTTTTAGCATATTTACAGAGATATATTCTTACTTGCAGTTCAAATATTCAAAAAGCAAAATATCTTAAATTCAAAGGACAGTACTTTAATGAGGTAAACAAACAAATCTAACAATGTAAAAAAGAAAAGAAGGGGGAAAATAGTCTGAAATCTCTCTCTGCATATCTAAGTAGCACTGCAAATGTTTGTGCAGGGAGTTGTTTACTTCCAAAAGAAATTACTGTAGAGCAAAGAGGCTAAGAACAACAAACCACCCTGGCTCACATGGTCTTACAGACTACCCATCCTAAAATTAACCCATGTGGATCTCTTGTAAACACAGTAAAAATATCACCCTTGTTATTTACAGAATTACATGCAAACCGACACCCACGCTGTACTATAGGAGAGGACATTAACACTACAAAGTCACACTGGAGAATTAAGAAATGTCAGGATGCCCAGGCAGTTGGCTCCCACCTCCCTGCCCAACCAGTCTGGATGTCATCCCTTCTCTCCCAGACACCTTCAGCCACCCCTTCTTGCTGTATTCCTCCTGCTGTCCTCAACATCTGCCCTCCTGCATCAGGTGGAAGGATTGCTAAAGATATGGATATCCCAAGAGAGCTCCAGGTGGTGGTCAGGGTCACAGCTAAAACCAGCAAGTCTCTCAGATCCTAACTCACAAGTTACTGAATGACTCTCCCATCCCAGGCTATTCTTGGTTTTCTAGTGCAGAACATGGGAAAATTTGAAATTAATTAAACAACTTCAGTTGTTTTGGTTTGGGGTTTTTTTGTTGCTTTGTTTTTTTTTAATGAGCATAAAAACATTTTACCCTCTCATTATCATCTCTGATACAGCTAATTTTTATTCAAAACTCCCTATAATAAGTTCAGCCTGACAAATTCATATTTCAGCCCAATTGGCTCAAGCAGAACTATAAGCAACTATGAATAATATTTTTACAAAAAACCTAGGTAACCTTTTCTCACAGACAATGCTACCAATTCCACACAAGACTTTCAGCACTGCATTTGCTCGCTGGTGCAACCAGAATTATGCTGGGGTAACAGCTTCAAATTTCAATCTGGCAACAAGCTATGGATTTTTGGTCTAATTTCAAAGATAAAATGGTACCTAGAGCCTTCACAGCAATTTGCCGAGTTAGTGGTGGGGGGATATTGATGCAAACCAAATCTACGTCCTGGTGCAGCAAGACATCATCGGTCCGACTCGTGTAGAAGGAGATGTTCATTTCCTCTGCCAGTTGTTTGGCTTCCTCTTCAGTCTTCCCCCAAAGTGCTTCAATGGAAAAGCCTTCTGCCCTCAGCAAGGGTACCAGGACCCGGGCGGCGCTGCCAGTTCCAAAGACACCCACTCCAGGAAGCATTTTCATCCTTCATTCATTCAAGCAGCAGGGTCTACAATGCAGGCTTTCGATGAAATGTTCGGCTTCTCCACTTGCTGCTCATCCACGGTTCCTAAAATGTGAAAAGTTTTAAGTCACTATCAACAAAAGGCACATTTTGGTATCAAACACATCTAGCTTGAATGCCACCTTCTGTCCTTTGTATGGCATTCAGCAGTCTCAAACAACCTCATAAAAACCCCAAACCTGCAGTCCGTAGAGATAACAATACTAAGGGACAAGTCTAACAATCCTATTGCAGAGAAATGGTAAGAAAGCAGCCTGACAGAGTCATGAGTCTCCTCAGCTTCAAAACTCAGCACACACAGACAGAAACACGCATGAGCACACAGGACAAACCAGAAACAGTGAGGCACAAACTGGGAGCGACAGGAAGCACCAAAAGAACAGGACACAGAGCTTATCGCAGCAGCAGTAAAAGCAGTGCTGCTGTAGTTGTGATGATGTAAGTCCCTAAATGAGATAAAGGTTTGTGAGATGAGGTAATATCTTTTATTAGACCAATTGAGATAGCTGGAAATAATAGGCATGCTTTGGGGCACATAAATATTTCTTCCAAATTAAATACACAAACTGAAAACAACTATTCAGACCTTAACAATTTTATGGCAAATTGTTAAGTTGCTCCAGAGAACATCACAAAATATGTGTTTCCTGTAGGGAAAGCCTAGATTCACTGAGCTTGTTTTGCCTGGGGAGGAGAATGCTATAAGGAGAGAGACTGTCAGTGTTTAAATACATAGCAAACTGCTTTGCAGAAAGGAAAAGGGCGCTCCTCTGTGTCCATTGTTGGTAGTTAAAAGCTTTGCTTAACTTGGGACCATTAAAAAGATCTCCTTCTGCCCAGCTATTTAATCTCTAGGAATCCAGGGTTTGCACACAATTATTATATACCTTACACACAAAGCTTTGGTTGTCATGCTTTTTTTTTCTTTAAAGTATTTCCTGGTAAAGTAATTCCTTCGATTCCTCCTTGCCTCTCTGCCTTAGCACAGCTGCTGGCCACAAGTGGCCAAACTGCCTTTATGGCATCAACTTCAAGGAGAGATGTCAGAAGTCTCCTTGACCTGTGATGCCAAAGAAACCTACAATCCAGCTTTTGTTCTGTGCCTTTCTGAATTCTTATCTACTACACCCACTCTTGACCTTTTTTGAATTTTTTTTTAGATAGAAAAACATGACGAATTCAGTTTTCATTAGATTACAATGAGAAAGCAAAGACCATGTTTAAAAAGAGAACTAGTACCAACACCAGATCAACACATTTGGAAAAGGTCTGCATGAGCAATAAGAATCATGATCTGTTTCAGAAAGGGAGGGTTACTCACCTCCCCATTCTCAGATACCCTCATTAAGTTACAGCACATGAAAGCAAATCCTGACACAGCAGTGGGCAGTCAAACTGCTCACAGTGCAAGTGCTTTGTTTGCAATCAGCATCTTGTTAGTCTGGGATGTGCCTACACTGCCCAGCATGTGTTATATACACATGCAACAGCAACTCCGACTGAATTTCCAGGTATTTTGACACTAAGCTAGGAAACAAAAACAGCAGCACCTGAGAATATTTATTTTGCAAAACGCACAAATGTTTACGGATGCTATAAAATGGCTTATGAAATATTTACTTAATTCAGTAGGTTTTTTCCTTATTCTGTGTGATGTAGTGTTTGCAGTGATATTGTCATTGTCATTCTTTATAAAGACATACAAAGTTCATTGGAATAAACTCATTTTTATACAACATTTAGCAGAACACTCAAATAAGGTTCCAACCAAGATCAAAAGGATCTTGAAAATATTTACAATTCTACATAAAAGGGTGGGATCCTGGGATACTGGCAAGGAGGAAGGCTTGTGCCCAGGCTTCTTTTATATAAATGACACAAATAAAACTAAAATCTTGCAACTGGATAGACAGTAAGTGTAACTGTTGAAGTCCACACGCATCTGTATGTGGCGGTTTATGGGCTGGAAGAACTGAAAATGCTTACAGTAGAAAGAACATCATCTTTTTAAAGAAACAAAAAGCAAGGTGGAACAGAGACCAGGCGAGTGTGTGCCTGCTTGCACCACATCACACAGACGTGCTCAACAATGTCACACTTACACAACATGACAACAGTTTAGAAAAGCTTGGCTTCTTTGAAAGTGCTCCCAGAGCACAGTGCAGCATGTGCAGCAGGAGAGTCCTGCTACTCAGATAAGCTTCTGTAGCACTCACTCATTTTAAGTGTTACTTTTTCCTGTGTGAGAAAGAAACGCCTGAAACTTCAACCAATACCAGCTCAGAATTAAGTACAATTTCGTCATATTCAGTCTAGAATACAGCAAGCCTCAAACCTTCAAAACCTCAACAAATTACTTACAATAATCACGAAAAGCCTTTTATAAGCCAAGCTTTCAGAAACTGAAATCCTTGTGCATTAACCTATCTGGTGATCAAACACTGGAATGAACATTTTTCTGAGAACTGTCCCCCAGAAAACCCAAAAGGCAGACCTTTTATGGGTAAGCAAAACCAGACTTAAGGAGGTATCTTGCATGTCAGATGAAAATCATCTTATTTTAAGAGAGGTGAAATAATCAATCCTGCAACATCTTTCTGAACTTAAATTTTCCAAGAGAAGCACTGAGAGCTCTGCCATTCCTTTTAGTGGCCACAAAATGCTTCCATTGTTGCTGAATTTCATGGTGAGTTTGAAGTCCCATCCTACAACCACAGAAAGAAGCTGTTTGACTCTTTTGGTACACATAGCAATACGCATTTATGTGACCCAATGCAATGAAAAACCTGATGATTCCCACAAGATCCAGTTCAACTCCATGCTGAAGCAGTCAGGGAACTCTGAAGGCAGAAGCCTCAAAAGCTAAATAGTGTACCCAAGGATTACGGCACCCAGAAACTGATGTGGAGCATTAGAGATGGCCAGAGGTAGTCAAAGAATTACAGCTGGTGTCCAGAAAGATGCTGGTCAGGATAACACTCTCTGCAGGAGAAGAAAACAATTCACACTTCCCCAGCTTATCCTAAAAAGTTCCATTTTGGTCCCAAGGAAGGCAAGGCACGTGGTCAAGGAGCATACCAGCATCAGGGGCACTGTTTTCATCCCATGGGTCACTGCTGTTGAGTTTGCAAAGAAAGCAAAGACTGTAACAACAGCTGTATGAGTAATAAAGTTGTTACTGGTTGTGACATCCTCATGGATCTTAAGGATGCAGGAGAATCTCTGACAAAATCTACAAAGGAACTACTCAGATTTTCACTCTGCAGCAGGGCTCTTACCCCTGTGACCTTACTGCACTGCAGAGACCTCCCGTGTGCACAGGTGCTGCCAGCTCTGCACAGAGGCAGCAAAGGTGGCAGAAATGCTGGTAGAAACTGAGGGCATCACTGTAATCCAATGAGGTCTCTGCAGGACAATATAGCTGGGAGAACTTCCCTGGACCACTCTGAGAAGCTGGAGGTCACCTCCATGGCATGGAGTCACTTCTTCCTGCCAAACTATTCATCCAGCCTTCTGACACAAATATACCTGAGGCTCTGCATAAAATCGTTCATGGGCTGATGTCAGAGAGCAACGTGCCTTCTTTACTAAACGTGCTTCTAATGCAGTGCCAGCGGGTTGTGTGATAACCCACGAGCCCACAGCCTGAAGCAGCTCCCACCACACCCGGAGCCCAGCCCGGCGCAGCGCTCTGTCCTTCCTTTGCAGGTACGGCAGCAAAGGAACAGCCCCGTTCCTGGCACACCGCTTCCCACAGGGGCCGCCCCAGCTCAAAGGTGGCAGCAGCTGCTGAGAAATCCTGGAAACCACTGCGGCCTCCACACCGGGCCGCCGGCAGGGCCACGGTGCCCTGCGGGGCCGGGGCAGCTGCGCTCCGTGTGCCCCAGGGGGCAGGGCTCACCTGAGCTCGGCTCACCTGTGGGGCAGGGCAGGGCAGGACTCGGCTCACCTCAGCTCGCCTCGCCCCTCACGGGGCTGGACGGAGGAGGCCCCACCTCACCCCCCGGCCCACCCGGCGTTTGTCCCACCCAGACGCCGGGCCTCTTCCATCTCCGCGCCCTCCCCCCGGCCCAGCGGCCCCGGAGGGCCCCGGGGATGCCGCC
>VWZF01006208.1:2021-60482 GCA_013396755.1 Sclerurus mexicanus | reverse complement strand
GAGCGATGGTCCCCACAAAAACACGCTTTCCACTCTCCAAACAATGCCCCCTGACAGAGCGAGAGCTGCGCTGCGATCCGTGCGGCCGCACACCTCGCAGTGCTGCCGAGGGACGGGCTCTGCCCTTGGCAGCTGCCCAGGTGTCACCTGGATGTCACAATGACAGAACCTGCCGGGGCCCCGCGCACAGAACCCTCTGGAACGGGGCAACTCCGCCCTTCCCAACTTCAGGACACAGCGTGTCCCCAGGGCGGGGGCACAGCACACACCTGCGCCACCGAGCCCCCAGCCCCTGCCCAGCAGCTCAAAGGGAGCCACTGAGGCCACCCCGGCTACCAGGGCCAGACATGTGGCTGCTTTGTCCAAAGGCTGCGGGATCAGAGGCATTGCAGGGAAAAAGGAGCAAGAACTTAAATTCTGTGACTGGTGCATTTAATGGGGCCCGAGCAGCGATGGAAAGGCAGGGAGGCTGTGTTCTGTGTGGCCAGGAGAGCTCCTGCTCCAGGGCCTGTGCAACAAGGGTGTCACATGTCTGATATTTGTTAACAGGAGAACAAAAACAAACATCACAGCAACCCAGCTAAGGGATAGGATTCACAGGTTCTTTACAATTCCTTCAAGCCGAGATAATTCTTGACAGACTTTTTGTGAAATGTCATAGTAAATTCTAGATGAGTGAAAGAAGAAAGATAATTCAGTAATAAATTAAAATCAGCAATGCCTATAATGACCCCATCTCAATGAGATTGTTTATGTATATACATGTGGTGTGTTGACTGTGAGATAAATTGCCTATTTAGAGATTAATAGCTCCTAATGCTTTGAGGGTGCTGAAGAAGGTTTTTGTTTGAAAGAAGTTTGCTTTTTTCTTTTTTTAATTTTATATGGAGTATCAGAAATCTGCTGGGATAGTCGTCTAACAGTGTTTTGATTCTCTCTACTGTTTTTTAAAGATCTGCCAAAGTTCTTACAAAAAGATTTTTTCTGTCTCTTGCTAACCTTACGATTTTTTTGCCTGCCCAGGTGGAATCGTGCTATCTGGCTTGGTTGTGTGGTGGTCCATAGCCTGACTAGACAGGAGTGCTGCTGTGGTAGGACATTTTGGAGGTGGCAGGTAGGGCAGATCCTCCCAGACTCACAGCGCTGCTTTCTGAAGACACTTGACTGCAGCAGCACGGCTTCTGTAGAAGCTGACACTTTCTGGATGCATTTTTTGTGGTTTCTGTTAGACTGTAGTTTGAGTGCTCAGGATATGAAAGTATGAAGTCCTTTGCCTCTGACAGAGTTCACTGGAGAGACTCCTGTTGATGTCAGTGAATTTGGGGTTAGGTCCATATATGCAAATACACCTACTCTTCTCCTGCACAAGCTCATGGCATTCACTGGGGAGACAGGTATGTGCTTAAATGAGTATGTTCTGCCAGGATATTTATAAACATTGTAAGCACTATCAAATATCCTTATAGATAAAATATATAGAAACAAAATTGCAGAAGGAAAATCCACACTGTATTACACATCTATGAAGCTGATCTGGTGGGCCTGTAGATCTCTTAAAAATTGCTAAAGATGACATAAACCAAATATAAATTATAAAAGCAATATTTCTATAGCTGCACATTCCCTTATATTTTAAAATTACTTCACAGAAAGAGGGTAATAACAGTTTGTAGAAACTAGATTTTAAGATTATTTTCTGAAATTGTCATGGAGTGAGATGCTCATCAGTATACTTCAAATGCATTACCCCAAAAAAGGAAGCCATTGTAGAATGAAGTTAAAACAACCCACACTGGAGGGCAGCGTTGGCTGCTGGAATTACATCAGTTCTTGTTAACCCAGAAGGGTTTCTGCAGCCTGGGTTTTGGAAAGGGTGGGTGTGACACATACAGGCATAGGCCTCACATGCTTAGATCTCATATGTAAGAATTGTTTTTTTTCCTTTCAGGAGGAACTTCGATGTGAGCATTGTCTTTGTTCATGGCAGTATCCAAAAGATTTTTGTGAAATGTGGCTATGGGAGTCGACACAGGCAAGCAGCTGGAACAACCACAATACCCCAGCTGAAATGCAAACAGTAAATTTATTTCATTACCTCACTAATCAGAGTGTCACGTGAAAGGTGGGAGTTTAGATTTTTGCCTCTCGGTGCCCCCTCTCAGTGCCCTAACCCTAACCCTTCACCAACAGATTCACAAGGTTGGAGGATACTTTGACCACCCTTTTTGGGGGGGAGCTCAACAGAGCAAAGACCCTTCAGCCAAGGTGTTACCCACTGTCAGCAACTGCAAGGACTCACTTTAGCAGTTTATGGAATAACACTTTTTATTGATACAAATTGTGACAGATTAATAGAGTTCAAAGGTTGTTGGTGATAGAGTCTACTGCAAAAATATGTTTTAAAGCAATCTACTGATACGTGCATTAAGCAAGAACAAGATCTGATACACAGGAGTTTACTAATATGCTATGGGGTAAGCACAGGCAAAAGCTCTAGTCCTAAAAGCAGCATTTAACGTGCATGGAGTATATTTCTTACCCAAGGCCTCTCTGGAGGAGGGGGGAGAAGATGGACTCAGCCCATTGACTGATCCCAGCAGTTTTGTTGGAGGTCTTACACCTTTTATTTCTGATTGGTGTACCTAATGGGAAGGCGATGGTTGTGGCTTGGCACCTGAGGAAGGGGTTGGACATGGTTGTTAGCCTCAGCAGCAGAACATCTTAATTCTCCCTTGTCAGACAGGTACTGTATGGTCTCAGTACCACAACGTTCCCCCATTCTCCTGGGATTTGAATGAAGGGAGCCCACACAGTCTCCACTGCGTTCCACACTCCCTTCTGTTCTCTGAGCAGATATTTATCATTGTATTAGGAAGCATACTGACCTCAGTCTGTCCAGGAAGTTTCAGCTGCTTTTTACCCTAGAATTCTGAATTTCCTTTAGATTTAACCCTGTCCGTCATCCTACACAGAGGATCCCAAAGCAGCATTTGGGTGGACACACAGAGGCAGGAACACTGGCACTGTCAGGCTTAGTTCATGCTAGTGGGTAGTGGGCCTTCTGTTCACACCAATCGATCAAGGGCCTGTGCACACAATTTACCCCCATGCTGTGATCTCCTCTGTGCTTTTTTATGGTATCTGAGCTTTGATCTTCTCTCTCCCAAAAAAGAGAGCTCAAGCACATCAGTGAGAGTGCCTCCAGGTCTCTCAGAACACCTACGTCATGTCTACACAGAAATTCTGCTTCTCAAAAAAGACAGAGGATAAACAACAACGGGCATAATATGTAGGCTTTCCCACATGGGTTATCCTCCAGGCCTTGGCATTCCCAGCTGCAAGGTCACTTGAGCGAACCTACCATCCTCCTCGCCATTCTTCCGCTTTCAACCCTTTCCTCCCAATATTCCATCCCCTCGCTCAAGAGACCACTGCTGCTGGGGCTGGAAACAGGATAGGGTAATTGAGAATGGAGAATACAGGAAAAAAAGGAATAAACATATAATGCTCTAAGGTAAGCATCCCAGTCCTTCTGTCAGGGAATTAAACCACTCAGCTAACAAGGCACCACTGAGAGGTTCCTTAGTCGACGTATGAAGTCCTGTTGATGTCAAATGTTCTCTCGATGCAGCTGATTCAGCAGTCATGTTGAAGCAGCACATGCTGTCAAACTCGGAACAGCATATGTGGTGTTGAGACAGGAGGTAGCTCCTCAGCGGCTAATTTGGTTGAGGTTCTCAGGTGTAGTGCAGTTACTTCTACACTGAGGGTAACAATTGCCTTTGATGTCCAGTTTAAACCTTAGGTGAAGGCACACCCCAGGTGCTCTCTATTTGCTATGTGGAGAAGCAAAAGGAAAAAAGTTACCACACACAAGTATTTGCACAGTGATCCTGCAGAAATATATCCAGAGTATGTGCATGTAGTACAAGGCTACAAAGCACTGTGAGCCAACCTGTGATAAGGAAGGAAAACAGGAGGGTCATCTTTCAGCAATACGTACATCACTGCCCCAGCTCCTTCACCTAAAATTACTTCAAACCTGGTAGTGTGAGATGGGGTGATTGCCTGCACAGATTGAAGAGGTTTGGTCTGCGCTTTTTCAGACTGAACTTCAATTTGATGGTGGATTTGTGGCACCAGTAGCAGAATTCCAATGCTATTCCCTCTGGATAAGGCCCAGGTATTTGTCGAAGACACCTGAAATACAAGAACTCGAGAATCTGATATTAACAGAGGATGTAGCATAAGGGGAGAAGTTGGAGTACAGAACCATACTGCATTGCCAGGAGTTAGTACATGAACAAACAGGCTGTGGCCCCACCACACAATCCATTGGCACAAACAATTCCATTTTCCCTGTAGTTAATATTTTGGGAGAGACACCATGTGGAAGAACCTAAATCCTCACCGTATTTTGTACTGGAGGTGATGTGCTAGGATCATAGGGTGTTTAATTATGAATATTCCAATTGTTTAACCAAACAACTGCGTTAGTAAGGTGTGCATTCATACTTTATGCATGTACCTCAGCAGAGGTCTGCCCTGGTTTAGAAATGGTGCTCTCAAAGTATTTGCTGCTCACTCACCCCTGTGATGTGGCAGGCTGGAGGGGAGAATTGGAGGCAAAAAGGGTAGAGATCACAGGCTGAGATAAGAACAATTCACTGCAAACAGCAATAAGGTAAGAAAACAAACAGTAACAGCAACAATACTAATGACAGGGGCTATCAAAAAGGAACAATGCACATGGAAAACCACTGATAACAGTGAATACCAGACGTCTCCCTCTGCCAAGCTTACTGTGCAGGGCCGGAACCCTTCTCCCTGCTGCCGCCAATGACAGGAGGTGGTGTAGAATAATCTCTGTGTGCTGACCATGCCCCCTCCTGGCTACTGCAAAAATTGACCCTGCCTTCTGCGAGGATAACCATGTCTGGTACTGCAGCTGCAAGGGGCGGGGCGACTATTCACTTCTCTGTAGTCTGCAGTCATTCTCCAAGTGCCATCCGATTTTTGAAGGGGCCAAATAGGATTGTTAAAAGCAGTCATGGTTTCTTTTAACAATTCCCACTTGTTGGAGTGCCTGAATCTTTTGAGTAATTTCCTCTTCCCCCCTTGGAATGCGATACTGCTTTAGATTTACGACCTCGGCAGGCGCTGGCAGGACAACAGGATCCCACTTTGGGAATATATGCAAAACAGTTAGAGATCCAATATCAAATGCCACTTGCAGAGTCCTCAGACAAAAACAGCCATTCAGGGTTTCAAACTGTTCGCATTGCCAGCAGATCAATGCCCAAGATACATTCTTTAATTGCGGCAATTAACACGTTGATGACAAATGGGGTGGTGCCTTCTATCACAAAAGTAACCTTAGGTTGGAGGGGACGGGGGTGGCGCTGCAGGTCTGGGAAGTCTCTAAGTTAGGAGAAAGAAAATTATGCAATATGGTAAATTCCGTGCGTGTGTCAGCAGAGCTTACACATGCGGAGTTCCTCCGGACCGCCACTCTGTAGTTAGAGGAACGTAGGGGTGTCACTCTCCCTCCCCATGAGAGACTACAGTGGTGGCAATTTGGGGGGACCCGCCAGCCCGCTACTCCTGCTGTTTTGGGATCTGCCAGGAATCGCAGTGCTTGGGGTAGGCAGGAGGGATGGGGCGCGGTGGAAATCTTTTCTTCGCGAATGCTAACTTCTGCCAGCGGTGAAACATTTCTGACGTTGCAATTCCATCTATTTCTGACTGTGGTACACCGGCTCGCACGAGATCGCCCCACATTTGTTTCCTTGTCACCCGCGGGGTGACTGTTTTCAGCTTTGCCGGCTTGTTTTCTCTCAGTACGCACCCAGCTGGCTCTGAGATCATCGCCCCGATATCGCTCAGGGCAGTTGTTAAGGCACTTATGTTCCCAGTAGCATGCACGACTGTGGGAATAACCAGGAGCTTCAGCTTCTCAGGCGCCCCTTTCACAAACTGCATTTTGATACCTCTCGTTAGTGCTGCCTCGTCAGGGTTGGACCCTGTGGGCAGCGCATGAGCCGCCCCCATCTCTCGCAGCAAACTAATCCCTTCATCCACCGTGCCCCAGTTTCCAAGGGACAGCACCAACTCGGCAGGCTCTACGTGTGCTGCTACCACTGCCGCGCACAGCCACTGGTACAGCGTAGGTGCCACGATGTCCCGTCCATCGGGACCCCTGACGTGCCGCAGGTGAGCGTACCCGTGTTGGATTTCGTTATCAGTGGCTACAGGAGTTAATAGGTCTTTCTCACCCACTAGTAAGTGAATAGACGCAGCACCACTGTCCCAAGCTCGTAAAATCCATGCCACTATGCTCTCCCCGCTCTGCTGGCGATAGATCCGTGAGAAGTCCTGTAACTCTTCTGGGGTGTAGGTGCATGTGACCTGTACCCCTCCGTCCGGCGGATCCTGCCGCCCCTCCGCTTGTGTGAGGGCTTGTGCTTCTGCCACCTCCTTACCTGCTGAGCCTGGCTCAAGCTCAGTCTCGGAGTCCGAGGACTCTGTCCAGATGTTTCCATCCCATTTCTCGGGATCCCATGAGGGTTGCTTAATAAGAGCACGAACTTGGGAAGTCGAGACTTTACTTTTCCCATATTTTTGCCTTCGTTTGTTAGCGATGCGCGCCACTAGCTGTTCTAGAGTGTGTTGCTGCTCACAGCACTGCTCCTCCTGAACAGTAAACGCTGCTTGCATAAACTCCTTTGCTTCCTTTAGAGCCCTGATCTGCTCTTTCAATTCTCTCACTTGGTCCCATAAGGCCGTATTCTCATGGTCAAGAGCTCTAAGACCACTAAGCAACAACCATCCCACCCTGCCTGCCAACCTGCGAGCAGATTTACATGCTGCTTTCCAAGGTAATTCCCGTATAGCCGACTCAATCATCTGGGGGGTAGCCCCTGCCACATCTTCTATTTCGGGCCATGCCTCCAGTGGAGCCACCGTCGCTAGGAAAGTGGCCACAGGGCTCCAGCGCTCAGTGCTGGGCCATCTGAAAAGGTGGGGAGTCACCATCACAGCCTCCCCACTCCCCAGCATTTTCCTTAGCCACGGCATGGTTGTTCAAAGATCCTGCCGCCTACAGCAAGTGTGGGAATTCACACGGGCAGGCAGCTGGAACGGCCACGAAACCCACGGCTGAAGTGCAAAGAGTCAATTTATTTCATTACCTCGCTAACCAGAGGATCCCGAAGCAACACCCAGGCGGAGACACGCGAGCGGGAACGCCGGCACTGTCAGGCTCAGTCCAGGCTGGTGGGTGGTGGGCCTGCTGTTCACACCAACATATCAAGGGCCCGTGTAGTTTACCCCTATGCTGTGATCTCTTCTGTGCTTTTTTTATGATCTCTGAGCTTTGATCTTCTCTCTCCTAAAACAGGGAGCTCAAGCACAGCAGTGAGAGTGGCTCCAAGTCTCTCAAAATACCTAGGTTATGTCTACACAGAAATTCTGCTTCTCAGACAGAGGATAAACAACAATAGGCATAATATGTGGGCTTTCCCACACTGTTACTCTTCCGGCCTTGGCATTCCAAGCTGCAAGGTCACTCGAGCAAATCTACCATCCTCACAATTCTTCCGCTTTTAACCCTTTCCTCCCAACAGGGGCATATCCCACTTACCTTGTAGTTTATCTTTTGTGTTTCAACACGTTTTTAATACAGCTTTACCTAGGCAGAAATAGCACACTTCCACATACAGGTTATTTGGAGGAGCATTTCAGCACATAGGAGGAACTAGCCAGATTGCAATAATACAATCCCGTGTAAAAGCGAAAAGCTATTATTTGTTTTAGCTGAAATATGTTGTTTTGCTAAACATTAAATGCCTGTGAAACAGTTTGAAAAAAAGCATTTGTGAAAGACTAATAATAATGAGAACTCTATCAGCTCAGTGTTTCCTTCTGAGACCAAATTGTAACGTATATCATGATCACACTTAACTGTCTTAATATCGTGCTGCATTATCATGTTCCTGAAACAAGTATCTTCTAGCTTAGCTCAAAAGTTTTACAAATTCCAGCCTTTTATGTAGGCCAGAAAGTTACAAAACAAACCCAATATATAAGCTCTCATTTAAATGGCAGTGACAGTGTTTAGGAGAAGATGAAATAAAAATTCAGGAAAATAAATGCCTTTATTAGAGAGAACTAATGTGCAGCTAAGCAGTATGATGCTTTATTTAGCAAACTTTAGTTTTACAGGAGTCATTGCCCTCATACAAAAAAACCCCAAACGAAATGGAAACCAAATAAAACCAAAATGGGAGTAAACATCTTATTCTGTGTCTTTATCAACTGATGACAAGTGATTGATTCCCTCCTCCCTAGACATATCACATGATTTGTACTTCCATCTGCAAATCAGAAGCAGGAGAAAGTCTCTGCTGAACATGTACTTTGACTGTCAGAAGCTCTCCTGTATACCTTTACCAACAAACAGAAAGAGTTGTTTCCAGCTGATAAAGGTCCAGCTTTTGCAGGGTTAAGATTTGTACTTGGGAACATGGAAATGGAAACATCTCATGTTGTGAAGAGTCAGACAGTTCTGTAGCCCATGGTCAGAACAGAAAGCAGGAAAATCTTCACAAAACTCAAGGGCAAGACTATGCTTATGACTGTATTTACCTTAACATATGACTTCCCTGTCGTCTGGCAAAGCTTTCAACATTGTGTGATTCTGATTTGCAATCCAACATCTTATAACTCTATTTTAGCACCTAGGAATGCAATACCATATCACAGCAAGCCCTTTAAAACAGGGGGAATTAATGCAGGCAGGATGTCGGTGGACTTTAGCGATAACCACTTTAAAAAAATTCAGAAATCAAACAAGAAAAGTCATGTAACATTTGTGCTGACTAATGTAGGGCTAATAAATATCTTCATCTCCCTGTTTATAGTCCTGCTAAATAACAAGCCCAGGCCAGAGAGACGAATAAGCTCTTTCCTTTGTGCCTGCCCTTTGTGTGTAGCCATGTGAGACCAATACCCACATAAACTCTGAACTCTGTAGTCATTCTTATAGCAGAAAGCACCTTAAAAAGCAGAATATTTCTTCTTAATAAGAAGTTCAAGTGTTCCTATCTTTTGCATTCTCAAGGTTTTAAAATATCCTAAGTTCAACACCCATTACCCTAGTAATTAGCAGGAAGAACCAGCTGCAAAAAGGAAAGCATTTTTACTATTTGTGTAAAGAGGTTGAGAATAATACTTGCAGTGGCAATAATGACTCTTCCTACAAACATTTTGCATCACTGTAAGTAGTTGTGACACAGTAATACACATATCTACATATCAACCTAGCAGCCAGCACTGCTTACACATTCTCATAGCTGTGATCTTGATGATTCATTTTCACCCTTGGTAGCATTTTGTTAACATATCGGTGCCAAGATCAACTTCTCCCAGCAGCAGGATTCTCTATAAACAGGATCTGTCATAAGTCAAGCTTTTTTCAGAAACCGTTTTTGTGATCATGATTTTTCTACCCTTTGCCAAGTCGAATATTCTGAGAGCTATCAAGTGAGTAGTGAAAAAATACAGTGCAGATTCTCTAGGTAGCAATTTACATACTGTGAATGCATGAGGTGTTTGGTAGCAGTTATCACCTTAAGAGGCAGGGGGTCTATTTTTCTGTTTTTATAGCTAGGTAACAGACATGCAGAGCTCGAGGGCTTATTTTTCATGTTTCCTTTCTCCTGTTGCTTTGGTTAACATTGTAATGTTAGACCTTAAAGATCTGTGTCTATCAAGAATGAGACACAGCACACAGCTATGCCAAACAAGTCTTAGCCACCTTAGCATGGGAGTACTGAGTAGGTGAGACCCTACTCCATACTGAAGCCACAGTGCTCCTTCTGAGGAGGTTTGTGGTGGTTCTTTGCAGCGTCATAGCACACGACCCTGTCTGCCTTTGGGTGAGGCAAGGCTTGCTTACAGGCACAGAACGAGTCTGCTCTAGGTGTGATCACTAAGATCTGGCAGCGCCTTAGTTATACTTCTCTGAGCTCCCTGTGCTGCAGATATTTTGTGTTCAGATTATACAGGCTGGACTGGTTTTGAAGGACTGAGTAAAGGTTCAGGCGGTTGCTTTGATGTCCAGGTATGTTGTTTGCTCATGTAATTTACATTGGTAAGTCATTTGGAGTTTTGGATAGAGATGCTCTATTCCTCCAATATAAAGGAGCTGCTCTGTGTCCTTCATATATAAAACTACATTCCAGGTGGTCGCTCATGATCCTTTGGAAATAGTTGCTATTCTCACACTCTTGGTCTTGGACTGGATCTCTGACTTCACTCTTCATGATCCAATAAGGCCACCGTTTTTGTTGTTGAAAAGCCCACTTTGAATCATGATTCAAAGGTATCACATTTTGAACAAATCCTTCAGCAAAAGAAAATCTTTTCACAGCGTGATCCCAAGCATGAATTTCCTTAACAAGTTTACTTTAACCTTAGCTCTGCTCAAGCTCTGTTCCTTTCCCTGGGTCAGAAGGGACAGGTTTTCTCAGCCTTGGTGTAACACCAGCTATGTTGACAGCATTTTTTCTAAGGCCCCTGACTCAGGTATAATGTACCCCTGATCCTGGAGTCTGATCTGGAAGTAAAACTTCTTTGACTAAATGAGGCCCAGGATAGATCTGAATTCCTCTGAAGTAGTATGCCTGGGGGCCTTATCTTTGGCCTTGTTTCAATCTTGTTTTTAATTCAGCTGCATGTACACTAAACAATCATAAACAGGACTCATCAGGCTTTCCTAGACTGCCACTGTCTCTTTTGTTCTCTTGTATGAGATCCAAATGCCCTTTCAACAGTGATTGATATTTTGGGCTTAACTGCCTGTGCATCCCGCTACTTTGCACTGAACTGCCTTTGGGAATAATAAAATATAGTAAGGATTGTTAGAAGACTGTTTAATGGGATTCTTCTCCATTTCTATATACTGAGACACTTCAGATCCTAGGAGGAGGAAAATTTCTTTCCAATAGAGATAAAATTAAATGGCACACTAAGCTTTTTAAAATCTATTTTACTTTGTTGATTCTTGGTGCTCCATTTGGATAATTTAGTATAGCTTCATGAAGGATATCAGTTAACGGGAATCTGGGTGTCTGCTGATTTCCAGAACAAGTGAAAAAGATTAAGAAGAAATGGAAGTTTTCAGTAAACACAGATCTTAGTTTCTAGGTGAACTCAGTCTTTCTGATTTGTACATATGGTAGTTGTTTCCATATCGAAAAAGCTCTCCCCTCCCTCTCCCTGTTGTATGAAATGATCTATGGTTTGCTTTTTAATTACTGTGTGTAATTGCTTCTTAAAGATAATGAGTTCTTTATGGTCACTACTTCTGCTACAAGTCAGAAATAAGCCTTTACACTAAGCTAGTTCTGCAAAAGTCTTTTTGATCCTTTGCAAGCCTAGATGTAAGCAGTGAAAGAATCAAGTATTCTCAGACTTCAAATGGTCCAGAGCAACCTTCCTTTCCTTCATTATCTGGAGCCAAGGCTTTCTTTTTGTAGCCAAATAAGCATCAAAGGATCACAAACTTGGAAACTGTGAGTTATGTAGGATTATGTGGAATGACTGCAATGAACCCTTTTATTATGAGAATCAGTGTGGTACTCCTTTTGCAGTTCCCAGTTCAGTATTTGCTATAGATAGAAACCCAGAGTTCATTAATTGTAATTTTATAGGTTGCAACTAAAACCATTGACACTCAATAGAAATTTTTAAAACAATGCCCGTTTTTGTACATTATATTGAATATTGTATGTATATACAAGATAGTTTGGTCATGGTTATGTTTCTGTTAACAATGATTAAGGGCAAAGTAACATTTCCTTTACTTCATGGTTCAACAAATGAGCTGCACAGAGAGACTGAATTCTAATCCAAGAAATACTTCCACATAAGCAAGGAACCATTGCTAAATACTGCTGAGCCAGCCAACGCAGAGAGAATGTAAGCCAGAAAAGTAACAAATGAAACCCTGCCCTATGCTGCTGTATGAACCACTGGGAATGCTGTGATTATGAGTGTTCCTAATGGGGTGCCAGAAATCTTTCTTCTTTCACAGTGGTCAGGGAAGATGCAGAGCCCTGACTTGCTGACTTGTACAACTAACAGAAAATGTAATTTTTCTCCTTTAGATGAACTGGAGAATGTCTGTTTTGTAGAATGAGGAAAAGGAAGAGGAAAAGGAAGTCAGTGTGGGAATAGACAGCAAGTGGAATCTAAGCAGAAGATAATCTTTTCCCTACCATACTGTGTCTTGATCTGTAATAGCTGGCATATCTTGGATCTGGCCTGAAATTGTTTGTCTGCTTAAAGAGGCAGCAGATGACAATTTCCATAGTTGTTAAGCTCTTAAACCAAATAATGATCACATTGTAAAGTGCTGTTGAAATGTTCACTGCTGCATTTTTTTCATGTGACTCACTCTTCATACCTGAGCAGTTGTAGACTCACAGACTTGATCTGGTGTGAGACCAAGTGTGACACCACTTACAGGAGATGACAGGTTTCAAATACTAGCTCAGTCTTTCACGGATCACTTTGGCATACACTTTGGAGAGTGAAGTCTTACAGATGCAGTCTCAGAGTAAATAATAAGGACATGACACAATGTAATGGTCCTATTCTGTCATTTTTACCAAGTCATCTTTGTTAATCAAGAATCCAAGTTGGTAGCGCAGGCTTCAGAAAGCAATGAAATACAAGAATCTGTCAGGCTTAGGAGATAACAGTGTTGTCAGACCTTCAGTGCAGACAAAATAAACTTAAAGCAGGTTTTACTCTCTGGAGTTTGAAAGTCCAAAATGTAGACAGCTATTGAAGATGGAAATCCCAAAGGAAGTTGTAGAGACTGCTGTGAAAATGAATTTCCAGTAAGCATCAGTATTGTCTGTCACTCATTACAATGCCCCTTCTCAAGTCACTTTAGAACAATCTGCTATTCTATAAGATCATTTGCAAGTTCCATTAAATTGTCAGTAAGTTTTTAATAGGTCTCTCTCTGCTCTCTAAAGGCTTCTGAGTTAAAGTGCCCGTGAACGTGCTTTGGGGCAAGTGCTATTAGAGAGGTCCATTGCACCAGACACTTTCTTGGGCAGAACTGCTTATGAAGCAGAGCAGTGATTGAGGAGCTGAACTCTGGATCTAAGTTTGTTGCTTGGGGACGTGTAAACATTATGTCTGGCCTGTAGGATATGGAAAGGGATTAAATACAGTTGGTAGGACAAATTATGAGGTTCAAGAGTTGAGCATAAAATTCAGAATGTTACTGCTAGAATAGCCAAGCTCTCATGCAGACAGAAATATTTGACTTTAGAGATGATTTGCCAACAGACTAGGTCTTTATTTTCCTCTTTCTGTGAATTAGGGTGTCCTCCAGATGTTTTTACAGCTATTAGAATCTTCTTGGAGGGAAATAAATAAAAATCTATGGTGTGCTTAAACCTAAGGGGAGTAGAAAGAAAAAGTGATGAAAATCTTGTGACAGAGTAACTTGAACTCCCTCAAATCAGGAGTAGAGGTTGATGGCAGATAGATAAAGGGAACTAAATCCAAAACAGATCTTTGAAGCGTCAGGCTGGCCTGGTTGTCACTATCTCTTCAGAGACCTCAGGCGAAAGTGCTTGTTTTGGAAAACATTGGCAACATTTATGCAGCTTGTTATAAGTCATTTAACCACTTTCTGTATTGGATTGGCAACAATGATTGATCTGTATTTGCAGCCAGTCAGATATAAAATAAAATAAAATAATGTAGCTCTTAGCCATGAAGAACCACACAATACAACGAATTAAAGTGCAGGAGAGGTTCTGAGTAATGATACAACTGAACAACTACTCATATGGCTAGAAATCTAAATTGTAGGAGAGAGAATGAAATACTTGCTATGCCCTCTTAAAACAAAAAATTAATAGAGAGAACTCCCAGCACAGAAATTACACTTTTATATACTAAATTCCTTCTGTTTGATGGCTGTACTGTAGCTGTGGCAGTAAGTAGGAAATTTCTGCAAGAATAAAACTGCCTTCAGTCCTATGCTTTATCTTGTCATAGAGATAATGTGATCCATCTATAGAACATTTGCAAACTACAAAGCACCTTTTTATAAACACCGGTCAGGCAAGGAGCCCCACAATAGGCAGCTCACTTTGTTTAACCTTCACGCTTTGTAAGAATGAGAAATATTACTGGCAGTGTAGACAGCCTCTCTAATTGCCACTCATACTACTTCCCACGGGGATTTTCATGACAGAATGTTTTGATCTTTGTGTCTGCAGTGCAGAGAGGCCAGAAAACCTCTGAATTCCTGTCTGGTGGGTACACCTGTAGCAGTACTGGGCATTCTTGCCATGGGACTGGACTGGGGTTACGCAGTTCCTCACCCCATGGCTTGTGCATGGTTGGGTGTTGTTCCACCTTATGAGCTAAATGTCATGGTAGAAGTTTAGTGAAGAATAAAGGTGGGGGGAAGAAGACAGGACAGGAAAATATAAATATAGTTGAGTCAAAGCAACTCTAGCAAAGCCAGAGAGTAGAGTGTTGAGGTCGTTCATGGTTTCTGTTCCAGTGGCTAATGAGGTGAGTGTGGTAATGGACCTGTGAGATGAGTTAGTGAATTAGCTGTCTCCCCCTCCTTCTGTTCTGTGCCAAGGTAACTTTTACCTTTGTGATGAAGCTAACTGGTAAATGGTGGCAAAGAGCTGCCAGGACTTTCAAGTAGAAATGTTCAAAGCTTCTCTGTAATGAGATGGTGAGAGTGCAGAACAGAGAGATGGCACAAGCACTGCTTTCACTTTGTGCTCCTTGCCACAGAAATCGGAGTTCTAGTTTTGGTTGTGACTATGTGAGCTGTTTGTTTGGAAATTAGTCAGGTGTTTGTATTTCCAGCTTCTCTTCTTATGCAACAGGATAGAAGGAAAGAGCTAGAGCTGTTTAGTCAGTCTTAGATACCAAGCAGTGCTTTTCAGGCTGCCTTTTGCAGAATGAGCTGAGTCCTACTGTGCTGCTACTGTTAGATTACTTATTTTTGGATCTAAATGTGTGGTACCAGGCAGTGTTCCATAGCATTCAAAACAAAAGTTACTACAAGAAGTAACAAACAAGCAAAATTCAAACCATAAACCCTTGTTGGAAGCATCTGTTAACACACCACACCAAGCCCAGCCTGAGCATGAAGCAAAACAAAATCAGAACATGTGTTTTTCTTTAACATATTCTTAAAGTTTCCCATTAGGTTTGGGAAAGCTGTTCAGTTATGAATAACTACAGGAAGCCTAGATTTTTGAATGCTGGTTTTGGTGTATCAGGCAAATACAAACCTCCCATTAACCATCACTTGAAGTCTGTAATTTGCCTGCTGGGCTCCCATCCCAGTTCTCCTTGGAGTAAAATGTAAGTGCAGATAGTCCATCCAAGGCACTACAGACACTTCAATTTAAAAAATCACCACTGTTTCAGTGAGCAGGATCTGGAGGCTGGGGATGCATAGCAGCTTGCAAACCTCTTTTTTATTTTTTTTTTTGGCTATTTTTTTTTTTTTTTTGCTGCAGGCTAACTATTAATCTCGCTTGCATCTGTCCGTTTGTGCCAGAAAAGCTGGGACTGTGTTGTTAGCTTCAGACAAAAGTTGTTTCACTCCTGACAAGTTTTCTATCAGCCTGTGGCAACTGAAGTGAGAGGCGCCTTCTTGTTGTTTTGTCTCCAGACGAGCGCAGTTGTGTAAATATGAAGACAGAGAAGCAGCATTTAAGCTGCCCAGTCTTACTGCATGTGTGATAAAGGCAGCAGAGCTATGAAGAGATGTTTTGTTGAGGGTCTTGGCTGTGTTGGTTTTCAGATAATCTTGACATATTTCAAAGAAGGTAATCACAGAATCCAGGCTGCCAATGGAATAATTTTCTACTTTGAACTGTATTTGAGCAGTATTTCCCAAGGCAGTGGAAGTAATGGAGTAATGTGGTTGTCAGTTGATGTAATCGTTCTTCATGTGTTATTCATTGTGTCTGTACGTTTTTTAAGCACAGAAGGTAGCAAAGTGAATTCCACATCTGAAGAAAAGAAATACTCTTTTGGACTCAAACATTGTTAGATGGGAATAGTGTTTCCAATCCAATTATGCAGACATGTTGGAGGGAATTTTTCTTGTCAGACGTTCTCAGTGTCAAGGAAGAACTGAGTCAAGGAGATAACAGCAAAACTATTATGACATTGCAAGTTCCCAAGCCAGGTCCTTTCTAAATTAAGCGCTTTGCACCCATAAAAGCCTAAACAAGGAGGATATATGGGGAGGTAATATATAAAACCGGGAAGCAAAGCTGCTGTGTAATTACCACTTGGGAGGTGCGTTTGTGTCTGCCTGGGTGGTTGTTCCTGTGTGGCGATGTAGGATAGTTCCCCTGCCTCTTTGGCTTTCATTAATCACTGCTGAACTGAAGAAATTTGCCACAATGTTCTTTAGAACTCGGAATTAGAGACCAGTGCTCTGCAAGCATTGGCAGTAGAGAGCCCGTTGACAAATATGTGCCAAAGTCAAGCAGTATTTCTCTTCAGCAATCAGTGCCATGTTTTAGAATGGAAGCGCTCTGGCTGTGGAATTTTTACAGGTGTGGAAAAAAAATCCTAATTGCTTTAATAACCTGGTCACTTTTAACAGATAAGGGCTAAACTGCCATATTTCTCGAAATTTATCAATCTCTTTCTCATCATCTGTTTCAGATAGTAGGTGGTACAAAGCTAACTTGTGATCTGTTTTACATCTACCTCAGAGTTATATGAAAAGGTGGCAGTTTATTTTTAAATTTTCTACAGTTAGAAGACATTTGTGAATGCTCTTTTCAGTGTGACTGAAGAAAAGAAGTAGAAAATATATGCAAAGATAGAACAAATAGTGTTTATCCAAAAAGTTGTGTAACACTGGGCTTAATCAATGTTAATGTTGCGGTTTTAAATGTTTTAAATGATGCCGTTTGGAAAGTTGAGCATGTTGATTTTGCCCCACGTGTTATGGAACCTTGTGCAGTGAGCAGATGCTCTGAAGAGCTGGTACGATCTGTTGACCCAGTTCCCATTTTCAGGCCAAAGGTACTTGCAGTTTTGCCGGTAATAAAAGTGACTGAGCGAGCAGGAAGGAGAAGCTTTGACTCCCTGCACCTGCTAATCTGTCATCTGTCACAAAGCCAAAACTGATCACCAGACCCTCATTACAATCTCTGTGGGTCTTCTTGAAGGGATGGTGTATTTTATATCCTTTGTGTGGCAATTTTTTACAGTTTTTGGTCACGCCCGTCCAAAAACTGGAGAAATGAGGGGGGAGGGAGAGAGACGTCAGCATTTTGACCAGCCTGTGTGACATACGGTTTCACAAGTATTTTAAAAGCCGGCTGTGTAAACTTATAAACACCTGATTGCATTTTTAGTCATCAAAATGATCCTTCAAATCTTGCTCTGAATCACGTCACGGTTCCTTGTCTCCCCGACTGTCGCCAAGTTAAGCTCAACTCAAGTGGCGGTAGCCTCGGGAGGGAAGGATGGCAAAGTGGTGGCACCAGGGCAAGCACAGTGTGGGTTTGCATACAAATGGCAGCAGGGCTCTGTGGGGTAAATAAGGGTGGAAGGGACTTAGTGGTGGTGGAGAAAAGGACGAGCCTAAGGGCCCTGAGAAGGGGCCAGAAAAGGAAGAGCACTGTGACGCTCCACTATACTTTTCCTCATCTTTTCCAACATGTGCAAATTATCTTCAGAGCGACGTGGAAGTGTTTCGTAAACGCCTCTTGCCCCACAACGACATCAGCATCCTTATGACCATTCTTTTATCTGTATTTCACCACAGCCTCCCTGCAGCTGTTTGAAATGTTGGTTGGTGACAGAGCGCTGGCAATACAAGAAGGTGTATTTGTACAAATCTTCTTTCAGGCCGTGCTTGGCCCGTTCAGTTTCTTTGGGCACTGAGGGGAGGAAGGATGTATGCTGGTTTTGGCTGCCAAGTGTGTGACTGGCCTGATGAAGAACCTGGTGAAATCAATGGAAATCATTTTTTGCACTCTGTGTGAAGTCTGAACTCAGGTTTGCCTAGAAACAGGAGATACCTTCAACCCATAATAGACTAAAACAAAGTACTTGGGAAAGAAAATACGAGGATGTTAATACTGACTCTTCTACTGCTGTTGCTCAGCCAAACTGTGACAGTATGCCCTGCCTTTGCTTCAAGTGTGCCTTCCAAAAATTAGTGGTTAGTTTAATAAAGCAGGTGCTTCACTGTGATGTTTATGTGTAACAGCACAAGGCAAATCCACCAGGCCATGCCCATGAAAAGTATGGCTGGGCCTGCAAGTATTTCTACACCAAACTACACCAAACTGTTAAACTTGCTACCACATTAATGACTGCGGTTAGCCTGGAGGAAATATTTAATCTCTTCATATCTAAGTGCTTCTTTGCCAAATTGAATTCTCCCGTGCTAAGACAGGATGATGTAGTTTCCTGGGCAGAGAACAATACTACCATACTTAGTTAAGAAGTGGATTTGAGTGTTACTGGGGGAAAATTGCCAGAGAAATAACGAGGAAATATATGGAATATGGACATAGTGCTGTGGGGAACTGTACTCATTTCAGTGAGTCTCGTAAACAGATAACCTTATTTTAGCAATTATACAAGGAATATGGATATTTTCCATCCTTGCAAAGGTAGGGAACCCATAAAGTCATGTGTCTTAAGGCTCATTGGACTTCTTGACTCCCCATAAGGACTGTGCAATAGACCTTATTTCCAAAAAATGTATGGTTAAGCTTTAAATGTGTTTAAAGTACTGTCAGAGCACTTTTCTCACTTTACTCTCTTTTGCTTCGTTTTCTTACCCACAGAATATCAGACCAAAGAAATTACTCATGAAATTTGCTCAGTAAGCAGTTTCTAAGTGTCAGTTCCTCATGCAGCTTGATAAAGTCACCCAGACAGGGGTCTGCTGAACTGTGCAGTAATTAAATGTGTCATAATAGGCTTAATTTTCAAGTTTTGTGTTTTCCAGTTTCCTAGCTTAAAATGACCTGATGCAGACTTGCTGTAGTTCCTTTCCTTGCAGAGATTTTTACAGGCCTTATGGCTGTATTCTGTCATTAAGAGGAGGTTTTTTTGCTAGAATTTAAGAATGCTCTTCATTTAAAACTCTGTCAGGTGACCATAATGACAACTCTGAAATTAGTTCACTTTCTCAATCAACCAAGTATTCAGTCATGCAGCTTCTTTGAAAGCTTAAGTTACTGGCATTTAGGCTGCTTTGTCTGAATAATGAACAGCTTTCCAGCCATTGCCAGGCTTGGAAATCTTTAAAATCTTTAAAAATTCTGTCATGGAATACAGTTTTGGCAGGGATTAGATGGACCTGCTTAGGAGATACAATTTGGGATCACCTCTCCCCATCTTTTCTCCTCTCTCAAAAGTATCACAAGCGTTACTGCTCCGGATTGATATTCATGGAATAATCTAAACTACACAAAATCAATATTTATAAAGATTCAGCTTTTCCAGAGAGGTTTCCTGAAGCAGGCTGCATATCAATGACTACAGAAGGTATAAGGCTGAATCACAGCACAATTTACCTGTTGTATAGAAGGAGCATATACTTTCCCAGGCAAATATAACAAGGTCAGTTCCTCCTCCTGGCATCAGTTCCTTAGGGATGAAGTTTTAAATATGCAAATTGACAGGCTTGTGTTTATAAAAATTCCGATTTTAAATGTAAACGTGCTTGAAATAAGTTACAAAGCTGATATATTACAGCACTTACAGTATTACCTGCTTGAGTCTGTGTTACCTAATCTTTACTTTGTTCCCTTCAAGATAAACCCCCACTGACTTGCAAGGAAGCTGTGATCATGATGTGCCCACAAACCTACATATCCCACGAAAATATCTGCAATTCAAAAAGCAATTCTAATTTCACATGCAGATGAAATGAGCAACTTTAAAGTATTTGGGAAGGAATAAAAGAAGAAGGGAAGATTGCGATTCTCTCTTAATTTTTGTGATCACAGTTGTTGGGGGGCTAATTTAGTATGGAGAGACTTAGTTCCAATTCCTGTTATGCCATTCCCACACTTTGGAGAACATCCACCATCCCCAGGAGACCGTTTCCAGTTTTCTCAGGAGGATTGTTGGAATTTGCCAACCCCATAAACTTCTGAACTTGCCCTATATGTAGGTGGATCCAACTAACAGTGAATCTTTGTGAGGCAGGAGAAGGTCTCTACTTGGAAAGCAGTGGAAAGTGCTTGGGAAGTGTGGAAATGTGTATGCACTTTCCAGGGAGAGGGTTGTGACAGAGTGATGGAAATAGCATGATTTGTGAGTTTGTAAGAATAAGATTGGATATAAAACCCAGTATTGGAAAAGGCAGATGTTTCTTATCTGAAGTTTGGTAAGGGAGAACTGTGTGATTTTTAACTTTTTCCATTATGATAAAGTCCCAGTGTTACCACACAAACAAAAAGAGCTGGGGGCTTGAAAGGAAATACACTGTAAACAATAAAAAGCAACAGTGCAATAGTCACGAAGATTTTCTGAAATAATTTATTTGCTAATCTGGGATCAATTACGTAAAGTGAACTACTCCAGTGACCTCAGTCCAGTGTATCACCTTAATATACTAATAGGCTTGGAAGATCCTTCCCTAATTAAAAGTTATCTTGTCCAACTGCTAAACAGGACATCTGTATAGCTCTTTTAGTAATCTTCATAACAGAAAAGTGATCAAAATTTCCTCAGCCTGACGGCTCAGTGGTTGCTACATATAGAGACAGCTGAAAAAAATGTTCTTTGACGCTGAAAGATTAATTTCTTATTCTTTGTGGCAATTCAGTTTATGTGCTTGAGATTTTGCAGGTAAAATATGGCAGGATTTTTAAGATAAAATGCCTCCTCGCTTTTCATTTTCTTTCTTTTTCCTTTAAATCTGTTTATTTTTGTTTGGAAGGGATATTTCCCTGTATCTAGAATCATGTTTCACCGTGGTCAAATAATGTCCTAATTCTCTGTTAAAGAATATTTGCATAAAGAAGTACCTGAAACCAGTTACTTCTACAAAAAGGTACTCAGAGTGCCAAGTCTGAATCACTCAGCGTCTGTAATGAATCCTCACATCTGATGGTGCTGCTTAAAATCGTTTTAAACTGTCTCGTTCCGGAATGCAAACTTAGTCTGCTTTTGTACTAAATATTTTACAAACATCAGCCAAAATTATTGCAGAGCGACTGTATGTTTTTTAGACTATCAAAGCAGCTTTTTAGACAGCTGGTGTTGGTCCATTTTAAGAGTTCTGTCCTTCCCACTCTGATGTAGACACATGCAGCATGTAATAGTCTTTCGCTTCTTACAAACAAACAGCTCTGAAGACAACAGTACAACCTGGATATGAGTAGGGGGAAGTGAGTGGGAGGGAAAATCCAATGCAAAAGTTAATAACTAGCTTGCATATTTAATGAACTACAAGTTGTTCACCACAAAAAGTCATGAGAATATCCTGAAGGTCCAGCAGTCCCTTCATCTTATTTTGAGGTGATGTTGCTGCAAACTGTAGTTTAGATCTTCTGCTGTGTTTTGCAATGAAAGAGAGAAGCATTACCTTGGGGGGAAATCTAGATAGAACTATCAATTTATATGTTAATTATATGAGTTTATTATTGCATATTAACATGGAGTCTGCTGTCTAATGTCTCAAGATAAAATCTAACAAAGAAGTGTTATGTCTTTTTAAAAAGTAATATGTTTGTGATCATGATATAGAATATACTCAAACAGGCAGGGTTACCTGCTCTGTGCTCCCTGGCTTCTTTCAGCCAGAGTATTTAGTTTGCAGAGCCTGCTGTAAAGTGCACATTTCAGTCTCAGTAATGTAGGAAGCTTGGACGCTTTCCGGCTTAGAAAATTTGCTGTGTTTTACCTGATACCCATTAAGCACTACTGTTCAGGAGTTCACCCTCTAAAAACTAACCTTAAAAAATATAGGCTGTGGGAAGGGAAGCTATTGTCTTGGTCCCAGGAAGCTGCATGAGATGTTAGGCTGTGAATGTATAGGTCCAAAGGGTCGGAGAGGAGAGACATGAAGTTATCCCTGTGCTCAGAAAACAACTTCAGATGTGAGACAGGGAAACTACTCAAACCTTCATCACCAGGGGACGGGGAAGGGAGGCAGGCACGAGAAAGAAGTAAAATTTTGAAAAGTGAGAAAAAGGTTGTAAAACAATTTCCCCAAAGCGTCAAGGGACATTATTAAGAGATAAGCAGGGAATTACTTTGGATCCGCAGCCACCCCTTTGGAGTAGCAGTTCAGGTAAAGCTGAACGAGCCAGATGCCAAACAAATCCCATGAGATTATGGTCACCAACAATGACTCAAAAAACTACGTCTGCTGTCAGGATATTATGTTTATGGCAGGTAGTATAGAGTGTCATTCCTTCATGCAAGGGCATAATCTTTAGTTTGAGACTCTTGAAGGGTGAGGGAAAATAAGAAAGGAAAAAAACCACAACAAACCTTAAAATTCCAGTGTTTTGAATAGCCTGGTGCACTTGATACACTGTTTGAGGAGGAGGGGAGTCTCATCAGTTAGTTGGTAGTTTGTGAAATCAATTATGATATTTCAGTTTCACAAAAAATAAACAAAGATTTGGATTTGTGTCCAAGTCATCAAAAAAATCTTGGTTTTCTCTCTGGTTTTCATACAAGGGGGTCATACAATGATATTAGAAGAATTTGTGGATACAAGGACTTATATCTGACATCCCATCTTGGTTGTCCCATCTTGTACCTGGCTACCTGGATGCAGGAGAAGTGCCTGTGAGCTATTCTGCCACGGTGCAGAGTTTTACTGAATTGATAGATCTGTTTCACTGGCTGCAGAGACAGGTTTTCGAGGCTACCAAATACCGCAATGCTTTGTACTGATTTATCATGTAAGTAGGAAGCAACTTGGCGTTTGTTCTAATTGACAGCTCTGGTTTTTTGCTGAGTGCCGGGACCCTGCATTATGGTGGAGTTTTAAAGCCAGGAAACAAGGGAATGGCAGGTTCTTCCCAGCTGTGTAAATCACTTTGATCTCTTCTAAATGAGGCTGATTTAAAGCAAAGCATTGTCACTGCCCATGTGTGAGAGAACACAGAGCAGATAACGGGATCAGGTGTGTGTCTCAGTTTTGTGAGTGTTTGCTGTGAGAAAAGGAAAAAGGAGGAAAGGATCTTCTGATTTTTGGTGGAGTAAAAAGGGAGAGTGTCTCTACTTAGGCAAACAGGAACACACTGAACATAGTTCCCTACAAATGTTTCCTCTTTTGATACGGAAGTATACCATTATTGTTTGTTAATACTAAAATTTAATGGAAAAAAATCGTTCATTTACTTTTTCCCTTAAATTCAAAGACAGCAAGCAGCCATTCTCTAAGGATGACATAAAAAACCTCTTTCTTTTTAAACAATATTGTCCTTGCAGCAGAGAATGTCATGTTATCATACCTTCAAGCTCACAGGTTACGTTGATCACACCTATCTTATCTGTAAATCTAATCCTAGTATCTTCTTTTCTTGGCTTGCCTGTTTATTTTTCCTGTTGATGGAGTTTGTAGAGGACCATTATGGTGTTGTTACGTGTTGGTATCAGTTTCCATTCAAAGGCAGCTTTATTCACAAACAATGTACAGTGCACTGGAGTGGATCTAAACTTCAACACACTTCTCTTAGAGATAAGGGCGATTAAAATGCTCAAGATTCTTCAGATAAACATAAGCAATTGCTGATGTATTTTTTCCCGGGTAATTTTGGTGCCCTCTCTTGCCTTGGAACTAATGACAAGATTCGCGGGAGTTTCAGTCTGAGTTCTCTGGACTGTTGGCAGCATCACAGGGCGGATTGGCATCTGCTGCGGTTCATCTTCCCCTCTTGAAGCACTCAGTAATATTCCTGGCTTCAAACCTCTAAGTTTAGCATACAGAACAAATAACTCTAAATGTCTTCTTAAAGCCAGTTAATAATAACTTCTGTTTCTGGCATCAAACACTTTTCCATTGCTAATCAAAGATGAGGAGGCAACTTGTCAGAAACACAGGCAGGAAGGGAATCCCTCTATTTTATAAATTAGAAGGATTTAGAGTATCACAGACAACTCTTGTGCATTCTTTAGATTCTAAATGTTCTTGAAAAAATGCTAGGCATAGTGCTAGGGGGACAAAAGAGTTCTGTTATGGGTAGTAAATGAGTTTTTCCACTAATTAGGTGAAATTGGTTATATGCAGAAACACGTGCTGAACTTGATGCTGAGGCAATAAATCCCCCCACACACACTATTTAAATGTAAGTAACATTTAGAAACATTCTGTGTTTTATTTGTTGATCAAAACCATCGCTAATTATAAAATACCTTAACAAGAGAGATTTTTCTTTAAAACCTCCGAAAGCAAAAAAAAAAAGCACAGCATGCGGAGTATTTCCAAACTCTTAAGAAACTGTTAACCCCAAGAGTGTCAGCTGCTTTTGGTCACTTATTAGCGCCCGGGAAATATCCTCTGCCTGCTTGTTGCTGCTTCAATCCACGTTTGGGGTTTGGAAGTATATTGTTGCATTGGTCTCAGCTGCTGCAGGGGCTGTCCAGCCCCGTCCCAGGTGCAAATGAAGGCTGGGCCAGGCAGGTCAGATGAGCAGCAGCTGCTTGTGCCACCTCCCAGAAGACTCAGGTCTCCAGCAGAAGGCAAAGATGGCTTTACAGCGTGGAGGCGTTAGAAGAGCCAGGGGGAAAGTCTAAAAATGAGTGTTTGCTACCAGCTAGAGAGGTAGGCAACTCTTCTTTCTATAGGTTTGAGGGATTTAAGTTTTCTCTCCGTTTTTTGTTCTGTGTTTTTAAACTTGGGAAGGTTTGTCTTACTGGTGTCAACTGCATAGCTCTCAAATCAGTCTTAAAAACTGTGTTCCCTGCTTAGCTTTTGTTTCCTGTTATAAACAGGGTTTGTTTGTTTTCTGGTTGGGATGGCTGGGCTTTCTTTTTGGTTTTAAGCTGTGTGGCAAACTTCAGTGTTTGTGACTCCACTGAGATATACTAAGGGGGTACCGATGATATAATGCTGTTTTATCAAAGGGAGAAATCAAGCAAAAGCTTGGTAGTGTTCCCTTGCTTGAAGATTGTTTTTCTGATATAAAAGCCAAGTTCACTTCAATTAGAGCCCCTACCATGTCAAATTATTCTCCTACCTAAAACCTGCTTTGGTAATGGCAATGTGTAGAGTGTTTTTTTGGCATCCCTTGTGATGTTCAAACTTGCTTTAAACTAGTGCAGCCGTATTCTGACTTTGTATCACCAAATAAACCAGTGTAGCTCTTAGCAGGGTTAAGAAAGAAAGTATTTCTATTTCGCACTCAAGGTAAGTTTGTATATTACTTTTTAAATGAAAGCTACAAATATACGTGACTACTTAAAGGTTTAAAGCATCAGCTTTCAAAGCTGCTGTAAATGGCAGCTTCTTTTTATAAACCTTTGTTATTATGTGTTTGTTTTTTTTTTAAATATTAAAAGAAGACGTTTCTCCTGTGGATTCTTTGAGCCAGGGGTTTCAGTTTTGTGGGCTTTGTTACTGAGCCCAGAGGCCTCCTCTTTCAACTAGCACATTTTCTAGAGTATCTAGGCTTGAAGAAAAAGACAATTTCCCATGTTGATATGATGCAGTAATTAATCACCCTCACTGAGGAAAATGTGTGTGTTTACAAAAGCATGAGTAGTTTAGCTTCACATACAGGCTGTGAATTCTCATGACGGTGTTAGATTNCCCCCCCCTTGAAATAATATTTCTACTCTGCCAAGTGCCTTTTGGTTTGCTTTTGACTGAGCTTTTGAAGTCCACTCAGAATCCAAAGCTGTATCTCTGCGTGTTTTTTTTTGTCTGGGATCTTGGAAGGCTTGGATGAACCATCGGAGGTGCTTTGGCAATTCTGGAGCTGAACCACCTTCAAGAGCTGTTTGCTCACCTGCCGTGCATCTACTATGAAAATTGTGTATTTTATTTGGCTTTTGAGGATTCTCCACTGAAAGGAAAAAGTCCTGAGCATCATCTCATACCGATGGTACTCCACGGGCTATTGTTTCTTCTGATAATAACAGCACCCTAGGCCTGGGATTTGGATGATATTCAACTGTGACTGAGCTCTCCACTTCAAGAATTTTAAGAAATTAAAGGCGGGTGCTAGAAAAGCAATTCTAGTATTGTGCCAGTGTAAATGAGAGTAAAACAAAGGCTCTCTGAATCCTGAAAATTCTCTCACAGCCTATTTGTGGTCAATGTCACAACTTTAGAAGATGTCAGCTGGGAGTGAGATGTGGCCAATATTACATCTTTACAGAAATTACCCTCAGTCCCTTTTGTTAAATTCAAACAGTAGTACAGACTTTTAGGAAAAAGTGCTTGGTTTATTTCTGGCTTTTCTTGGAATTCCTATATGCTTTAGCTGGAGATCCACAACCATACAGTTATATCTGAGTTCAGCTTCATTTTGGTGTGTGAGCTTTGCTACTCCACTGAAACCTTTTTAAAACATTAATGGTGCAAGCTAAACTGTGAAATATTATTATTAATTACATTAGTTGTTATTTGAGTATATTGAGGGAATGTAAATGTAGAAAAAGGAATTTTTGCAGACTCTCCCCATTTTGTTGTCAGTGCAGTGGCTGTCCCAGCGTTGCCTACTGGGATTGAAACAAGACTAAAATTCCCTCTGAGCATTTGCACTGAACGCAGGGAATAGTGTTAAGTCTTGAATTTGTTAAATAGCTGAGTTCTCATAGTGCCCAAGAGAATTTTAGGGCAAGTAGGGCAGCTCTGCCCCATTGGTTTTCATCTGACCATCCTGTGACTTGTGCTTAAAGGCACACACTGAGAACTGTTTCATTTGTCAAACACGTTTTCCTGCTTGCTTGAAATTAAATGTCACATTTAGATTTATATGCCAGCACATACACCTGGGAAGAGATAGGAAAGGAAACTGTTCATGTTGAAAAAGCCTTGGGAGTACAGTCTAGAAAACCAAAACAACACATGCACAGGAAATTGGGAAGGTTTAAGGCACCTTTTTTTGTACGTTGAGGATTTAACAGCTGAGTACTTTTAATGAGGCAAAACTGAGTACAGAGAATTCCATTTTCAAAATCAGATGTATTCAATAATTTCTTGCTGGTATCTTTTCACTGGATTAAAGCTTAGGAGAAATCTAATTCTTAAAATTATCTTCTAATGTATATATTAATTGCACTGAAACCTAAGTCTTGCACTTCAAAAGCCATAATTGTACTTTCTGCAAGCAGACCGTGAAAAAAGGTAGATTTCCTCTTTCCTTAGCAAATACATTTATGGCCTGTGGTATCCCAATGACCCTCCCAGTCAATTCTGCATAGATTTATCTGCTTGCTTTGAACAACATGCAAGCCTGCTTTTCATTTAATCTACTGATAAAAAATCCAATTGATGGCACGTGCATAAAATTTTAAGCACACTTTAAAAAAGATAAATCTATGGGCTTTTTATACAGTATGATTTATGATTTTATTTTAATCTTTCACTTTTTTCCTATCTCTGTTTTCGTGTTCTTTCTCATCTAGAAGCCTGGTAAAAACTTTCTGAAGTAATTCCCAGTTTATAAAGCATTACTGTGTCAAGCAAAATGTTGGATCCATTTCTTTTTTTTTTTTTTGGTCTAACTATCACAGAGATTATTAGAGCTTCGGGCTCCACAGGTTGATTATTTTCCTGATGGCTCCTCAAGAATATAAGTAGGATGTGAGTTCTACAAATACAGCCCCACTCAAAAGAGCACTTAGCATTGTTTAAAGCCTGATTTCAAGAGTATCATGGATTCATACGCTCTCCATGTGTTTCTCTCAACACCGACATAAATTCAATGAAATGAACTATGGTAATAATATTTTTCTACATGTCTTTTAGCAGTTCCTCTTTACCTCACTCCTTTATTTTTTATTGTGTTATTTACCAGTAAGTTCTGCAAAAATGAATTCAGCTACTGTCTCTGGGTTCAGGATTCTCATGGGCCTGTGATCTGTCTTTCTAATGTCTTTGACAGCATGAATAGGTAATTTTCTTTAAAGTATTATTAGAAGGAAAATATTTCTGTTCCATAAGTGTTGTCAATGATGAGAGTTTTAGGCATGAGGATTAAATGTGAATTCAAAATGGTATGAAATGATTCCTGGTTTAATCCCTTGTAATAAGAGGGGCAGAGATTCCCCTGTAATTCTCTTAACATCTGATGAATCATCTGGAAACACAGATGGACAATTAGGAATTGAAGTACAGTTTCAAGGTTAAAAATCTGAATCTAGAAGGTATTTCTGAATAGCACAGTGCTTATTAACTTAAAAATGCAGGGTTTTTTGCTTTTCTGTTGGGTATTGATCGTGCCATTGAAATGTGTGATACATTCAGGAAAGTATTGTTATTCCTTTCTCTGTCACTGTCTAGAAGTTAGGAAAAGAAAACAGAACATGCAAACCTGTTCCATATAATATGCCTGTCTCAAACAGAACACAAACTTGCTTGATCTGTTTCACATGCATCTCCTGTAGCACTCAAAATGTTTTTAGGATACCGTTGAATCCAGTTTCAGATGTTTAGAACTCAAATCGAATGATGCAAAATGGAAATTGAAATAGCAACGAGTTGCAAAGTGTGGTTTCACCTGAATTCCCTTGAAGTTCATTGTCAGTATCAGCCCAGAGATTCTCAGCATTAACCTCTCTGATATCCCAGTCGAATATTTTCCATTTGTTTCATCCTATTATGAGTTCTTTGGAGTCAGCTATTCTGAAACACTGGAAAATGCATTTCCATATTGTTACTCATCTATAAAAACATCAAGTGAAGGGACTGTGATGGACAGAGTATGCAGAGCAGATGTTGCCCCAAAGGAGGGCTTACAAGGGTTTGTGTCCCAAGAGGCAAGTCTCGGTCTCCAGAACCCACGGGGGGCTCAGCTGCTGCACTGATAGCACTCAGATTGGTGAAGGGGATCCCAGTCCTCCCTGTCAGCTTCATCTTCTGCACAGACAAAGGGCAAGGCCACTGTGTGCGCTGCCTTGTGCCAGCTGATCACTGCTGGGTTGGGAAGGAGGAGGGCAGGGTTTGCTACTTCCAATGCTGTGACCGGGAAAATAGTTGTCAGGGTGTTTGACTTCTCAAGTGCCATTGGAATTTAGCTGGCAGCAGTGATGAGTCCAAACTTTCCAGGGCCAGCCGTGTTCCTGTGCATCCCTCTGGCACATGCCCTTCTTACCCAGTGTGTATTTCGCTCTGTTCTGCAGGTGACGGCCCCCATAGGTCAGCAACAATCACATTAGCCCTACCCAGGACAGAAATAGCTCTGAAGTTAGGCAGCTGTTGTTCCTGGTGTTATAGGGGTTTATGACATCTCTTTGTGATTAGATAAGAAATGAATAATGTGTTGTTATCACTCCCAGATGGTGGGTGCTCCTCCTCACTTCCCAAAGGTACTGTCCGTTCGGCCTCTGCCCAATGTGATACTTGAAGAAACCTTCCCTAGTGACTCTCTGTAGCATCAACTGTGTTGCCTAGATTTGGCATGTTGGTGTAATTTGGGGAATCACAGAGGCCATAAATTCCCAGAAGAGCCATCGTGCTAACGAACCCTGCGGACTCAAACTACGGATCAGTCAGCTGCCTCTGGTTGGAACACTTGAAAGATCAAACTGTAACATGAATCTCTTGTATTGATCCTTGATTTACAACATCTGCAAGGTTTCTGTGGAGCCTCAGCTCCCTCAGGGACCTGAAATGCCAAGTGCATTAAAACATGTTGTAAAAGTTCATTGATCCATGGGAGGAAATTAATTTATGATTAGTTACTGTTTGCATTATAGATGGATAGTTTAGTTTCATAGCACGCACAGAAAGTTACCTTTTGGAACGTATAGTTGCTTCTGTCTCTGGGGAAAGCACTGTTTGGAGGAGTGTTGGATAGAAGGAATGCAGCCATTGATCTTCCCTCCTGCTTCCTCCTAAAGGAGCCGGAGAGATTAAAAGAATTTGTGTTCTGGAGACAGGGATTGCATTTGTAACTGTGTGATGAGTACAGCTTGAAGAACAAACACATGAAGAGCAGCCTTTATATAGATCTCTATATATCTGTCTGTATCACTTTGATCCCGTCCCAGCACAGTGAACAAATTAAGCTTCTTCCTGGAGTCAGGCAGTTCAAGCAATAATCGTCTGCCTCAACATCAGGCATATGGTTCGCCTGAAAGAACCGAGGGCGTTTCTTCCAGAGCGGGTTTGAATTCTCCATCCCGATTCCATTTGGAAGTTTTGTATTCTGTATGATTGCAATGCACATTCAGTTCATCACAGCGTGATCGGGACATGTCATTACACCTTTTATTAAATTTTGGTCAGTGTGAGGCACCAGGTAATGAGCATTGTTGTTCTTGTGTGAGAGCACAGGCAGTGACTGAGCTGCTGGGAATGAAGCTCAAGTGAAACAGGAACAGCAATGTGCCTGTTCCTGTAACTCCCCCATCCCACCACATCAAACGGGGAGAAAAACTCTTGAGTACAAGCAGCTTTAGGTAGATTCAGTATGGCCTTAAAATTCCTTGGTGATACCTAAAATCAGGCTGGAATTGTAGAAGATGTATTAAATCCTAATTGAAAGACTGTGCACAAGTCTTGACCAGTTTTAGATTTGTGCACTTAAAGTGGTCAGGCAAACTTTTTCTCAGCTAATTTTTGGTCTTTTGATAGTGCTCTTACCCAGCACCTACAGTATTTTCATATTTTTGATTTGCACACACCTAAAGAAAAAGTGTGATGCTATATAGCAACCACTTTTGATATATTTTCTGCTCTTTGCATTTAGATATTTCTTTTTAAAAGTGATTTTATAACTTGCTTACTGTTTATATCGGTTTGTTCTTCAAAGTTAACTCCAAGGTCTTCCGAAATGCTGGCATGTCCTTAAAGTGGAATTTATGTTAGGATCAGGTTTAAGGTATTTGAGAAACCGGAGTCAGGCATTTCTTTAGAAAGCCATTTCATGAATAATTTGGTGTTTTTGTGTATTTTCCTTTAGCTCAGATGAAAATAGCTGCTTAGGGTGGGCCAAAGAAGATGACTTTTTCCTGTAAAAAGTGTGAGGCTTTTTTCTAGGTTGATAACCCATGATGTTATTTCAGCTTTTGAGACATTCAGGAGAGGAAAATCTACTAATTATATCAAAAGCAAAGGCAAAGAACTAGTCCTTTTTTACGTCTTTTAATTTTGCAATTTGTGCTTGCAGTACTAATTTCATAGAAACAATCTCTAGAATTATATATATATGTATGAGATATCTGCGGCAGGGGAGGTTTTGTTTTGCTTTGTTGTGGGGTTTGGGGTTTTTTCTTTTTATTTTTTCGGAGTAACATGACTTGCCTGAAGAAATAACTCCTTGAGCCGTAGTGCAAGACTAATGTCATTCCAAATAGAGACAAAAACTGCCTAGTTCCCAACAGACTCACCTTTCCTGACCCGCTTCCTGTGCCTTGCCAAGTAATATTTGAAGTATTTCTGGTGGCTGGGGGACAAGGGACTGTTTTTAACTAAAGCACCCCTTAATTTTTTTAGCTAAAGCTACAAGTTAATTTAGATTTTCCAGTCCCTCTCATCTTTCTTTTGAACTTTTTCAACATTTGCAACTCTTTCCCTTTCATACATAGGTATAGTAACTTTCTGAGCTGGTGGGTTTTGCTGTTTCTTCCTTTTGTGCTTCTCCAGCTTTTCATTCCTTTTATCTCTTTCTCTGTTTAGTCCCCTTGACTGCTTTCCATCTTTCTGACTCCTTTTCAGTAAATTTTAGCTACCCAGCAAATCAAAGCCAACTGCAAACATGTTTGCATCCACTGGACAGCTGGTGTATAGAAACATAATTTCACTTGAAGGAATTGATAGAAACAGTGCCAACCACCCAAGCTAAACCAAAGTCTGAGATGGACTCTTCATCAGAGGAAAAGAAAACAAGGAAGCGTCCTGCCATTGGAGTTATTAATGTACTGTTGTTTACTAATTTAGAACTGCTGAATGTATAGAAGGGTTTCAGAAAGAAAATCCGTGTTTCCTACTGTGCCAGATCCGTGTGCCGAGCACGTGGCCAACTTCTACCTCCTTGCTATCATCTAATCTTTTTCCTTCAGGTCTTGTAACACTTGGCATGACCTCAGCCCTTGCTTGGGAGCAGTAAAACCAAGAAAGCAGTCAGCTGGAGTAGTATTTTTAGGAAAACACTAAAAGGAGGCTGCTTTTTATGAAAATCGATGGGTTTATGAAATACTTTTTGACAAGAGAAAAACATGGAGAGGGACTATTTACAAGAGCATGTGGTGACAGGACAAGGGGGAGTGGCTTCAAACTGAAAAAGAGAAGGTTTAGATTAGATTTCATTAAAAAAAATTGTTTACTCTGGGGGTGGTGAGACTCTGGAACAGGTTGCCCAGGGAAGCTGAGGATGCCCCATCCCTGGAGGTGTTCAAGGCCAGGTTGGATGTTATTTTTAAAGTAGTAAATCCTCAACATAAAGGATGGATTCCTGAGACTACACTTACAGTGTCTTAAAACCTACAGAAAATGTGTTACCTTAAAAAAAATTAACAACTTCCTGCTGTTACAGCCTTTCCCCTGTTCTTAAATAAGGAACTGGTGAAGAATTTATGAGACAGTACACAAATTTTGAACCTTACATTGGTACTGAGCATCACAGAAGTTCCTCAGCTATCCTGATCCGCACTGTTAGTTAAGCAGCCCAAGGTTAGGAACCTGCTGTTTGAAGTGCACCTACCAAATGAGGTGTTCATTTGGAGAAGGAAAAAAAAATTGGCCAGGAGCGTTATTTTGCTAGCTGCAAAGTAAAAGTCACGTCCAAAGGGTGTTTCAGACATCCAGCCTCTAGGGTGCTGAGTTCTGTGATATTCCCAGAAACAGGAAATCATGGATCTACTTTGAACCTCCTTTAAACCTGCAGGGTGTTTGATGTCTGCTCTGCAAGAGTTCACAAAAAAAGTCAGGTATTTGGCTCAGTTGGATGTGACGCACAAAGCGCTGGAACGTGGTGGGGATCTTCAGCTCCCTCTCTTTGGTCTCTCCTAGTGATGATGAAAGCAAAAGACACTTTTCCAAGGATTTGTGGGTCAGCAGCTGCAGCAGCCAGTCAGCAGGTCTGAGGTTGCCAGTGCCTGAGCTGAACATTTCCAATCCACCTTTTCCCCCCTCTCAGTGTTTCCCAGCACTCTGTTTTTTCACATGTACTGCGCACTAAGGGAAGCAGCTTGGCAGGTGCTTTACTTCAGTGTCTCAGCAATGTTGTGCTGTGACTAAATAATCTGGGAGTGGTTATATTGCAGATTAACCTTCTCAAAACCCTTCCCACTCTGGTAGTAGGAGCAGATGTTTCCAAAAAGAAGAATGATGACTATGTCTTTGTCAAAGAGCCATATGTAATAGTGTATTTACCTACACACAGATGTTCTGTATGCGTGGAGGAGGAGGCTGTATGTGTTCCCTTTGTTTGCAGCAGGGCTTTGCAGCGCAAGCAGATGGCAGAGATTTTGGTATTTGTGACTAGACACGAGTGTTCAAGTGGTCCCATCACGTGTGGGTTTAGCTCTGAAACAGATCTATCCAGCAGTTCATCAGTAATTGCACTCTTGAGAGCTGGATTTTGACTGCAGTTCTTGAGTAGTGGAAAACTGGCTGGTTTATCATGAATTTATTATTGAGTTAATGTTTTTTCATGCTGGGAGTCTTTCAGTGGGTTTTCGTTTTAATCAAGCTTTAAGTCAGAGTTTGCCTTTGTTTTCCTCCGTTTCTGAGCTGGCAAAGTCTTTGTTAATTTGGAGCACAGAGAGTTCAGTCTTGCCTGTAAAAATTGGGGAAGAAAACCCCCAACAAAGTACTGAAGTCTTTCAAGAGATGAAGGCTGTGAGACAAACAGCCATGGGCAAAGACCTGGCAGAAATACAATGATCAGGCTGAAACCAATTTTTCCAGCAGAAATAGTGTTATTTGCTGGGATGTTTGTAGGATATTTTCTATACAAGAGTAGTCACCAAGTGTGAGTTATGCTTCCAGAGGTATTTTTCCAGCCCTCATGTAGCATGTCAGCCAAAGCAGTGGCCAAACCTGGAGGTAGTGTTGTTTGTGTGGTTTTTTGTTTTTGTTTTTGTTTTTTTTTTTTAAATATCACAGTAGATAAATAGGTTTAGGCTGCAACTTGCAACCAAAGGTGATTTTTTTTTTTTCCAGAAATCTGTTTTCTTCAATGTTTTCTTCACAATGCTGCTGAATGACTTATATTTTTAGTTCCAATGAACAATTAGTTCCAAGCTGTAACTACTTCAGACATCTTAAATTTGATTTCAGGCTCACAGGTTTTGCACAGCTTTACCCTCACTGGTTACTGGAATTACTTGCCATGTGTAATCCAGAGTTGCTTCCAATGATCCCGAGAATCCTATGCTGGACTGTGCCCTGCACTTTTTAAGAGCCTGAGCAACTCCCATGGAGATAATGTAGATATAAGAGTTTGCAGCATTAATTATGGGGTGATTTTGATTAGATGTTAACGAGGCAGTAGCAGAGGATTAGGTCCTTTAATCCAAAAGTTTCAGTGCTTGTTTTATCCAGGGCTGAATTAGTTGATCGCATGTTGTCACCCTTCTGGGACATAAGTACAGAATTACAGAGATAAATGGGTTAACATTTAAAGAAAGTTTTAAAAGAAAAATGTTAACCAACGTCATTTTTAACAAAAATGCTAGCAGGATGCAATTTTCTGCTGTATTAAATTGTTTCCTTCAGTCAGTAGAGGCTCCTGATATTCTTTTCTTCCAAATTCTGGGAAAATCATCAGACAAGTGGAGGACAGAGTCTAGTTTTTTATGTGAGCAACTTTTTTTCTTGTCTCTACCTTGCCCATTACCTAGAAGCAATGAAATTTTCTGAAATTAGATATTACAACTTTGTGCTACCAAGCACACTGTATGCCCACACCCTGTCAAACACTACTTCTTGCTGAATGAACTGGAGCCTCCCAGCTACACAGTCAACACTGCCAGCAGGAAAAACCTCCCACTAAGGACCTCTGTTCTCATTCAGGGTGTATACAAAGTGTTCAGCCAGATCCTCAGCAACAGGAGAGGTACCGGGCTTAAGCCTGGAAGAATCCTTTTTTCCCCTCTAAGCAATCACTGCAGGGACAGGAAAAGCAGCAGGAAAGAAAAGTTGTTTCTTATATGTGAGTATGGGTTGCCCTCTAGTGAAGAGAAGGGAAAAGCTTGCTTTTAAAGAACTGCAGTGTAAGAGCCACACAGCAGTATGAACTGTAGCAGGAAATAAGATTAAAGCCCATGACAAACCAGTAGTAATAGTCATGGAACATACTGTGCAAAGGGAAATGCACTTAAAGCTGGGCAATTCCTGCCCTGGGAATTTTTAAGAACAACAATTTGGTAATAACTTAATTTTAAATTAACTGGCATAATGTGAATTGTGTTGAACGTGCTTTACTAGGATCTGCAACCTATGGGTGAGTGATGGTGGGTCCAGTTCACAACCTTGGTGACTCCTTCAAGGGCAACATGGAGCCAGGGGTTCCTTTGCACGGGTGCTGATGGGTGCAAGTACAGCCCAGAGCACCAGGAATGGTCACACACATTTTCAGATCCCTGACCTCCATGTGACTCTAAACTTCCTTCCCTTAGGACAAAGCTCGACCTGAGACAAGCAAGAGCCTTTGGAAACCTGGAGTTTTATGCTACCTTAGCAGCTGATCGTGCAGATGCTTTTGCTCCTCTAAACAGCCTGCCTCTGATGGTTTCAGCCTCTCACCTGCTCCACTCTTCCAGGTAAGGTTTTCCCATAAGTCTATCACAGAAATTCATAATTCTTCCATGCTAAAAGATGACTGTGGTGGAGAGCAGGGCATGCAGGTAATCATGGGCAGTGTCTGAGCCAGCAATACATTTCAGCAAAGCATTTACTTAGTTCCCTGTCCCTAGCAGTGACAGTTTATTGTGGACGTGTACAATTAGGACTGGAAGCACAAGTCACTGGTTTAAGCTTACCACGGGGACCTTTTTATATAGAAAAAAAAAAAAAAAGACATTACACTTGATTTTCCTGCAGCTGCAGGGGGAAAAAAAGGCATTTGGTGTGTATACGATATGAAACAAAAAATTAGAACCATGCATCCTGCTTTAAGTCAGATTAATTCAAATTCCTGGAGTCTTTTTTGGGTCCCCTGGAGTCAGGTTTTTGCCTAAATTAGACTGGTGTTTTGTTAGGTAAATGCAGTAGTCCTTCTGCATTAACACTAGAGAGAAATAAGCTCTCTTAGAACATATTTTATCTGCTCTATTTCAGCAGTCTGCCCTAAGGAAAGATTAATCCTATCTCCCAGTGCCTATTTCTGCCACTGAATTAGTTATTCTGCAGCAGACTCGGGACATCTGTCTGGATGAATTTGATACTTGGTGTTTTCCAGTTTATAGTAAATGTGCAGGGGGGGTGGGTTGTTCTGGTTTGGTGGGGTTTTTACATGTTTGGTGTTTGTTTTAAGGTGGCAGCTGGTGGAGAACGGTACATTCACACTGTCCCATGGAAGGAAAATGCACACAAGGCCCAGTGGCAAGAGAAGTCTCCACTACACCCTGCCCTGTGTCTGCCAAGGGAGGAGTTGGCCCCACAGCTGTGACTGCAGCAGAAGAGCCAGCCCAGGTGCCCCAGTCTTCACACAAGACCTCGGAGCAACATCCAGCACGTTGCCCTAGGCTGCTCTGAGCAACCTGTCCCACCACAGCACAGGGCACTGCTGGAGGCACCAGCAGGGACTCCGGGGACAGCGCTGTCCCCGTGGCTGCAGCCCTGCTCCTTGTGGTCTGCTGTCGATGGGGCTGGGAATGGCTCGGTGCCCACCAGCCTGGGAACACGCAGCACAGCAGTGGGGACAGCTCAGAAGTTCAGCGGGTCTTGTGGGTGCTTGGCTTTTAAGGAGTGATTTCAATGAAAAGCAGACTCAAATCTGGCTCTTGGATTGACCCCTTTGCACAGGCCATTGACTGGGTCAGTTGTTTGTACTGGGCAGCTGTTTCTGACAGGGTTGGTGTACGAGGTTCATGTGAGAGTAACTTATTTATAGAATTCAAACTACTATTCCATGTACAGTAGGTAGCTTTTATGTAACTTCCTCGGAAGGTTTTTATCCAGACTAGCTTAAACAAATGATCAGGGCTTGGTTTTTTGGGGAAAAGGGATTCTTTTAAAGGAAGGCTTCAGGTTTGCAGTGTTTTTGTAATGTAAGCAGTTAAACTGATTTCTCCTGCTGCCAGGACAATTCAACCTGCTGTGGACTGGCTGTCCATCCCATGTTGAGTCTTTGAAGAGCAAAGTGTGGTTACAAATTTCAAAGAATGGAGTATACTTGTGCAGTAAAATTAAGTTCACTAAAGGTAAGTTCAGATCCACAAAATTTCCAGAAATGGGGTTTGACTGGTGATGGCTTGTACCAAGAAAACACCTGTGAACAGTTAAAGTATTCACAACAAATTGGAGGATGACTAAATAAATACATACTCAAGTGGAAAAAATTAATGAAAAAAAAGCCACATGAAGCCTTATTAATAAATGAAGACAATTTATTACTTCAAGTGTTAATGGTAAAAAAAATTCAGCACAGCTGTTGCATTTAAAAAAGTGAAACTACAATTAAGAAGTACTATGTTCTAGTTCAATAAACAGATGAACCCAATGTTCTTTAAAATAGTTAAGCATTATACAGTACATCTTATGAAGACCCGTAAATTAAAGAACTACTTCTTAAATTTAGAGATTAAAAAAATCCTGCATTCACAGCTTTAGCTTCTTTTTTCTTCCACGACCATCAGGAGTACCATCCATTTTGCGCTTCTGTGCCTGCAAGGTATGATTTTTTAGTAAGTTATGGTGATGCAGAAAATAACGTAAGCAAGCAATGTGTTTCAAAACAAAGCAGATGGAGATGATTTACACCCTGCCAGCTTTAAAATGTGATTAATTGCAAACATATATTATGGTAAATAGGCACGTTTTTGCTGTTGGTTTATATTCCCCCAATTCTGTAAGAGTTATTCCATTGAGGTAAAAAGTGTATAATGGATGTTATAAAGCTTCCTATTTATGAACAAGTCTAAGAAACTCAGTAATCCATCACTATTAACTTTATACATCTGCCAAGTAATTTGTGCTTCTAAGTTGTTGATACAACAGAGCTCTGTCCAACAACCACCTGAACAGCAAATCAGTGTAAGAAAATGGGTATTTGCAGAACAGTCCTGCATATTAGCAATACTTGGAATTTAGTCAGCAAAGAGAGCTGTCAGGCGTGTGTGCTCTTTTTCCAAATCTATCTCTAGAAGCCCATTTGTAAACAGATCTGTAGATTATTTAAGGGATTATATAAACCAAAAGGGCAGATCCACCTCTGGTGTATTTACCAGGGTAAACCTAGACAGTGCACCAATGCAGTGATCCGAAACCTAAGTTTATCTGCTCCAAAGCCTATGGGCTACAATTTAGAATTTAAACTTACTTTCCTTTGTTTCCTTGTACTAGCTGAACACCGGTGTGTGTTGTTGTTGTTGTTGTTGTCTTTAAATAACTTAAGTATCTCTTGTCCTAGACAAGTGGAAAAGCACTTTTTCTTCAAGTGAGCTTTTCCCCAGAAACACCTTTTAAATCTTACCGAAGATGGTTTTGGTCCACGTTTCTTCTTTTCTGCCTTTTCCTTTTCTTCCAGTTCCATATTTTCTCTTTCAATGAGAGTGATTAAAGTATTGCATCTCCTCTGCAGTTCCTACATTACACAACATATTCAGTCAGTACCTTAGGCAGCCACTTAATGCAACAATCATATTAGAGTATTAGAAATGCTGCTGAGTAGGTAAGTGTTCTGCTATATCTTGTCAGAATAACAAAGGAATTCAATGTTTTTTTGTACTTACTGGCTGCCTTCACAGGAATGGATTTGATCACAGATGTCTGCTTTTTAAAACACACTTGTATTTAACTCAAATTCATGTTGTTTTTGGATAATGGTACCTTAAAACTTTGAATTTCTCCTCCCTTAAGACTTTTTAGTTTAACTGCATTTGCCACCCGCTCCAGCTGTTGTGAAGTTACAAAAAGGGTAACACCTTGTCCACATGCACATAACTCAGTATTTCAGAAGCTGTTTAATTAGCCTGGGCTACACTGGTATTGTCATAGGCATGCATGAACAAAAAAGATTAATGTATATATACCATTGCAGTTCTGGACTTGAGAAACCAGTCAAATCTGAATTGCGGCGAGTTTCGGATACATTGTCTTAATTCATCATAGACATTTTCTTTATCAAATCCTAGTTTGTGAAGCATACAGATCAGAAAGCGATCTTCCTCTTCAGTGTAATTCTTCCCTTTATTAGTACCATATGATATTCTTAGTTGGTGGAAAGGGGCTTTATATCTCCCAATCTGAACAAAACAGATAAGACCATATAAAGCTAAGAAATAGTTCAGAATTAGCGTGGAAATCTTTCGTATGAAAGCAATACAACACATAAAGACAGAAAACTAGATCTTTTATGATCTCTGGGCTAAGTCACCACAAGTAAAGGACTATAGGTTCAGGACAGTGCATTTATCAAAGCTATCTAAACTGGCAAATTCTGGTTTAGACAACAGACAGCTTTGTGACTTGATTAATGGCAGACTTCAGAACTATCATTACATTTGAAAACAGTCAAGATCTGTCAGGATTCAAATGGCAATTTTAACACACAAATCCTCAAGAACTGTCAAAATCAGAGTAAGAGTAAAAAGGTACATGAGACTGGAGCACACAGTGCAGCTGCATCCTGGTTAATGGAGTCTGACACTTGTTCCCTAAAAGAGAATTAATTCATCAAACCTGAAGTGGAGAGAAAATTCTGATAAACTGCCTTAATTTACTGCAGATCTGTTCACTACCAAACCCTGGTTCACGAAACACAGACCAGAACGAAAGCACCCTCTGCTTCTAAGTCTTCCCTTTCAAGTGCTCTAACAATGTGTGTATATATACACACACACACACATATATATATATATGTATCACATTTTCAGTTCCATGGGTCCAAAAGAAATTCTGCTTCTTCCAAAAGTGCGTGGTTATCAGGAGTTTGTTATACAGCACTATGAACTGTGATACAGGTGACTGTTACAAACAACAGGTCAGGCCATACCTAAAATTGTCATCACCTCTGTCTGCCAGGGCAGCACCTCTGTGGGATGGAAAAGCTGTAGGAAGCAAGTGCTGAGGATTATGCAAAAGAGGCAAGTGTCATGCCCACTGGCCAGACACAGAATTCTGTTTTTCACCTCACTGGCACCAGAAAATAAGCAAGAAACAAGCAAACTCACCTTTGTGTCAAGTGCCTTTTTTATGCTGATTCGTCTCTGAATTCGGGCTTCTCCTCTTTCAATCTGAGCCATGATCTTCTCTATGTCTTGGAGTTCATTGCATCTTTCCCAGAACACAGCTGAGAAAAGAACAATTGGTTAGTTTCTTATCGTGCACCTTGAAAGTCAGGGGTTTTACCTTAAAAAAGCAGATGATAGCTGTTACTTTCTTTTACCAGAGCTTACTGCTGTGTAACAACAAGCCTTTCCTTGATAAGGAACCTTCCTTTCCTTCCTGCTATCGTGTGTTGTGGTATTACAAATGCTGTTTTGAAGGGTTAGATATAGAAGTCCTCAGTTTAAATGAGGTGTGAGACAAGCCAGGAAGGTTTTTGTGAGCCAGTCTCCTCAGAGAAAAAAAAGCTTCTGCAAATGGAAACTCATACAATAGCAACACAGTTTTACAGAGCAAAGAGGGAGGGCAACTGAGTGGCCAAAGACAAGTGCCTAAAAGACAATTAGTGTTTAAATAAAAGGGGTTTTCAGAAGAATTTTTCACATTTGCAAGCTGCTCTATACCGTTAGAAATTTAGCCCCAGGACCTGGCAACTGCACTACAGTGGAAAACACTTCTGAGACATCAGAGGTAAGTGGCCAAGTGGACTCAGGTTACAAAAAATTCAATGGTCACTGTATGTTCAGTCATACTGTGTTTACTGTATCCCACTCCTGAGGAGGGGGTAAAGGTTAACTACAGTTACATGGGAATGGGGAATCTCTCCAGCTAAGCATTTCCTTCTGCAAAAGCTAAAAGACCTGAAGACAGCACTACCCAGCTGGATTTAGGATATAGTGAAGTGGATGAGGAATAGTTTACATGTGCAATTTGATACAGCCTTAATTAGGGGGCTAAAGATGGTAAAGTCCAGATCAGCAGATCCAACACCCATGAGTACAATTCTACCCTGAAAATCTTTAAGAGCAATGTAAGAAATCCCCAGAAGTTGTTAACATGTTCACAAGCAGTTCAAAGTAGGAAAGCAGTGTTAGATTTGGGCTCACAGAGCTGACCAGAGCACTGAGTTACCTGAATACTCAATGACTTCCTCTGGGGTTTTTCCTTCGACTTCCCGTGCTATATTTTCAATGTCATCACGGCCCCACTTCTCATTGGCTTTGATGAACTGGTTGAAATCTCTCTTATTCCAGTTAGTGAAGCCCTGTACAGCAGTCAGGGAAACAGCACAGAGGTTCAGGATTTGTGCATCCAAATTCACTTCAATAGAAACCACCCGTAACCCTTCCACCGTTCCATGTTAAACCTCTTCCTTCTCTACACTTTAATTTAGCAGAAAAACAGTTTTTCTACTGCAGTCTCTGTAGACTATTTAAATACTGCATAATGATTAGCACTGGTTCTCTAGTTACCTGCTAGTCTCAGGTGAGAGTTTTCAACTCGTAAATTAATCCCCCCTCCAAATATTCTCTGCAAGGGAACAGAGGATCATTTTCTTACAGGACAAATTGCTCCAGTGAAGCAAGTGGTGGCTATAGTGGCTTTTGCTTTGCCAGAAAGGCCCACCAAGTGCCTCCCAGAGGTCACTCTCCCTCAGAAGGTATAAAGCTGTTTTGTGATGATGATGCTCAGTAGGGACACAAGTTATCAGCTGCCAAAATAGGCTCATTTCATACTACCAATAACTTTCTGTAATATGAAATGAGCCTGTAATTAAATAACACGGAACACAGCACATCCAGCTCTGCGAGATCCCAAGGAAAGATGTCACAGTCTACAGTCAATGCCAGGTGGGGGTGTGAGACACTGATTCAGGAGAATCCAATACAGTAATTTGGTGTACCTTCCTCAAAGGTATCCAGGCCCACAACAAACCTAATGCTAAAACCCTTCAGAGCCACAATCTGCAGCTGTGTTAACTGCAGCATGTGTGAATCAATGACCCAGAACTGTTCATGTAACACTGTAAAACACAAAAAAAAGCTTCAGCTGATGTCAGTCTCACTGAAGATACCTGGGTTAGAAGCTTCTCTTTTTCTTCTAGTTCTTCATCATTAAGAGGTTCGGCCTCATCAATCTTAAGCTGCTCTTCCTTTTGTGCTTGGGCTGAATTTGGGAGATCAGGATTACGAGGTACCTGGAAGATTTTGCATTTTGTAAAATTTGACTGATTTTTCACAGGTAATTGATAAATGTCACTTTTCTGTTAATATAACCTGCAATCAAGTGTCCCCAGAACCTTCCCTTCTCCAGGCTGAACAACCCCAACTCTCTCAGCCTTTCCTGCCAAGAGAGGTCCTCCATCCCTCTAACCAAGGAAACTCTTCAATTACCTTGTAACCAATTGTTTTCCTGTAGTAGAGAATCTCTTTTTCCAGCAGTTCAAACAGGCGAGGAGGAAAGAACTGGAAGTCCTGTACATTTGGCTGCTTTGGAGGCCGTGGTGCCTGAAATAAAAAGTTTGTATTTGACTCCCTTTCACATCCAGAATCTGCTTGCTTGTAAGAACTGATTTCAGTTTATGAGCAAAAAAAAGCTTTATTATTACAAAAAATGCACTGCCTTAAAATAAAAAGGCCATGCAAGAGACAGCTACAACCACCAAGAATTCTAAAAGTAAACAGATCTACAGACAATGGGAAGAGGGATCTTTTGGGTGGTGGTTGAAGAAAGTCACACATGCAACCCCTTGAACAAAGTTCAGGTGTTTGAAGCAGCAATAAGGAAATCTTTCACAGGGAAGGAAAATTCATAACTGCTTAAATAAAAACAAGAAAAGCCATGGTCTTACCCTCCTAACATCCTACAAGTTTCATGCTGCTCTTACTTTTTTCTCATGCAACTCTGTCTCAAGTCCTTTGGATTTTTTCTAAATTTGAATTGTCTCCACAATTTATGAAAGCGAACAGTGCAGTTTTTATGAAAAAGGACCAATCTGTCCCTTCCCCTTTAACTGTTTACCATGCATATTTGAACAATTTACTTTTTTTAATTAGGCAACTCACCTTGGGTGCTTTTGGTTCACTGACTCGGAGAGCCTCTCTGAAGTAAGCATCCACAGCATAATTGGCTTTTCTTTCTCTTTTGGGTGGTTCAATCCACTCTGTAAATGCCAACTATAAAAAAAACCCACCACACTAAGTCTTGCAAAATATTCAGACCAGATACAAGTTTTAGATAAAATTAGATCTACATCTACTTCATTGTGTTACACGTTTTTATTTTATCATAGATGGCACTGTATTTTACCCAACACCTCTTAAATAAGTATGATTAAAACATGCAATTTAGTGCATTCCTCCGAAAGAAACTTAAAACATTACCTTCTGTTTTTCTCTGTAGTCTTCCCCTTCAAAATTATACACGCTAGATTCAGTATCCATAGTAAAATTCCTAAGGGAGCTTTCACCCATCTTTGAAAGTTTTTCGTTCATTTCCGCAGTCTTGGACGGGGGACACAGAAAAGAACAGTAGCCATTTGGATGGTACTTCATTATTTAACATCTCATTCCCAGACACAACGGGAGCCATTTTGGAAGGCACGTCATTATTAAACACCTCATTCCCAGAAAGGAGCCACTCTGAAAGGTACTTCATTTTAAAACATCCCACTGCCACAAAGAAGAGCAACCGTTCTGGAAGGTACTTGATTATAAAACAGCTTATTGACAACATCAGAAAAAACAAACACGACTGACCAGCATAAAACCCCTTCATAGCAAAACCCCTTTTCTCTCCACCTGAGAACCAAGTGATCACCCAGGGATACAGTCTTGCCATCACATTTAAAGCTACAGGTGGGCTTCCCCTTTTCGAACTTCCTCACCTTCTTTGCCCCTCTTTCCAAAATGTGATCAATGTCTTCATCTGTAATCTCACTGTCCTTGGAGGCAAACACGTGTGTCGCTCCGTGTCTAATCATTTGCAGCATTTCATCCTTTCCAAGTTTATTCAAGTTTTGATCTACCAATCTTCCTAAAGATAAAAACACTCAGGGATAGCAACTAACTAAACAGTTTGTTACAGGAGCAATACATCATTTTTCTCGCTCTTACATTTCTACATTCAAGCTAGATCCTTTTCTTTCGGTAAAGGAAAATCCAAATAAATATCAAAAAAGGGGGGGAAAAAGAGCAAGTAAAATCTTAGTCAGGTTTTAAAGATATTTGCTATATTATACATTAACTGTGCTCAACAAACATAATTTTCGATATTAGGTCTTTGGACATGACAAGAAGGAACAGCCTCAAGCTGCACCAGAGGAGGTTCAGGCTGGGCATCAGAAGAACCTCTTCAAAGAAAGATCAGACATTGGAATGGGCTGCCCAGGGAGGTGGTGGAGTCACCATCCCAGAGGTGTTCGTGAAACAACTGGGTGTGGCACGTGGTGTTATAGTTTAGTTGACATGGTGGTGATCAAAGGTTAAACTAGATCTTGGTGGCCTCTTCCAACCTTAATGATTCTGTGATACAAGCTTTGCTATGCTGCATATTTTCAGATTATGCTATGCTGCATAATTTCCAGACTAAACCTCAATGACTCCTTTTTTCAGAAATAAAAGTTACTGATTCCAATCAAGTCAATCAAGGTTACAGCACTTCTCCCCATCTGTTAGGAAAAGGAAAAGCATTCATTTCTCCAGTTCGAAGGAGAAAAACTGGACTACATTTTCTTGCACACATGCATCACTAGGGATGTAATTAAAAAGTTATTGAGGAAATGCCTACTCCTCCAGTAAAATAAATTTTCAAGTGGGTGAGGCCTTTGCAGTGTCCCTTCAGAGCGCAGCAGAGGCCAAAGCAACATCCTCACTGACTCTTACTAGCTGATTGTGCCATACTTTACAACAGGCAAAGAGGAGAATCCCATCACAAAGTGCCTTCGCAGACTTGCCTTGCTGAATGACTATGGAGTCTAGTCGGAGTTTCATTTCAGCACGCTCCACTATTCTCTCTTCCACTGTGTTGTCAGTGATGAACCTGAACACTCGAACAGTCTTGGTCTGGCCAATTCTGTGCGCTCGATCCTGGGCAAAAAAAGTAACAAAAATTCAGGTGTCACACCTAAAAAATAGGTGTTTGGGGTTTTTTGTGAAATCACGCAGATGTGATCTTATGCAACCTTCTGTAAAATCAAAGTATTGAAGAAACCATCCCTGTCCTGACCAAGGACTACATTTTTCAAAACCCTTCAGTTGTGCCATGAATATTTCAAGCAAAATACAATGCACTGTCTCTCCTGACTGGCAGAACAGGAACCACAGTGAAAATCAGTATTCTGAACCTGCACCTGTAGTGGTAGCTGGAACCATCTCACTTGACCTTCTAGGTCTCAGTTCCATCATTCTTTTGAACTTATTTTTGCTAGAATACTTGGGAATCTACAGTTTAACTGAAATAATTCAAGATATTTCCAAGATTTGTCACTAAAAGGCCTCATTTGTCAAAAAAAACCACTGGTAGTTTTTAAATAGCTGTGGTTTCTTATGTGGTCAACAGAGTTCTTGACACGTCCCAAAGCTGGAGATGCATGAAAATCTACTTCAAAAAAAACAAGGAGCTTGCTCAGTTTTTGGAAAGTTTAATTCAGTTTTTCTTTATTTCATTTTCAAGGTCTCAGGGAAAACACTGTGAACACATTCACCTCCACTCTCTGCAGAAGCAAAGCTTTTAAAGTTTTATAGTTTTGGGATTAACATGCTACTTTTTTTTTTTTAAATCAAGTATGCTATTTTTATTAAATACTGCTAAGAGTAGTGGGGCATATACCCAGCATTTCCCACTGTATAACCCAAATGTGACTATGGGTTTCACACAGTGGAAGCTGCACTGGAACTGAAAAATCAATCTTACTATCTTGTGTATTTCTAGGAAAGCTCTGTGAAAAAGAAAAGAACAACATTTTCATCTGGATTTTTACCATAGCTTGAAGGTCTACTTGTGGATTCCAGTCTGAATCATACAGAATTACAACATCAGCAGTAGCCAGATTGATTCCAAGACCTCCTGCCCGTGTACTCAACATGAACACAAATTTTGAGCTGTCAGGATCGTTGAATGCATTAATGGATGCCTAAATAAATAATAAGAATGCATCAGTTGAACCAAATGTTTTGTAAGTAGTATTTTTACTTCAATCCAGTACGTAACATGTGAAATACCTGTCGTTCGTTGTGAGGAGTTTGTCCATCCAGCCTGCAATACTCGTAATTTCGCCACATACAGTAATCTTCCAAGATATCTAGGACTCTGGTCATCTGGCTGAAGATCAGAACTCTTGAGCCTGTTTGGGTAAAAAGGTTTCTTATGCTTTCACCAAACCATAAGACTTACCAAATTCTGCAAGTCTGCATTACCAAGGAGGGCAATTCCATGGTGCCAAGAGAAAAGTAGGTAGAATTTCAGAGCCTGGACTACAATGCAGAGCTGCAGCTGCTGCTGTCACAGCAGGGTCCTGTGCTTGCCATGGGACATGTCTGCCTTACTCTGAGAATGTCACTGTCTAGTTAGTAGATGCCTTTTCCTTTTGTTTTCCATTGTACTCCGTAACAAAATGTTCCCAGACACAGCAGAGGAAGATGACAGCACAAGTATAAAAACATCAATGAGTATAACAAGGAAATTTTGAACTATTTGTTTGTTTTGGATTTAAGATCTCTAGAAATAAAGTAAGCTGTTCTTAAAGACTTGTCAGTTTACTTACCTGCCAACTTCATAAAAAAGGTCAATGTACAGTAATTTCTGCATACATACAAAACCATTTTCAGTCTGCTGGAAAGATTTAAGTAAAAGCACAGAATATTACAAAGCTTCCACTTCCCCCTATATTTTCTCATGTGACGGGGTTTTTTGGTCCTTTGGACTCAAGAGCTTATAATGAACTCTTTTGTTTAAGATGATCACTTGATTTGAGACCAGGACAGTATCAATTGCAACATCTCATCAAAGTGCCTCTTAGCAGGAAGAAACCAAGATCGAAAAAAAGCACAGTAACCACTGAGTTGTTTTTTTAGTCTTCCAATCAGTTATATCAGCACAGCTGCTTGAATGATACATAGATACAAAGTACAGGTTACTTTTGTATTACTGAAGGCTGAGGTTTGGATGTGGATTTACTTTTCTGCAAAGTGTCCCCACTGCCAAACTTGCCTCCACTCCTTTAAGCAAGTTACTTCACTAAGCACACTCCTAAGTAACGGGTTAAAAATTTAAGAGTCAAAACCTCTGTGGCAAGTGAGTTTTACAGGAATGCATTTCTGAGCATTTTTCCTGCTGTAAAATTAACTCTAAAACAACTCAAGAGTTCCCCCCAAGTGCTTTATAGAATACACTGAAAAACATCAGGTGCTGCCAAAACTATGCCCAACAAGACCAACGTTTCACAAAGGACTTGACTTTAACCCTACCTGAAGACTCTGAATCTGAAATGGTATTTCATGGCAAATCAAAAGAGTGGCTAAAATACCACAGAATTATGTTTCAAATAGCTAATAATGTTAAAGGAAACCTAAGGCTCTGACCAACTGATTTTTCTGTGGTCTCAATTTAGCTGGGATGAAAAAAAAGACAAGAAAAAAAAAAGGAATCAGAACACTTCAGCACAAAAAGTCATAATGGACTATTGGTCCAATTATTTCTGAAGGCACAGTACAAACACTGCTTGACAAGCTGGTATCACAGTAGAAACCAACAAAAATTCTGACTCAGGTGTGCTGGTTTTTGCTCAGAAAACATGGAAACACTAAGCAGCACTGACTTTCACTTTTATCATTGAACCAAAAAACCAGAAACAAGATGCATACCTTGTTCTTTCAACTTAGGCAGCAATTTGTCCAAAACGACCATTTTGCCACTGTTGGTGACCAAATGCATGTCTGTGGTGTAAGGTGGGCCGGGCTCTGCTCCATCGAAGAGGTAAGGGTGATTGCAACATTTCCGCAGCTGCATGAGGATGTTCAGCAGTCTCATTTTGTCCAGCTTCCCAGCCGAGTTCAGAATATCTATATCCTTCATCAAGATCCGTGTATACCTACACCAAAGAGAGGAAAAGCTCCTGCAACTCTAAAACAAAGTTGGGCTTTCTCTAAATAATAACTGTAGTCAAAAGTTCATCCTCTCCCTCATGTCACCAGGTAACTCTCCCTGCTATGCACGGTTTTGTTGTCACAGAAGTGTCACAAGGAAATATGTTCAAGCTGGGAGTACACCAGAAAGAATGAAACCAAGTTCCACACAATCTTCAAGTCCCAAACAGCATATCCCTTCTGAGCCTTAAGCACAGCACAACCAGGCATGTGTATTAATTACCATTCTCGTTGCATTTTGCTGAGGCCCACATAAATTTTCACTTCCTTCTTCGGGGGCAAGCTCTTCTCTACATCAGCCTTGATGCGACGGAGGAGGAACGGCCGTAGCACCTGAAAGAGGTGTCATCCTTAAACGTACTTTGGAAACTGAAACACTGATCAGCTCAGTAGACAAAATGCAGTGCAGATATTCTCTATCACAGAAGCTCAAACAGCAGGCTTATTATCATCAGATAATCTAAAAAAGCAACCTATAAGGACAGATTGTTTCCTACACATCGAAATATACATGTCCTTTCTTTGGAAGACTTAAAGGTTAGGACAAAATCATCTTTCAGATGGTTCTATGCCCCTTAATTTAATTTTGCTTGACTGAAACATTTAAAGTCTCTTCATAGCCGATATTTTTCATGCAAACATTTCAGAACCCTGGAAGCCAGAACAAGTGACTCTTCTCTCTCTTACAAAACAATTTCTTTTTCAAGAAAAAGGTTGTCTGAGCTTCACCAACCCACATCCAAAGTCTACCATAGTTTCTGGAATAATTTCTCTTACCCTAATATTCTATCCCAGGAAGAATTAGGAGAAGCATTAGAATCTAACTTAGGTAAATGTGACACTCGTAACAAAAAGCAGAAAGACTCACCATATGAAGGCGCTCCACCAGTTTTTGATCCCCTAGACAATTGTTTGTGTCAAACCACGAATCAAAGTCCTGTATCAATAAAATCATCAGTTTGCAAGAGTCTTCCTTTCCAGGTGCAGTGTCATCACAAGGGTGAATAAACGTAACTCAAGTGATTCTCTTACACAGGCAATAAATAAAAGAACAAATTACCCTATCTGGCCTATTTTTATGAAAAGCCCTGTAACACAAACATTTCTTATCTGTCAATCTATCATTTAGCAGTAACTGACACTCCCAACTACACATATTCAGGTGTATTTTTAAAATCAGGAAACGCAACAAAATCAGTTTAACTGGATTAGCAGGCATGAAGACTTACTTCAGCTGAGTTAAAGACATCTGGCAGAAGGAAGTTGAGAAGTGCCCAAAGTTCATGTAGGTTGTTCTGAAGTGGAGTTCCAGTTAATAGCAGCCGGTTTGTAGTCTTGAATTCTCTCACAATTTCTGATAACTGAAGGATATTGAGACATGAGCAAATACAAAAACATTACTAGTCCCCTCACCACCACCTAATAACCCACAAAAATATCTCTTTCAGTGTAAATATAAATTACCTTTGATTTTTCATTTTTAATCCTGTGGGCTTCATCTATAACAAGGTATCTCCAGTTGAACTTTTTGAACACTGACTTCTCTTTAATGAGCATTTCATATGATGTTACACACACATCCCATTCTCCAGGCAACAACACATCTCTGACAAAGGCAGCCTAAATAACAAGGTGACACAGTTACTGAGGCTTTGTCAAATCTAAACCCAAAAGAACACAGTAGCACTGTTACGATTTTCCCATTTTAAGATTCGTTAGGTTTTATTGGTCTTCAGGGTGTACTGCCTTCACAAAAGTAGAGAGCAAATCTTTGGACAAGAAATGATGAACATAAAGTGATGAAGCAATAGCTGGGCAACACACGTAAATTCTAAGCTTGCATTAGTTATAGTGTAATGGTTATATTGTAAATAGGCAGCACTTGTAGGTCTTACTGTTTAATCCCTACAAACCCAAGTAATATCCCTTCCTGTGAAACAAAAGGTAAAGGACAGTAAGATCACATGCTGGATTTACACAGGAATATGTGGGAAAAACTACCACACCAAAACTTACTCGCTGGTCCTTGTCCCCGATCAGGCAAACTGCCCGAAGTGTTGGTACCCATCTCTTGAATTCATTCATCCAGTTCTGCAGAGTGGACTTAGGAACTAACACCATATGAGGTCCAGGAATATTTCTGTAGTGCTTCATATAGCCAAGAAGAGAAATTGTTTGCAGTGTCTTCCCAAGACCCTGTAAAACACATGAACGTGTGAGAAAAAGAAAAACCCTCTCAGGAAACACCCTGAAGAAAACCCAAAAGTGAGCTCTGAGTGCAGGATGGAAGACACAGCAGCCTGAACAAATGAGTGAGACATATTAGAGTGCAACTCACAAAGGGCATCAAAGTCTTGGTTAGGAAAGTAGCTTCCCACATTTAATTAAAAGAAATAGTAAGAGTAAAGTTTTCAAACCTTTGATTATGAAGTTAGAATTTTGCCTTATCTTTCCAATAAGACACATTGATAGAAGTGCAAAAAACCATTATTTCATAAAATGTTGTTCTGTAAACTAAAGTGTGGTCAGGTTATTTAGAGGTCAAACTTTTCAAATTGGATTATGTATTCTCTTAAACATGAAATAAAGTGAATAAATTAAGAACTCTTAGAATGATTTATTCCATTCACTTTAATAATATTTTAATATACTATTAAATTTTTTATTCTAGTAATTAAGTCCTTAATTAATTTTTAAAAGTAGGCTTTCACAGGCCAAAAATTACATCAGTTTCTGTGAGAAGAAAGCCAAACAGAAGCGTAAACAACTGTGTATGTCAAAGAAGAAAACAAATACTGAGCTTCTGTAGAAATACTTTAAGTGTTTGGTTCTCTACTCAACAGAAATATTTAAAACCCTGTACCTTCAGCATATAATTTTAACTAAAACAAAACAGAGGAAGACCTGCAAAAACCAGACCACTCCTATAATGCAAAATAATTCAAAAATACTATGACTCAAACACATGGGATGTAAAAAAAACCCAAAAACCATGAGCACAGGTTATTTTTAGTTCTAAAATTCCAGTATGTCTTCAAAATAACCACAACCTGGTGCAAGATGTGGAAAAGTGTTTACAAGCTGTGTGAAAAGCATTCATAACTTCAAAAGGATTAATATCTAAGAACGAATAAAAACAGTGCTTAACAATAAATACTGTAACTCCTCAATACAAGATGGACTTTGGAATACCACAAATCCAAGGACTCATAAAGCTTCCCAGTTCTTTTGTTCAAACAAGCCTGCTCCACTTACATCTGTAGTAAGCAAAAAAACACCCCCAACTCCTCTATTCATAGGCATGTATGTTGAAGAAAATCTTTGATATATTTCAGAAGGAAGCATGTTACTAAACAATTCATTTAAACTCATTTGTCTCCAACTTATCTTGAAGAAGTTTTATTACACAGACATTACAAGATACGGGAAATGCAATATACTGAAATTAATTAGATTTTTCTTATCTGCTCTTTATGAAAAAGAGACACAACTAAAATTACTCAGAGGACAAAAACATATCTGCCTGTGAAACAACTACAATTTCTTCTGCCTTCATCCCTTCTCTTTCGGGGATGGGGGGAAATCAAAACAGAAGCAAAAGCTACTCTGAAATGTTCACGATCCTGATGCATAAGAAACTTTAACATAGCTCTCTGGCTACATCTATCTTTGCATCACTTTTCCCAGAAAACTTCCCACTACTGTAGCTCTTGCTGTGGAGAGCAGTCCATACGGAACACTCAAACCCTGAATATCTACATTTTGCCCGAACAACAGGAAGTGTTTCCTCATTTGTTGCTCTTTTCATATATGACACTCTCCTCACAGGGCCAGCTTGAAATTACCATAACAAAATACTGGCAATTTAGAGAAAAACAACAAAAGACGGCATGTCATTCTATGGAACAACTCCCCTCCATCTCGTGTTTCTAAAGTTTGACAGATTCCCTTCTCATATGCCCATTTGTAAACCTGCATGCACAGTTTATTTAAATTAAGACAACTATGACACTTTTAACATTAAAACACACTAGAAAAATAAGATTTGGCAAATTATCTATTGCATTTTGTGTTATTAAAAATCACATATACGGTACTGTTTGCACATGTTCTTATGTCCTCAGAAACTTGTTATGTGCATACCATTTCATCTGCCAGGATGCCATTGATGCCATTTTCATACAGAGAAATGAGCCAGTTCAGTCCCCTGATCTGATAATCACGCAGCTTCCCCCACTTCACATCTAAAAGACATAAAAAAAATACACTCAAAGACCTACAAAAACTCACAAAATAATTTCACCATCCAGTGCCCACTAACTGACAGAGATTATCAAAGCTACAAAACAAAATCAGGTAGCAAATTTCTGTAATAAATACCAAGGACAACGCAGACTGGAGACACCAACATGTTAATTCTGTTTCTGCAAGCTGCTCCAACAGCTTTGTTTTCTCCAAGAACCCACAGCACACAGAAATTCTAACTCTTCCACCACCCTCCAAATCAGAACAGTCAAACATTAAAACAACACAACAGTGAATTCCATGAAGTGAACTGGAAGCCATTAGGTGCTTTAAATTATACCAGAATATAGATTACATCTCTAAAAATGGGAAGGTGACAGACAACTTAAAAGCTCTTTCCTAGTAACTAAAGTACAGCCAGTGGATTTCTGAAGAACAAGACTCACTGGACTATCTAGACTGACTGAAAATAAACAGTTCCTTGCTAACATATTTTGTCCCATTGGACTGATGCTCGATTTTTTTCCTCCTGTCCCCACAGATTAATTTGTTATCCTTCGGGAGGATGAAAATAAAGTTCATTTTAAACACTTTGAAGAAAAAGAAGGACAAAATAGCAAAAGGAAACACACATGATGGAGATTCTTCGAATCGAGTGCAGACATTGGTTGTCTTGGAGCTTTCTGTTAACAGCTCCTCGTCTTCTTCCTGCTCTGTCCTACGGTGCCGGTAGCTGGAAAAGTCCAAGAGAATAGTAAGTTTCTGGCTAAGCTGAAAAGGTGTGAAGTTGTTCCAAAGTTAAATCCAATGTCATTGCAACAGAGAATGCAAACACCCAAAGAAGTCTCTAGGAAGATCCTTCAGAACTCCTGTCTAGCAGGCTCAAGTATCAGTCCAAAGTGGCTGGGAAGGGCTAACTGTGTGCATCAGTACTGGAGTGTGACTACAGGGAACAACACTGCATTTATTAGCTCTGCTACACCTGCCAAACACCAGCTATGCTGCAGCCACAGCAGCTGCAAGGAAGACAATCCAAATTCACGGACTGATGATTCTCAAGCTGCCTGCAAGATGTTGCATACTAATGAACTCTGAGAATTCAGAGCCATGAATGCTTTACTTTTCTGCCCCTGCTTTTCTTCACGTGGAACGCTTTAGCATCAACACAAAACTCTTGTAATTTGTAGAATTCTCAAACAACCCTCAACTTACAGGTAGGCAGTTGGAAAAAAAACCCCCACACACTGAAACAGGACTAAAGTTCAGCAAATTTAACTTACACTTCTAAAGTACAGTAAGATCTTAACTACAGTACAAGTTGGCCTATGTGTCATCACTCACTCGCCAGCTGACAGTAAATTCTGTTTCTCGTCCTTCTTTATTCGTGGACGTCCAGGCTTCATTTTTAAAGGTGAAGTTGGAGTTTTCTGAGCAGCAGGCTGAATGAAATGAGCAAAGAGCTCAGTCTGCTTCAACAAATACTCAAATCTGTTTGCTCGGTCTGTTTGCTGTTGACAAGGGAAAATTAAATGGAACAATTGTGAGACATGACAATATGTATTCATTCAAAAGAAAACCCTAGCAAACACTTCCTAAACAATACAGATTGACATTTCTTTATATACACAGCTACAACACCAAAGAAAAGATTATTAGCATCAATGTAACTGCCGCTGACAGATTCAATATTCTTTTTTAGGGCCAAGGCTCACTTTTGCTATCCAGCAAGATAAAAGCTGCAGGACAGACCTGCACCAAGACTGAAACCTGACTTTGGCACAAAGATTGCACCAGTCTCCCTAGACAAGGCCAGAGTCCCCTTAACAACCTTCTCCTATCAAAAGTGATAGTCCCACTCCCACAAATTTACCCCCACCTATCATGCACAGGATTCTTACATGAACTCGTTCATCTCACCAACCTGACACCTACTTTCTACTGCGCAGTGTCCTGCCTGCTCAGCAAGATAAACCACCTCAGAGGAGTGTCAGATAAGCAGCAGAGCTGGCATGAAAGGGGGCAGTGGTGGCAGAGCAGCTCAGAACATCTATTTCAGCAGCAGAGGCCTTAGATATGCCCAGCCTGACTTGTCAGGCTGCCCCCTTTGATACGAGTTACTGCTTCTATTGGGCTAAAAAGAATACAGTAGAAAATATTAGTATCTGAAAGGTTCAGTTCCTCTGAGATAGGTTCCATTTGAAATCAACACACCTTCCCAAAGCCACATCAAAACTCTGAACAGGCAAACAAGATGCAAAACAGCTCCAAGGTTAACAGCAACCACTCTGACATTCTGCCAGCTGCCACAACATAACCTGGTATTTAGCAACATGCAGCAGTTACAGGAAGTCAGTTTTCTTAGTCAAAAGGAACATACGTTCCAGACTTCTGCAAGAGCAATGCCAGCTCTGTGAGTGTTCTCTCCTCTTTAAAGCAGGCAGATCCTGCACTATGTAAGAGACAGGAAGACAAAGCATTAGAGAATAAAGAGAACAGGAAAGAGATCTGTATGTACCACAGAGGACTCAAACTCACTCTAACTTTAGTTTATGCTTCACTGAAAAGCTACGGTCCACATCCACTAAATTTATATTTTCTCATGTATTCTTCATAGGCTTGCTTTGGTTTTTGTTCACTTTGCAACAGGTTTAAACTACGCAAGACCTTACTACTATCCAAGTTGCAGACCCTTATTTTAAAGCATTTGTTTCAGTGACCATACCAAAGAGAGGTAGAAGAGATTCAGGCTGCACTGCAGAAGGTTCCTTGCTTTAAAATTAGTGAGGAATCTCCTGCAAGTTTTGGCCCCGTACACACATCCCCCACGCTTGCTTTCACTGCACTTAAGGATGTTCTTTTAAAAGAACAACAAACATTATCTGTATCTTTTAGTAAAGCAGGACACAGACAAGAACAGGCTGTACTCTGCAATCCTGCTCTATCCTTCTGCCAACAGAGACACTTCTTCCATTTTCTTTTTCAGTGCATCTTCTGACTATTGTGACAGTAAAATACAATCCCCCTCATAACTGTGTCTGTCTCAAGACTAGAGGAGACAACTCCGAGTCCACTTTCTTCAAGTTTGCCAGAAAGTAGCTCAAAGAAATCAGCAGAAGATGACTGGGTTATTTTCAGTGCCAAGAAGCAATAACACAGGAAGCAGCAAATTATAAGAATGAGTTTCACTTTCCCATGAAGAAATTCCACATGAAGTCACAGATACTGGAATTACGCACAGGAAGAAGGGCAAACGGAGAAACAGAGTAAGAAGGTGCAATGAGATGGTGAGGAATGGATGGCTCCATCTCTTACATTATAAAAACTTAAAAATAAAAATAAGGAAAATAGTGAATTTTCTCTTTTCTATCCTGTGAAGGACAGAATTACCCATCTTCAAAAACCTGAGGACTCGTAACTAGAGCTTCAGAAAAGATTCCTAGAGAATCTTTCCATTTCTGACTGAGAAACTGAATACTCAACTCTTTACAACCCCCCTTTGCCTACAGGATGGACAGCTCTACAGATAACTTTAAAATGCTGAAAAGGAGAAGGGTCCAAGAAGCTTTTTTCTGGCTATCTTCTGGTGCCAAGTTACTTACATATTTTTTAATAACTAGACAAAATTTTATACATCCAGTTAATAGATTTGAAACAACTCAAGTGCATAGGTACTAGATAGCTGTATGCACTTCCAAATATTACATACCATTTTCTCTTCATATGTAGGATCTGTTTCCTGGATTTCTTTTTGTTTTGCCAGGGATGCATCATCAAAAGACTCCTGAGATGAAAAAGAATGAAAGAAAAAAAATCTCTGAAAAAGAGAAGATACCCATATAAAGGAGAATAAGCTTGTTTCAAATTACATCAAAGCAGCAAAAGATGGCTGTGCCATCTGATGTGGATATATAGCAGTCAGCTTTCTATTATTTACTGTAAAATTACCTGGAGATGGATCAAAGATCCCTGCCACCGGGTGAGGGATAGAGCTAGGTCTCCGTAATCCGATTTAGCTCCATCATTAAAGCATCACATCAACATGAATGAGAGAGACAGCTGTGGCCCAGGAGCTCAGCATGCCCCTTCCAGGGTGCTGAGCCAAACCCCTCCTGAAGCTGGCTCTACAAAGCACTGTGAAAGCAGCAGCTCCAGGCCTGAAGCAAGCATAATTTCAAGGTTTTTTTCCTTTTTCCAGACTCTCCCAATCCCTCATCACTCTCTATCAAGGGACCAACTCTAAACAGGAATCCAGACCGCAGTTTTGTCCCAAAAGCTGAGCAGAAATTTAAACAAACTGTACTTTTCTCCTATGTAGTTTATTGAATCAAATAATTGTTATCACCAGTGGTACCACTAACAACAGAAAAACAAACTGGTTGGGAGGGGGCAGTCCTCCCTCATCCCCTTCCTGCCAAATCCCTAACATACTGCCTTCAATTATGCTTTCAGATCAGGGCTGCTTTATCCTTGTCTCTCCCGTTATTAGGTTAACTCTTTCCACACCACCTCCCACATGTATTTTCATCTTCTGCTGTTAAAACTAAAAGCAACGAGATGATCCTTCCCTGATAAACAATGCTAAGATAATATGTTACAAAATAATTCCTGAAGGGGTGGGGAAAGGAAACAAACAAGATGCCTTCAAAACGATTACTGACCATCTGTTTAATTGAACCAAGTCAGAACTGAGCTGAATTCCATCTTTAGTGGCCAATGTAGAACAAAGAAACAGGAAAAGTAAGAAACATACGAAACAAAGGCTGGCAAAACACGGGATGTTTGTGGGCGGGTATTTCCTCACAAACCTCTGGCAGGTAAGGCACATGGATACAGAAAAATCCTAACACAAATGTTTCATTCACAAGCCAAAATATAAAGAATTGAGCGTAAGAAGTTACAGCTAAAGGTCTTCTGAAGTCATAACCAAATCCTCTTGCTCATCTCTCCCTGGACTGAAGCAACACCCAGCGAGCTCAAGCACAGAACCGTCCGAACTTCCGTTCAAAATTCCCATTTCTCCCAAATGAAAACCTAACCTGAAAACCACGGCAGTGGAGCACCACGCCACCCGAGCTCATCATCTGCGGCACAGATGACGAAAACTTGCCATTCATTTGGAGACCCAGAAAAGCAGTCTTTCACATGCTCGTGACTCTCCAGAAGGCGTTTCAACTTGAACTTCACTTTACACACGGAAATCCCTTCCCAAGGTGAAAAGGAACCGACTTGGGCAGCCCAGAGAGCGCCCTGGCACAGGGGCGCCTCCAGGGCACGCGTTTCCCAGCCTCCACACGCTTAACTCCGGCGCGGAACTGCCCTATTTCTGCAGGTTCGAGCAGGATTTATTTCCCACAGTGCTCCGGCTACTTGTTCATCCGAAAAACACGGCATTTGCAAATGTATTTAGATCCAGTGGGTTAGCCAGCCCAGCGTGACTCAGAGCACAGAGCACACAGCGCCGAAAGCAGGACCGACCAGTTCCCTCCTATCCTTAAAGAAACAATGCTGCACTACAATCACCATCTCCGGGCGATCACTTAAAAAAAACCCCAACCCTTGAGATTTATGGAATACGACCACCTGTTGCCGGCAAACCACCCCCCC
>VWZF01006207.1:36289-92199 GCA_013396755.1 Sclerurus mexicanus | reverse complement strand
CCCCGCCGCAGCCACGTGCCGCCCCCGCCCCCGCTCCGCCTCCCCTTGTCCGCACCGGGGCGGTGCCCGCCGCCCGCGGAGTGACAGCGCGCCTGGCCAATGGGCAGGCGGGAAGCGGAGGAGAGGGCGGTGCCGCCGCCGAGTGACGCGACGCGCNCAGCAGAGCCCGGACGTGCGGCGGCCGCCACCGCCCCAGTGACGGCCCCGCCATGTCGGTGATGGTGGCGAGGAAGAAGGTGGTTCGGAAATGGGAGAAGCTGCCGGGCAGGAACACCTTCTGCTGCGACGGCCGCATCATGATGGCCCGGCAGAAGGGCATCTTCTACCTGACGCTCTTCCTCATCCTCGGCACCTGCGCCCTTTTCTTCGCCTTCGAGTGAGTTCCCCCCGGGGGACCCCCGCGGTTTGGGGACGGGGCTGGGGACCGGCCCGGGAGGGACGCCTGGCAAAGAGGAGCCTGGCACAATGTGGCTCTCCCTGTCCAGATCTGCCTCCTCGCCCTCTGCCTGGAGGTGTTGGGGTGACACGGGCCCTGCTTCCCCACGGGTCACCTTTCCCTCTGTCTGGGGCTTGGCAGTCCCTCATCCCAAGTGCTCCTGGCCCTGGAATGGCTGGGGTGCAAGGGCACTGCTGCTGCAGCTGCGGGGCCCAGCCAGTGTCCCTGCCCGTGGTGGGATGTGCAGCCCCCGTGTCAGTCCCACCAGGGAGGTGATCCTGCTGGAGGACTAATGAGGAGTGAGGTTGGTGGCTCTGGGGCTCCTGCAGGTCCAACCTGCCCCCAGTGCTGCACTACAGCTAGAGCCCCCCTGGTATGTGGGGAGGATCCAGCCACCCCTTAGATCAGCTGGGGAGCCTAAAGACCTGCAGCCAAAACTTTGAATCCTGCTGAAGGAGAGGAACCTGCCCCCTCTGGTCAGCTCTCCTTGGGAGCTGGGCTGGCTTCAGGCTAATACTGCAATCAAAAAACAAACAAAAAGAGAAAAGCTTATGTTTGCCTCAACCGCTGCTGTGGGAGGGGCAGAACGCCCCTGTTGCCTGGTTTGAAAATGAAATTGGATCAGCTAAACAACTGCAAAACTTCCCTTCCTCAGTCTCTATGGGCATGTTTATGTTCTGGGGCAGGAGAAGGGCCAAAACAGGATTGGATAACATAAAAGCTCCTTAAGTCAGGAAAAGTGAGCGGAAGGAGCTGCTTGATGGCTAAGCCCTGGATATTCCTGCAGATCCATAAAGCCCTTAGCCCAGATGCTGGCCTCCTTTGCATCTTCTCCAGGCCAGGGAACTGGTCTCCACATCCCTTGGCCCAGCATGGCTCTCCCTAGCTCCCTGCCCAGATTATCCCTGGCTCAGTCTGAATTCTGAGGTACCAAGTGACACTACTCTTGGTTTGTTGTTTGTGTTTTTTTTCCATCTGAAAAATGGGGCTGAGCCTTCCTGCCTTGCAGGAAGAACAGATAAGTGTTGGTGCTCCAGAAACACTTATTGCTGCTCCAGAAACACTGATTTGAGGGATAATTGCTCTGGCTCCCTGTGGATCCTGTCCATAGCAGGAGAGTGAACCACATCCTGCTCTGCTGTGGTTGCCCTCACCAACTGCAGCCCTAGGCCTTGGTTAGTCAGGAATGTGACTGGAAATTCCTTGAGAAGTCCCTTTCCATGCTCTGGAAGCAGAGGGCTATGGAGAGGTTGCTTGCACTGAGACATCCAGACTGTGTCTAAAGCCACAGCGGGTGGGCTCTGTGGGGAGAATGCTGCTGAATTTCACCTCTGAATTTTAGTTAGATCATCTGAAGGAGACAAGGAGAAGTTTGGGAAAACCTCAAATACCCATTTGTTTCTCTCTGTGCAGAAAACCTCAGTGTTTTCTGTTTGGTGGAGAGAGGGTTGTTTTGAACTTGATGGGGAATTTTTGTGTCTGGGAGAGAGATGAAATGTTGCCTTCCCATCTGCAAAGACTCCCCAAGGTCTCTTTTTCACTGACCAGGATGAGATGAGCAGCTTGGCTCCCTGCCTGCCCTGTGCACCTTCCACACGCGTTATGGAGCTTTTGAGTGAGGGTCTCAACCTTGATCTTTCACCATGTTGTGCTTTTTTCTCAGCTTTTAGCAGATTCTTTAGTGTTTGTGTGGAAATTCCTGGTTTCCTCCTTGAAGTTTGTGCTACAGAGGAGTGATCCGGGTGTTATGGTTTGATGTGGAGTGTGGCAGCCGGTGGTGGTGGGCGGAGGAGCCTTTTCCCTCCCTGTCCGCTCACTGCAGGGCTGCTCGTGCTGTGGTGCCTGTTCCATTCAGCTGAATCACTTGCGCAGTCACACCTTGTCTGAGCACGGGTGTGCTGGAGCCAGGATCTGTTTGGCTGCTCGCCCTGCACTGGGCCGGGCTTGGTCCCGGTGCTCCGAGGCTGTGCTGGCTCTGGTTACAGCTGGGGACGGTGGGGACTGGCACCCACGTCGGGGGGAAAAGCAACGGCTGTTCCTCCCTGGCTGGGTCCTCCCCAGCCCTGGAATGACGGCCGTGCTCTTTGGGCTGCTACTGCTGGTGTTGTTTTTCCTCCAAGTACCGCCAGTGCCACCGGCTGCTCCGCGGTGCCCGCAGGCGAGCGGGCTGAGCCACCTCAGCCCTGCGGGTGGGAATGTCTGTGTTTTGATCCTCCAATCTGCAGTGCTGTGGTCTGGGACTGGGTAAGTCTCTCCATTCGGGAGCAAACGGGACCCAGAGGCTGGCAGAGCTCAGTGCTGTACCTGAGATCTGGCTCCTCCCTCCTGGTTAAGGCAGAGGGACAGAGCTGTGCTGGCTCTGACTCCCGGAAAGGGCTCTACAGCGACCAGAGTCCTCTGCCCAAGGGCAACTCTCACACCACCACTTCATCAGGGAGCAGCTCCCGCTGCTCGGGGCTGGGCCCTGCAGGGTCTGAGACTTGTATTTAACTAGGTCTGCTCTGTAACGTGTCCCATAAAATTCAGTTCCACATCCTCTTGGCATTATTTCAGACTCCTAATGGTACATCAGCCCTGTGGTTGGGCACTTAGCTGGTAACTCTGCCCGTGGTGTTCCAGCATGAGGAGAAGCCCAGGTAAAGCACTTGTGAAATCCCTTTGGGAAGGAGAATGATGGGATTCAGCATACTGTCTTAGGGTGAGAGTTCCCTTTCCAGTTTGCCAGCCTATCTCATGGCCTCCTGAGGCGAGTTCCCTGCTCAGCTGAAGTTAACAGGATTTCTTTTGTCTCCAGCTTTTCAGCACAGAACTTGCTATCTGTAAATGTCAGAGGCTTTTCCAATGCCCAGGCATATTTGTCACTTCGTTTTTCCTACTTTCTTAGCTTTGTAGAGGTGAAAATGCCTTTGTCTTCTGATGAGTTGAAAACACCTACACTGCCCCTCATGTGACTTTATTTTTCATTTTTGATTTCCAAACCCCAGAGACCCAAGGCTGACAGAGGGGTCTCTGAGCTGATGTTACCTCTGATTAGATCTGTGGCAAGCATGGTCAACTTACACATGACTTGATCAGTGCCTTTTTGATCATTGTAATTTCTTTTGATAAAGATGAACTTTTTGGTGTCCAGAGTTCAGCTTGTTTCACTTCTGTTTGTACGTGCAGTGGCCGCTCCTGGGGTTTGAATTGACCTTTTTCTCATATATGGGTTCCTTCTCAGATGATTTCCCCCTTCCTGCAGCCTGCATGTCCTCTGTGGCACCCCCATTCCTGTGTGGATCTTGGGGAGATGTGCCTGTGCGGAGACTTGATTTTTAGCTGGGAAAAGTGCAATAACATTGGCATAACATGTCTGTGTCCTGCCTCAGTTGGGCCAGAAGCACATGGTGTGTGCTGGCAGTTGATGTGGGTTTGTAGTGAGGGTTTCTGTGTCACTGCTGGCAGATGGGGAGAGGTTCCATGGAGAGCTCCAGCTCTGCCTGGTGCTGCTGGGAAGGACTTGGACACAGCGTTGTGTGTACCTGGGCTTTGGAGCAGCTGCTTCCGCACTTACCACAAGCACAGCGGTCCTGGACACCATGCCAGAGCTGGGAGGCACAGATGACTGAAGTGTCTTGGTGAGGGTCAGACATTTGGGAAATGGTGCTCAGTGTGTGGTTGTGCCACAGTTCAGGAAAGTTAAACAGGTGATTCCAGTTGAGATGTGGGTGAGTGATACCATGAAGCTTGTGCTGAGTTCAGTTGAGGCCTGTGCAGAAGGTGGCTGTCTCTGCAGTCCTTGTCATCCCGGTATGGTGGCTTTCTCCTTCCTTCAGAGCTTTGCTCAATGTGCTGGTTACAACAGACCTTCTCAAGCGGGCACAAAATAACTGGCCACGCACCCGTAACTAGTAGCACCTCTCAGCTGCTTCTCCCCCCACCTGCCCATTCCAACGATCTCTTTGTTAAGCCTTCCTGCCCCCAGCCCACCCCTCTTGATGATGAATTGTGATAGTGCTGTTATTGTCTGCTTGTTGGTGACAAAATGCTCCAGAGCACAGATATAGTGCTGGGAGTGGGGGAGCAGCATCCTCACATGCCAACAGAGCGTCTCTGTTGGCTCTGAGCTCTCCCAAACAAAAGGTCTTTAAAATGTCTGTTACTGAGCAGTGAAATCATGCAGGAGATGAGGCATAGACTGAAAATAGCCCAATGCTAGTGAGTACCTGAATACCAAGTCAAGACCTTGTGTGGTTGCTGACCCTGCTGTGGACATGTTCCCTGAAAGTCACCTCCTGAAGAGTGAGGTCCCATCAGCACTGCGGAGGATGGGAGGCACATGATGGGCTCGTATTGGGTTCCACATTGGGCCTTGGGATGCGTTTTCAATGTGGTGGAAGCTCCTCTGGCTCTCCCACCTGTGCCCTCACCTGTGAGGGACCGCAGAAGCCAGCCCAGTTAAGGTAGGTTAAGCTAAGCCTGTGCAGAAGCAGGAGGGCTGTAGCTCAGCTTTAACACGGTTCATGGATCCATATTTAAACTCACAATATGTTCATGTTGTCACAGCAGTTCCGAAAGCTGTCATGTCAGCTGGACAAGGGTCAAGCTGTAGCCCTTTGGGATGGACAGCGTCCAGATTTTCAAGGAATAATCACAGAATCACTGAATCATTTAGGTTTGAAAAGACCTCCAAGATGATCAAGTTCAACCTTTGACCGATCCCCACTTTGTCAACCAGCCCAGAGCACTGAGTTTCACATTCAGTCATTCAGTGAACACCTCCAGGGATGGGGACTCTACCACCTCTCTGGACAGCCCCTTCCAAAGCCTGACAACCCTTTCAGTGAAGAAATTCCTCCTGATGTCCAACCTGAAGCTCCCATGGCACAGCTTGAGGCTGTGTCCTCTTGTCCTGTCACTTGATACCTGAGAGAAGAGGCCAACCCACACCTAAACCCATATTACATATTCCTAAACCTATATTTCTACCCCAGATAGGCTCCAGGGTTTCTGTTTACTCGCCGACTCACTCACAGGTCTCCCTGGACTTTGTCCTTGCAAAGAATGCAAAGTTATCTTCGGCTGCCTGAAGACGATAAGCTCAACCCTCTGGCTCTTTGGCTGTGGGCAGGGCTCGGCACAGGGACGTTGTTTTGGGGAACTGCAGAGTGTAATTAAGGATGTTGGTTTAGCAGACAGGCCCTGTGCATTGCTGTGGGTGCTTAGTGTTGCAGCTGTGGCCAAAGCATGCTGTAGCTCCAGTGTGCAGCTCTTCTGTCGCTGTCACACGCTGGGGACAGTCACTGGAATCAGGCAGTGGCCTGCTGAGCATTCCTTTGGTGGGCCTGCAGAGCTCAGTGCTGCCAGCTGAAGCTGGAAGCTGCATGGTGTTTGGGGAAGCTGTGGTGGGAATGCTGTCCAGAATTAAAGTCAGTGCTGTGGAGCTTGTCGAAATGGCCTTTCTTGGGATGGCAGCCCCTCCTGGGGACCATAATCCCTGTCCTCAGTAGCCTGATGCTCTCTTGGAGAGAAACTGGAACGGAAGGAATCTGAGTTGGAAAAGAAAGGGTGAGGGGTGGGTCTAGGAAAGCCAGGTGCCTGAAAGCCTGAGTGCTCAGCTGCATCAGGAAACACCTGGGGAAGCGATGTGTGAGAGCAGAGGTGAGACATGGCACCAGTGGTGGGATTTGGGTGTGGTTTCCCTTAAACCATAGGAAAGCTCACCAGCATCAGTGGGGTTTTCTGAAGGAATCAGGGTAAAAATATGTTTTCTTTCAGCCCAGTACATCTCTAAACCATGACATCTGCCCAGGCCTTTGCTGTGATGGCCATGGGAACATGGCTGCAGGTGTCTGAGAGCAGCATGGCAGCTATGAGAGGTGTCCCATGCTCTCTTTGTGCTTCCTCCCTTGGCAGGATCAGAACCATAAACTTCTTGTCAGGCCTGGCTGCATTTATGGAGCAAACAAACCTTCTGCCATGTTCCCTCTTAAACTTGGGAGGTCTTGGAGCAGGAGCCCTTCTTCTTTATTTGGAGTTTTCCAGTCCATTGCCTCAGAAAAGCCAAAGACAGGCAGATGCCTTGTTGTGTGGGAATGTTGCACTTTCACAGGAACCCATTCCTGAGAGGCACAGGATGCAGTTCATCCCAGTAATTTCTGTGATACTTGAAGCTGCTGCCCTTTAGGGGCCAGCCAGAGATTCCCACCATACCCACGTGCTTCTGTGCCTTCTGGCTCTCTCTGGCAGTGTGTCCTTGACCAGGTCTTGGGTGCTTCTCCAGGAGGTCCAGCCCATCCCTTGGCAGCAGGGGTCTAATGGGCATGGTCCCTCCAGCTGCCTGGCCACGTTTCTGGCATTGCCCAAAATGAGAGCTGAAAACAAAACAAATGCTGTGAAGTATCTGTGCCTGGCTGGTGGAAAACACAGCAGTGCTGTGCTGGTGCCTGGTCATTAGAGCTGCCCTAGGAGTGTTCCCCTGTGGCAGTGGGATCAGAAGGACGAGCTGAACAGATTCTCTGCTCCAGATCTAACCAGTACTCAGGAGCGCCTGGGCTCTGATGCCGTGCCAGGCGCTCAGCCCGGTGCTAGCAGACTCCAGACTTGCTCTGACTCATCGGGTCCTGCTTCGTGTCCGCAGGTGCAGGTACCTGGCCGTCCAGCTGTCCCCAGCCATCCCCGTGTTTGCAGCAGTTCTCTTCCTGTTTGCCATGGCCACGCTGCTGCGGACGAGCTTCAGCGACCCTGGGGTGATCCCGAGGGCCCTGCCTGACGAGGCAGCCTTCATTGAGATGGAGATCGGTGAGTGCGGGGCAGCCAGCCTGGTGAGGGCTGCAAAAACCTCTGTGTTTCTGGTGTATTTTTAGGCTACAATCCCTGCAGAGCCTTTCTTCCTGGCTAGACCTCAAAAAGTGAGGATTGCCCCAATCTGCTGGTGCATTGCGCTTGGCCAAGTCTCAAAGAGGGGGCACAACGTACCTGCATCTCTCTCTAGGAACCCTTTCACCTGCTGCTTTCTCTCCCATAGCTGTGTACATACAAACCTCTGTTTGCTTTTGGGAAGGAATGGTGTGGTCCCCTTGATCCCTCAGGGAGAGAGAAGTTTTGGTGGATATAGGTGACAACCGCTAGCCCCCTCTCAACATGTCCATGAAAGCTCTGCCATCCCTTTTCCTGGCTCCAAGGTGCCAGGTTGGCTCTGGCCTGTGTGAGCAGAGCTGCAGCCACCAGCTCCAGAGCCAACAGTCTCTGATCCCACTGGTAGGAAAGGCAGGGAAGTGAGTTGTTCTAGGCCTGTCGTGTTGTAGCAGCAGGTCCGATCTGTGCTTGGCTCTCACTGGCAGAGGCCACCAACGGGACTGTGCCGCAGGGTCAGCGCCCGCCCCCACGCATCAAGAACTTCCAGATCAACAACCAGATTGTGAAGCTGAAGTACTGCTACACGTGTAAGATCTTCCGCCCGCCCCGCGCCTCGCACTGCAGCATCTGCGACAACTGCGTGGGTGAGTGGAGGGCTGGGCCTGCTTCTGTCCCCAGCTCCTTTGGGAGAGCCTTGGAGAGAGGGCGAGACCTGCACCTGAGCTCATGCTGGGCAGGTCTGGAGTGGTGTGTGCAGACATGGACAGACTGCCTTGTCTTATGCTGAAGGAGCTTGAAGTTTGCTCAGAATCTGGAGCCAGGTGGTTCCTCTTTTCCAGGACTTTGGCAATAACTAGTCTGAGTCCAACTGCTCCATGTACATGCGCAGCCTATTTCTGAGTTCCACTGGACTCTGGCCTTGCAGGTCTGAGGGGTTTCAGTGGAGACTTTTGAGTGACAGCAACTCCTTCATCAGCACGGGGATTGTGTCATCCTATGGGGTGGCCTGTTGTCCTCCTGTGTATATAATCGGCTCATGTTCAGCACTGCTGTTCCAGGCAGAAATTCCTTTCCTCCTCTTCAGATTCCCAGCCTTTGTGTGTTTATGCAGTTCCTTGAACCCTCTCTTGATTATTCCAGTAGGTGTATAGTGGGTTGGGAAACAACTTGGGGACTCTCAGACCTTCATCTAACCTGTGTTCTGTGGCTGTTGTATCTCAGGGAGAGAAGACACACCAAGTTCAAACTCTCCCTTAATGTGCAAAATGATTTAATATGAAATGATTTTAGACTTTCTAACCTGGCCTCCCCTCCTGGAAGTGGGCCAGGATAGAGAGTCCTGAATGAGAAGAGGGTTGGACTTGGGAGTCGTTGTCAGCCTGGTAAATTTTTGAGGTGGGGACACGGGAGCAAGGGTCTGGAGGTGGGCAAGGCTGTCACAATGGTGCTGATCTCCATCTTGGCTTCCCCAGAGCGCTTCGACCATCACTGTCCCTGGGTGGGCAACTGTGTGGGGAAGAGGAACTACCGCTACTTCTACCTCTTCATCCTCTCGCTCTCCCTCCTCACCATCTACATCTTCACCTTCAACATCGTCTACGTAGCACTGAGTGAGTCTGGCTGGAGGGCTGGATGGCTAGGAGGGAGGGAGTTGGGGTATGGATGGTGGTGTGAAACCAGAGTGATGGAGTGGGAAAGAGAACTAGATTTGAGGGGATGTTTCAGATTAAAAAATCTCTTTTCGTACTTCAGAATCTCTGAAGATTGGGTTTCTGAACACATTGAAGGAAACCCCAGGGACATATCCTTCCATGTGCCAAGGGCTTGGCTTCTTCAAAGCTGGAGGTTAGGGGGAGCTGCATTATGGAGGGGCTGGAGCCTTGCTGCCCAGGCCACTTTTATAAGTCTCTCTGGGCATTTTACCCCTTGATGACAAGGTGGGGAGCAGTTTTGTGGCTTTTGGGAGAGTAAAACAGAAAACCATGGTTAGGAGAGGAAGAGAAGTTGGTGTGCCTGGGGCTAGTGACAGATGGGCTTGGCTCACTCCCAGGTTGTTCCCAGTCCTTAACTGTTCTCACTGTACTGGAGGTGCTCATCTGTTTCTTCACGCTGTGGTCAGTGGTGGGGTTAACTGGGTTCCACACCTTCCTGGTGGCACTGAATCAGACAACCAATGAAGATGTGAGTACAGCCTTCCTCTTCCTCTGAGCTGTCACTGTTTCTCAGTGCATCACAGCTGTGCCCACTCTGCAGGCCAAGGCAGGGCTCTGGGGGAGGGTTTCCCTGGAGCAGACCTGAGCTTGTGCCTGACTGTTTCAGATTAAGGGGTCCTGGACTGGGAAGAACCGTGTGCAGAATCCCTACAGCCATGGCAACATTGTGAAGAACTGCTGCGAGGTGCTCTGTGGGCCCCTGCCTCCCAGGTGGGCTCTGTAGGGGGGAAGAAGCCCTAACTTTTGCCTTCCACTGGCAATTCTTCTGGGAAAACAGGTGGGATTTGGGGAGGCATGGGTCTCTGACGGCATGGCTCTGTTCTTGCAGTGTCCTGGACAGACGGGGCATCCTGCAGCAGGAGGAGAGCACAGCTCAGGACGGGCCATGCCCACGGGGGCCTGGCACGCAGGAGCCCCCAGCCATGCAGGGCCCCAGGCAGGCTGAGGAGAACAGCATGAAGCAGCAGGACAGCAGCATTCCTCCCTCCAGTTCTGTGAGTGATCCCCTTGGGAGCTGGGGGGGCTCTGGGACAGTGAGAGAAAGATGAGAGTGAGTTAGGAAGGACAAAACAACGTGGGGGGGCTGTGCTGAGAGGCTGACAGTGAACAGCCTGTTTGGTCTGACCTTGGAAACCAGTACCTCTTTGTTTCCTTGGTTTTCCTCTAAGGAGATCCCAGCTACCTGCAGTTTTGGAGATCAGTTCTGCCATGAGAGCACTCAGGAGCTGTCAGCCCTGGAGCTAGGAGAGTCTGGGAAGGTGTGGGATGTTGCAGGCATCTCATTCTGGTGCTGCATGTGAGCTGCAGGGCTGTCCCTGGGAAGGACCCTCCCAGATGTGGGATCTCTGTCCTTAGAGAAAGCTGTTATGGCCCCAAGCTGCCTGCTTCGTGTTTGAAATTAGCCCTGCTTTAAGGACATGGCTGGACAGGAGACCTCCAGAGTGCCTTCCCCACCTAAATTATTCCATGAACAGAGTGGGAAATGGCTGGGCCTGCTCCTGCTTGGGCATGAGCTGCTGCTTCTCTGGTGGACACAGTCCAAACCACTTCTGGAGCAGTCCAGTGCTCCAGCTCTTCCCAAAGCTGCTGTTGTTTTTGTTGGGAGACCCCTGGTTTCTCCTTTTCCCAAGCCCAGCCAAGCCCGTTGCTGATGGAGCTGGAGGCAGGAGCAGAGCAGTGGGGCCTGTGTGCTCAGACAGGTGCTCTGTGCTGGAGCGTGTTCCTGCAGATCACTCTGTCCTCTCTCCTCAGGTCACTGCGCCGTCCCTGAGTGATGCCGAGATGCTGGAGGAGAAGCAGGGAACGCCTGGGGAGCCCCCGGTGCCCTCCCTGGACGCTGGGCGAGCGGAGCACTAGCATCTGCTTGGAAGGGAGAACTTTCTTGTTTTGTCTAATCAAAGCTGGAAGTGATGGAGGAGAGGAGGAGAAGGGCTGGATGGCAGGCACCCGATTCCCCATGGCCATTTTGCTTTAGTCATTACTCACCACGGTGTGGGCTGGTGCTGGCCTCGCATGGTGGCACGGGACAGCAAGTGTGGGTGGCACACCCTGGTCACCATGGGGCACTGCCACTGCCAAGGCAGGTCTGCCTGCGGCCAGGGCTGGGCCTCTGGCACTGTAGGCTGTCCTGGATGCTCCATCCTGGCTCGGGACAAGGGCTGTCCCTCTGCCTGGCCCTCGCTCTGACAAGGCAACTCATGGTCCAGCAGCTCAGCAGTTAGGGCCAGCCTGCTCCCTCCTGCTGAGGAATCCCCGTGGGAAGGGGAAAGCAATCATGGCAGTATGTCCTCTCTCCCCTCCTCCCTCCTTACTCTAATCCATGACATTGTTTTGTGGTTGGCGTGGCAAGGCTTGTCGGGAGACCTTTTGGTGCCTGAAGGACCCAAACAAGTGGGAAGAGTTCTGCTGGTAGCGGTTTTTAAGTGTGCTCCTGTGCTCCTTTTCATGTGATGTAGCTGGGGCAGCAGCTGTGATGGGGACCCTCCTTCTCATGCTGCCCTTGGGCTCGCAACCGACCCAGGGGCTTGAGGGAAGGAGCAGGCAGCCCCCCACCCTGCCCTACACCAGTGGCAGAGCACTTATGCCAAGGTGTACTGAGCAGCAGGGAAGGGTCTGCCTGTGCCACTGGCTTCCTGGCTGGTGTTTGCTGCTGGGTGTCCACACTGAGCCCTCCCCTTGCTGTGGCATGGCCGCCCTGCAGAACCTCAGCCCTGATTCTGTGTTGTGTCATTGCATTGCCGTGTACCACCCCCCCACATCTTGCTCTGCAGTTCTCAGCCATCCCAGACTGGCTTTGGGAGCCTTGGATCTTCCCAGGACTGCGCTGGCTGCCCAGGGATGGGCTGTGTGGTGTCAGTCACCTGTGTGTCCTCAGCAGAGTGGGGAGGAGAGGCTGTGGCGGGACGGTGGGAGAGCTCCATGTGTGGCAGGGCTCCTTGTCCCCTGCCCCACTCCCTGTGATGGCCACAGAGTCTGGCAGTGAAGGAGGGGCCATTCTGTGCCCTGGCAGCTTCCTGTCCCACACCATGAGTACTGGGCACTCCTGTGCCTCCCTGCAAGTGTGTGGTGGCAGGTGGAGAGTGTCCCGCCTGGTCAGTCCTGTATGTGTCTCCATGATGCTTGTGCTTCGCAGTGGGAAGTTGCTGCTCTGTCCCTGGCCTCATGCCATCCTGCTTTCAGCAGCGGTGTGGAGCAGGGTGCAGCAGGGAGCCTGTGCTTCCCACCTCACTCCCCTTCCCTGGCCCCTTGCAGCAAGGCCCTGGGCCGTGGCTGGCAGCAGGTGACACGATGTTGATGTGGTGTTAATGTGGCACCTGCGCTGCCACCTCTCCTGCAGTGCTGGGGTCTCCTCTCCTGGTGAGAGGGCAGAGCTGCTGCTCTGGTTCTGGCCGTGGGTCCATGGTGGCACTGCAGCTGCTGTGGTGCTGTAGCCAGCCTGGTCCCGTCCCATCCTGCTAGGACAGGGTTCCTGCACCTGGCCCCATGCACCCCACTGGCCATAGGAGCCACCCCAACACGCTACTGACCAAATCTCAAATTCAGTGTGAAAAAGTGTATTTTTTGGCTCTGCTGCTCCCTGTTCCATGCAGTGTGTAGGGTGCTGCCTGCTGGGACCACCATGCTGGTGGGGCCTGCCTGTGCTGGTCAGGGTCTACAGAAGGAAGGAGGGGTTGGGTAAGGGTTGGGGGTTCTTTATTTTTTTCTTTGTTTTTTTTTATTTTAAAACAATGAAGGAAACTTAATTGGTTTGAAAATGGCTGAGCTGTAGCCCCTGCGTATCTGTGCCACCCCAAGCCAGCTGCCTCTTCCTCCTTCCCTGTTCCTTTCCAGCCCCTCAGTCTCACACTTCCAGGGTGTCTTAGCTGCATTATTTGCATCCTGCTGCCCTCCGTGGCGAGTGAGGGGGGGTGGTTCTCTGTGTGCCCATGCTGAGCAGTGACAGTGTCCTGGGAAGGCTTTGGTTGCCTGCAAGCATCACTCCCATCCCCAGCTCCCTCCTCGAGCCTCCTGGCAAATCCAGGAGCAGCTGCCTATGTCTGTGGTGTCTTGATGGGGAGCGTAGTCCCCTGGGGTGCCCAGAGCCCCGACATTGGGGCAGCAGTGCCAGGCAGCACCGTGCAAAATGTCCTGGAAGTACAGCACTTGCCTGTGGTGCCAGGGCCGAGCTGGGCCCTGGGGTCCCACCGCTGGGGCTCCCGTGTCCCCTGCCAGCAGCTGTCCCCTCCAGTCTATCCCCGTTGCCAGGGCCAGAGCGGAAAGCAGCAGTGCCAGCAGGCTCAGGGGGACTCTGCCATGGAGAGAGCCCCCAGCTGCTCTTCAGGAACCCCCAGCTCAGCCTCCTCCCGGCTGCCATCCAGGGTCTCCGATCCCTCAAAGCAACCAGAGTCCCGAGGAATGTCCCCTTTGGGCTCCAAGGGTGATGGCAGGGCTTCAGAGCTGTCACCATCCTCCGGCTCACTGGCTGCTGGGAGAGGAGCAGTGGCATTAAGTGGTGCTGCTGGGGTGCCCAGTGTGGGGGGGCTGTGGGTGGTGGTGGTGGGGGTCTCCTACCCCCTCCCCAGGGTTCTTACTGTCATAGTCTAGGAGAAGCTCAGCGGCCGTCAGCAGCTTGGCACGGTGCTGCGGGTCTGTGATATGCAGCTCATTCAGGTGGGTCTCCCTCAGCTCCTTGAAGTCCTCCAGGGTCTGGTACCCATTCAGTAGGAGGGTGGGGATGTGTTCCTGGGTGGGGGACGATGGGTAGGGGTAAGCGGGGCTCGGGTGGCTCCCCTGGCCCCCAGTGCTGGCCAGATGACTCCTGCCTTGGTGTGAGTCCATGGTAAGCTCTTGCCCCCACATCACCCAGAAATGCCCCTTGTGTCCCCTCTGGGCCCTTGGGGTGCTCAGTGGAGGGACCCACAGGGATGGGGGATAGTAGAAAGGAGCAGAGAGGGGCTGGTCCCACTGCTGCACCCTGGGCATGTGCTGGGTGTCACTGTTCTCCCTTGACCTCTGTCCCTCACCTGCAGGTTGATGCGCTCCAGGAGCTCATGGAGGGTCTTGGGCTTGAGGCGTTTGCTCCGGCTGGAGCCCCGGCTCCTGCGGGCAGGGACTGTCTCCTCAGGGATCACATCCACGTAGATGAACTTGAAGGAGCCCACTCTGTTGTTGAGCAGCCCAGTCCAGGTGCCCACAGGTGGCTTCTCGATGATGCCGATGATGTCCCCTTTCTGGGCCAAGGGAGATGGTGTTGCAGTGGGTACAGGTTTGGGGACAGCCGGGGAACAGCCCTATCTCAGAGGGGTCCCTAGCCACCCCCTCCTTCCTCCCCCAGGCCATGGTGGCTGTGGCTCACCCGCAGCTTCAGTGAGTCCTTGTCGTAGGGACTGGGGGTGAAGTCGGTGTGGACGCGGGCCCGGCCGCAGAAGGGGCCATTGTAGGCTGGGATGCTCTCCTCCAGCTGCAGGCTGTCCCGGGGGTCACTGGGGCTGGGAATGTCGCTGCCTGCAGAGAGGAGGAGGTCAGGATGTGCTCACCTGGGGACTCAGAGTGGTGTGCTGCTGGGGGTGGGCTCACTGTTGGACAGCTGGTGGCTCAGGAGTGGGCACCCGTCCTCCTCCTCCAGCTCCAGGTATGACAGTGGCATCTTGTCATGGCTCCGTTCCTCTGTGCTGCTGTCTGGGGACAGTGGGCACAAGGACCCCTCCTCCTCCACCTCTCCCTGCTGTGGGGACCGGGGTCAGGCTGGGGGAGGGGGAGCTGCCCCCCCCTCACCTGTCCATGTTCCTCACATCCCCCCAGCTCACCTTCCCCTCGGACAGTGCTTTCATGGCCATCCTGCCCATCTTGCGGTTCATGGTGCGGGAGATGACTGCCCGCCACTTCCTACCCAGCTTCGTCCCACTGCTCCGCGTGGCATCCTCAGGGCTGGCACTGCTGTGATCATCCTCAGGGATCTGCCAGAAGGATGGAAAGTGAAGGCAGAGCGCCCCACCCCGGACATGCCTCAGTGGGGTCACACAGGGCTGGGAGACCCCATATTCCACTGGTGCTGGAACATGGGCTGCTCCATGGCATGTGGGCCACTGATAGGACCAGGAATTTAGGGAAACCAGGTCTGAAATAGGCTGTGTGCAGTGGGAAGGGAATCCCAGGGGAGCAGGATAATATCAAGGGGTGCTGCTGCCCTGGAGAGGCTGGGAACTCACATTCTCCTCCAGGCTGAACTCCTTCTCGCTTGGCACGGGGGAGCTGACCTTGGACTTGCCAAAGTCCTTGAAGCTGCTGGAGCGCTGGAGGGAAAGCTGGAGGCAGGAGGGAGATGGAAGGTGTGAGGGCTTCTCTCTGCATCCCCTGCCCCAGCTCCCCTCTTCCCTTTGTACTGCTCTGCCCATCCCAGGACAATGCCAGTGCCGGAAGAGTTTTTTAGCTGGCACAGTCTCCCTTATCTCACCCCACTCCAGGAGCTGCCATGTGCTATGAGCCCCCCAAACCTGGGATGTGGAGTCCTGGTATTGCTCTCGGTGCCTGTGCTAGTGCCTGGTGCCTGCTGGGGCAGGGATGCTCTGGTGTGGAGTCTGGCAGTGCCAAGCTGGGAACAGCCCAGAGCTGTGCCATGCTGCTGTCCTGTCATGTGGCCTGGACACTTGCTGGGGGAGCACAGGGCTCTGCAGCTCCCCTAAGCACCCACAGGTGGGAAGGCAGTGAAGGGCTGGGAGCATGAGAGCAGCTATGTCCCTGCTTCTGCCTCCATGCTCAACTCCAGGAATGAAAGTTTCCCATATTTTCTGCCTGTGAGTGTCCCCTACAGCCCAGAGAGCACCCTCAGCTGGTTCAGTGTCATCTTCGTGCCCAAGCCATCAAGGCAGGTTTTGAATCTCAGTCCTGGTGCACCCCTCTGTCCCTACTCTTTCCAGTCTTCCCTGTGCCCCCTGCCTGCCTCCATCTCAGTGTCCTCAGGTGCTTGTCCTACATGGTAAGGGCTTCTCCATGACAGAAGCAGCCTTGGTGCCAGCCAGCCAGCATCCCAGCACACATGGTTGCAGGTCTCCCTCATCCCTGGATGGCAGCATCAGTGTTCCGTGGGAGCCAGCTTGCATGTTTGGCCCAGGTTAGCTTGGCTCCCACTGCCGGCAGGCTCGGAGCAGGCACTGCAGCCCTCACTCTGCTGCCACCGCAGTGGTTTCCGTTCTCAAGCGGCTGTGCCGGCTCCGAGGCCCTTCCCACCTTTGCGCAGCCGGGCTCTGTGCTGGCCTGTCCTTATTCTCCTCCTCCTCGGCGCACCTTGAGCATCCTTCAGCACCTTGTTTTGCCGTTCCTTGTAGAGGGCTGGCTCAGAGTGGGACACGCAGAGCATCCCCTCGGGGGCTTTACGTGACAGGGCCAGCTCCAGATGCATCATGCGGAGGGGATGCTGGCTTTTGCCCCCCCTCTCGCCCCAACACCCTGAACCCACCAGACCCAGGTGCAGTGAACCTCCCGGGGCTCTCCCTGCAGAAATAAAACAGCTCCAAAGCCAGGAAAGCCGCTGCGCTGGGGCTGGAGGAGCCCTGGAGAGGCAGGCAGTGGGATGTCAGCCAGCGTGACTGAGCTCTCCCAGAGCATGGCAACGAGAGGGAAGTGAGAGTGGCTGTGGCTGTGGCAAGGGCAGGGGATGCCCACTGGGACGTGTTGGGCTGGATGGGCCAGCACAGTGCAGGTAGGGGGCTTCACCCAGATTTCCGGACGGAGCTTCCCAGCATGGCTGAGCTGTCATGGTGGGATGTGATCCTGCCGTGGGCATGGCCCTGGCACCAGGCACTGCCTTGCTCCCCACAGTGACTTGCCGATGCTGATGCCAGCCCAGCAGGGCTTGGCAAGCGTTGAAGTGCCAGCTGGTGTGAGACCTGGCAGGGCAATGAAGGGCCGATTGTGGCCCCCACCGGTGACTCCAGCCTCCAGCCAGGGTGTCACAGGGTGGCACATGGCCATGCCATGCTGGGGGCTCTCAAGAGGCTGCGGTGCTGGTAGCTGGTGCTGCTGTGGCTCCCATCTCAGAGCGGTGGTGCCAGAGGAAGCGGCCAACACACGTGACAGAGCTGCAGCCTTGACCGCAGCACCTTGCTGCGCAAGCTGGGCTGGGAGCTGCACACCCGGCCCCGCAGCCACGTCCCCCCCCAGGAAATGGCAGGCGGTGGCCCACACCATGGGGAAGCCACAGAGAGTGGGGGCTGCAGCCTCCCCCAGCAGAGCACCACGGGTCCCACCAGAACCCCGGCTGGCACCCATGCTGATCCCAGGGACTGCGCATCCCAGCCACCCATCCCACCAGGATGCAAGCCACGGTGGGAGGTGGACAGTGCCAGGACTGTGCACTGGTGAGGCCGTGGTGGCTGGTGAGAACAGGGGCACACCGATGGCAGTGCTGCTCCCATGGTATCCCAGCCTCCTGAGGCTCTCTCCCAGACGCCTGGCACCGGCCCTCCTGCTCAGCATCCCATGGCAGGCCAGGCTTGGACAGTTCTGGCTGTGCAGGGACACCCGTGAGCACCGAGGGCACCTGGATGCTGCCAGCACTCACCTTCCTGTGTCCTGGCTCCTTCTCGCCGGCGTTGGAGGGCTTGCGGCGCAGCATGGCACTGGGGCTAGAGGGCACAGCGTTTGGGAGCACCCAGGCACGTCCCGTCCCGCGGCACCGGCACCGCGCCGGGAGCGCGCAGGAAGCGGGCGGTCACATGAGAGGCGCTCGCAGCCCTGCGAGGGGCGGCTGCCGGGGCGCGGGCTGGGGCAGGAGGAAGGAAACCCTCCACGGAACTGCTGCCCTGCCCGGGGCCCCCGGGGTGGGGATGGTGCCCGTGCCCTGACACCCCTCGGCCCTGCTGCAGATGGGCACAGTGGCCCTCACCCCTGCAAAGGTTGATGGTCCCCAACTCCTCTGCCATGCCCACCCCTGTGCCTGCTCATCCTGCTGGCACACGATGGCCAAGCCCTCTGTGTGACACTTGGTCACGGATGTCCCGTGTCCCCTGCATCTGCAAGTCCTCCCAACTTGGCATCATACCCAAATGGGACATGCTCATGGCCACCCCACTGCTGGCACCGGCAGGGATGTCCCCAGTTGGGCTGACTGCCCTCTACCCTCTCATTCCAATTCCTCCCTCTTTTGCCCAGAATTACAACCTGCCCAAATCTATCTCCTCGCTGTGAATGTTGGCTTGGCCGCCCCAGGGCAAGGTGGGTGGCACAAGCAGGGTCACAGGAGTGGCGTTAGGGGCCATGTGGGGCAGGACTTCAGCCCCACAACCACTGGTGAGGCAGCAGGCAGCTCACTAGGCACAGCAGGGCACAGCCCCCGCCCGCGTTGCTCATGTTTAATCGCAAATGAACAAATAGAAAACAACAAAAAAAAAGGAAGTGAGCACAGGGGAAGAACCAGCTGCTGCAGGAGGAGTGGGGTGGGGCCATCGGCGTGGGTCAGGACTGCAGCCCACTGAGCAGCACCGAGAGCAGTGAGGTGAGGGCCAGCATGCACGTGGTGGCAGTGGGGGTGATGCTGCTGTCCACTGGGAAGGGCTTGGTGCTCTCCTGCAGCCATTTGTACTCTTCCTCCAGCTGCTGCCTCTGTAGCTCTGGCCCCACACGCTCACGAATCCTCTTGTAGTAGGAGTTTAGGTACTGGATCTGCAGTCGGGCACCACGGGGGACTGGAGGGGGGCTGCCCTGGGTGCTGCCACCCTTTAGCCCCTTTGGCCCTCCTCATCCAGCAGCCCCACAAGCCGATCACCAGCCCCACCTTCAAACTCTGTTGTCCATCTCCATCCACACATCCATCCTTTCTCCATCCTCATTTATCTGCTCCAGTCTCATGGCATGGTACTGGTTTCCTGTTGCATCCACTCCCTAGCCCCTGTCACTCTCCTGTGCTGACCTCACATCCCTGCTCTGCCCTCCACTCTGAGCATCCCCTCCATACCTGCTCTGGGGACAGGAGGTTGAGGTCAATGAGATTGCGGTTGTAGGGCACCAAGGACACCACCTCAAAGGTCAGGAAAGGCTTCTCCTCACTCTGGTGCTGCCACAGAGAGGTGCTGTTGGGTGCCCCCAGGCCTCTCACCCCTGAGTTGATGCAGTTCCCCATGCTCTGCCACCCCTGCCACTCCTGTCACCCCAGCCCCATCACCCTACCTTGGTCTGTGCCTCCACCACGAGGGCGACATCCTCAATGCGGATCCCAAACTCACCGTCCCGGTAGTATCCAGGCTCTGGGGGCCAGGAAAGTACCTGGTGAGCCCCTAGCCTCAGTGCCTCCCCCTAGCCCACCCCAGTAGGGCCAAATCTGGCACCTGAGTGGGGCTGAGAGCTGACAGCCCCTCTGTGGCCTTTGAGCTGGGGTTGTCCCAGACAGCCGAGGTGTTGGCCAGGGTGGTGGGACGTACCAATGGAGGTGAACATGCCGGCTGCCAGTGGCATGTTGTTGGACTGGAAGCCCACGGGCCCTGCAGGGACATGGAGTGGGTGAGAATTCCAGGGATAGTGTGTGCTGCAGGCACACCCTGGCAAGAACCAAGGTGCCACACCAGAGAGAACCATGAGGCCAACACAGGGGGACTGTAGGTGACTCCAGCAAGGACCAGGTAGCCACCAAGGCAAGGACTATGGGGCCACCTTGACAAGGACCACTGGATCATCCCACTAAGGACCACTGGATCATCCCTGCAAGGACCATGGGACCAACCTGGCAAGGACTCTGGGGCCACCCTGGTAAGGACCATGAAACTACCAAGGACCATGGGCCCATCCTAACAAGGACCAAGGGGCCATCAAGGCAAGGATCATTGGATCATGCCAGTAAGGTGGATGGGAGTCACCCTGGCAAGGACCATAGAGTCACCCTGGACAGGACCACAGCATGATGCAGGTAGAGGACCCACTCCCAGAAAGAGGCTCCACTGGGTGATGAGAAGCACTCAGTGGGTTCCTGTCCTCATCCCCGTCCCTGTAGCTCAGCCCACGTGCCCAGCACCGTTGCTGGTGTCACCTACACTCATGGACTGAGAGGAAGTTGCCAATGCCATGGCCGGTCCCGTGGCCGTAGTTGAGTCCAACATCCCAGAGTGCCTGGCGGGCAAAGGACTCCAGCGTTCTCCCTGGGGAATGAGGATGTGGAATTGGGGCCAAAAAGCCAGTGGGGCCCCCTGCCCTCCTGCTCCCGGTGCCAGGAGAACTGAGCTGGGCTGCACAATGCCAGGTTTGGCACCCACCTGCTGTGTTGGATGGGAAGACGAGGCTGGAGAGGTCGATGTTGCCCATCAGCACACGGGTGTAGGCTTCCTGCGAGGGCACAGGGTGGGTGAGCATGGTGGTGCTCAGACACCCACCCCTGGCTGGGACCATGGTGCTGAGTGCCCCAGGGAGTCCTGAGCAGTGCAGCAGGTGGTGGGCAGCACAGGGGAGGCACTGGGAAGTGCAGGGGGGTCCTGGGCAGCCAACTGGGGGTGCTGGCTGGCACAGAGAGGCTAGTACCTTCTGGAGTGGAGTGGGCTCACCCCAATGCACTGTTCGGGTGATGTCTGTTGTCCCGTCCCTGCAAAGGGGGGATGTGCATGGGGGCAATGCAGCCCTGGTGCTGGCTTTGGGGGCCCCTGAATGTGGGGCTGTGATGGGGAGTGGTCTGTTAAAAGCTACTCACAGATATTGCCCTCCAGTGTCAAAGAGGTACATCTCGCCTGCAGACAGTGTCCGGCTGCTCCCATTGGAGGGGCTGCAAGGAAGGTCAGAGCCCTCTCCCAGCTGCCCACTGCCCACTGCCCACCACCCTCTGCCCACTGCTCCCATGGCCATACCTGTAGTGGGCCAGTGCCGCGTTGAGCCCACTGGCCGATATGGACTGGAAACTGGGCCCATGGCTGTGCTCCTGAGCCCTGGAAGGCAGCAGGGAGGGAGGTGCTAAGGGGCCCTGGCTGCCCTTCATGGGACAGGGGTGGCCGTGGGGGCAGCACTGACCAGCGGAGTGCATCAATGTGCTGAGCCCCTGAGAACTTGTTCACCTGCCCCTGTGGGACTGTCTTCTCCAGCCACAGCAGGTACTGGATGACAGCCACTGCATCCCGGACCTGGGGGTGCCCCGGTGGCACCGGGGAGAGGACATCAACACCCTGCACCTTGCAGTGTTCCCCGCATTGTGCACGGGATGTGGGGACAGGGACAGCCCTCACGTGGGCGGCTCGAAGCAGCTCCTGTTCCCGGGCATTTTTCACAGCCTTGGCCTTCATGACAGGTGAGTAGCTCTCCTCCAGCAGCTTTTCCTGCGAGGGCGGGCAGGAGGTGGTATGGCCACCTGTCCCCTCAGGCCACAGGAGCAGCCACAGCACGGTGACACGTGGCCGTCCCCAAGTCCGCAGGACCTGCATGCCCCATGGCCAGGCTCAGTGCCACGGTGTCGCTGCTGGCAAGCGGCAGTGCTCACCCGGGGGATGATGCTGTAGAGGCCGTAGGTGGTGTACTCGGTGCCCAGCCACACGGTGACGGTACCCTGGGTGTAGTGGCGCAGGTGGGCGCTCACCTGGCCGTACTCCTGCAGCTCCACACACAGTGGCCCCGGGCAGTGGGAGCGCAGGGACTCCCGCGCCGCCGCTGACAGCCGTGACCCATCCACGAACAGGCTGGGGAGGGAGCAGGGTGGGGAGGGCACAGACATGGAGGTCACCTCCTGCCTTTGGTCCCTCCGAGCCCCGCCAGCGGAGAGGAGGGCGCTGGACGGCTCAGAAGGGATGCTAGGCTGGGAACGGGAGGAGCCGTCCCTCAGGCTGTGCGGGAAGGGAGCGTGCGGTGCCCCATGGTAGGCTGGGAGAAGGGGGATGGCTTGGGAGAGATGTGGGGCCAGGGACTGAGGGAGCGGGGCTGAGTGGAGGTTCCCATAGGGGTGGCTCAGGAAGGGAAGGGTGGAAGCAGGGTGGATGATGAGCCCCTTCCGTTCCCCTTGCCCACAGGGAAATGCTGCCCACCTTATGCTAGTGTTGGTCAGGAGGGTGTAGGAGTAGAAGACAGGGTTGTAGGGGATGTCATCTCCACGGAGATTGAAGAGCCCTGTCAGGAACGAGGCCTTTGTGCCCATGACTGCCCCTACATTCCCGCCCCCAGGGCTTGGAGCCCTCATCACCTGCCGTGGCATCCACCACAGCACCGGGTGGCACTTACAGGCTGTCTCCTCCAGCCCTGACAGCAGCACGGCCGTGGGGCGTCGCACATGCTGCTCCATCTGCTGCCGGATCCCAGCCACCTTCTCCTGCCAGCTGCTCCCTGGGAGCGGGGCAAGTGGTCGGCTCAGTGCAGAGACCATCCTGGCCCTGGGCTGGGGGTGCTGTGGGTGAGCGCCCACCAAGCAGCCATGGAGAGGCCGGGGTCGTACCTGTGAACGCTGCCGGGAGGATGTAAATCTCGCTGGAGGAGGGAGGGGGTCTCTGGTCACCCCACACCTGATCCACGAGGTTGGTCTCAAGGGGGAGCAGGGTCCGGCCAGAGCCGTGCAGAGCCTGGCTGTAGCTGTTCCAGGTGGCTGGGGGGGGAGGTAGCTCACAGGTGGGGGCACCCGGTAAATCCGCACCCAGGGGCTGCCCTCCCGTGGGCAGGGTGACCCCTGATGTCAGCCAGCCCTACCTATGGAGAAGAGGAAGGGGTCCAAGCTGATGATCCCCCCAACAGGAACCGCCTCCAGGATCCACATCACGATGGACTCGATCGACGCTGCAGGAGAGAGCTGGGTGGCAATGCGAGGACACACCACATCCCAGCCCATGCTGAGCCCAGAGGAGGCTGTGGCAGAGCCTGGGGTGGTCCTGAAACTGTGGGGACTCAGAAACACCCTGTCCCCCACTGACTTGTCCTTTGCAGCTCCCAGTTGCAGTCGAGCTCCCGCTCTGCCTGGGTCCAATAGCGGCTGTCGGTCCACAGGGCAGCCCTATCCTGTGTCACTGCACTGGTGCCTGGGGCAGGAGTGAGGGCTCAGGGACCACCTCTCTCTCTCTCCCTGCAGCTGGCAGGGACGCCCAGGAGCCCTCAGGGAGAGGGACCATGCCCTGTCCATGGATCCCCAGGGACGAGGACCAGCAGGAAGGCAGGTGCCAGCCTCCCAGGCAGTGACCCCCAGGGCTGGAGGGTGCCCTCACCTGCGGAGCCCGTGAAACCAGTGAGCCAGCCCAGCCGGGCATCCCGCTTGGAGATGTACTCGCTCTGGAGTCAGGATGGAGCTGTGAGAGGTGCCCGTGGATGCCGGTGGGGAGCAGGTCCCCAGGGGCACGTGGAGCTCCTGTCTTACCATGTGGGCATCCGTGGAGGGCACGATGTAAGCATGGACTCTGTGGGCCCGCATGGTGTCCCGCAGTGCCGCCAGCTGTGTCGTTGTGTTGGTGGCCGTCGGTGGAAGGTACTGGTGGCACAGGAGGACATGTACTGTGGCTGGAGGGGAACCCCATGCAGGTGGTCTCAGGAACAGGGAGGAGTGGCAAGGCAGGGCTCACCGGTGGGTCCGTGGAGCAATCCCGGATGTCATTCCTGGCAGAAGGAGCCTGTGGTGCCCATCCTGCAGCATAGCCTGTGGGTGCAGTGACATGCAGGAGCATCAGGCTGCAGCCTGAGGTCCTTCTGGCCCCTTGCTCCAACCCAGAACTGCACCAGGCATCTGTGACCCTCATCCCCAGCCCCAAACACCAGCCAGCCCAGCTTTGAGGCTTTTTGCATAAGCCAGTTTTCCTGAGTTTTAGAACCAAGAATAGTGGGTGAAAACCAGCGCCATTGCCCCTCTCAAAAGGAAGTAAATCTTCCAGTGCTCGTGGCACAGTGGGATCATCATAGAGAACAGCTGGTGCTCACCATGCTCGGGAGCAGGAAGGAGGCTGGTGGGAGCCAGTCCGGAGAATCCCAGCACTGGGACGGTTGAAGGAGCTGGCTGACAGTGGGGCCATGCCCAGCTGGACCTAGTCTCTCCCCAGGGCTGCTCAGCATCGGTGCCACTGGCAGCACTGCCACTCCCTGGGCTCTCCATTACCAGCTGGTGCCTGGCTCTTCACCTTGGGCCAAGGGTACTGGGCTTGTGTTCATGGGACAATGCAGGATGGGGTCACTCTCAGCATGGGGAGGGCCTTGGGTGCTGGTCCCTGCACCTGGGGGCTGCTCCTTACCCATCACCTGCCCTGAGCTTGTCACCTGGTGGACAGGGTAAGCCCCTTGCCACAGCCCCGCTCCTGCCCCAGGGGCAAACCCACCCCTGCTTCACCCTGGCTGTGGCTAGGACATCCCACATTCTCTCTGCCTGGTTCCTGGGGGTCCCAGATGTGTTGCCCCACCCCAGTACCCCGCTCACCCCTCTGGCCTACCGTGGAACAGGAGTGCCCAGACTGCGATCCAGTGCAGCGTACACATAGCTACCCTGGCAGTGCCCAGCAGGACAGGAAGCCAAGGGCACACTGTGAGTGACAGGTTCTTCCTTCTGTGTCTTCACCCCAGGGGCAGAGGGATGTGGGATGGGAGGGACGAGGCCCCAGCAGATATGGGGGTTGTTGTCCTTTACATGGAAAGCAAATCTGGCTGCTAAATAAAAGCAAACAGCAAATTCAGCACAAAGTCCAAAGATCCTGTGAGAGCAGAGGTCAGAGCATGCCAGCTCAGCCTGGCACAGCCTGCTGGCCAGGGAGAAGGCAGGGAAAGGCTTTGCTGCCTGTGAAACCCCTGTTTCCAGGAGCCATGGAGAGCTGACGAGGGGTCTCTGAGGCAAGGGCCCATCCTGCTCTCACCCCAAACTGCTGCACCCCTTTGGCAAGGGACATGCAGTGTCCAGCAGCAGGTGGGAAGGAGTCCTGAGCTCCCAGGAGTGTGGAATAAGAAGGGGACAGGAGAGGAGCAGGGATGGCATGGCAACAATCCTCGTGGGCTCCAGCTGCATGTGGGTTCCCCCACCTGCAGACAGATTGCAAGTAGTGGTGCAGGAAAACCCCAAGTTCTGTGTCTCCCTGGCCTGAGGGAGCTGCCTGGAGGTCAAACAACATCCAGTATGGGCACCCATCATCTGACACGGGCACCCAACATCCCATATGGGCATCCAACATCTGCCACATGTGCCCATGGGCTGCAGTAGCAAGGATGGACATACTGCTGCTCTTCCTGCTCTGTCCAGTCCTGGTCATGGGGACCCACAGGACAGGGACCCACAGGACAGAGATGAAGTCCAGAAGGAGCGCAGAGAGCTGGAGCCCCAGCACACGTGGTGCTGCATCCCGTCTTGTGCAATGACATGGAAAAGGGACCAGACTTGGGAGAGACAGATATCTGAGTCCAGTTTGGTGTGGGGTGTAGGTTTCTGGGGAGCAGGAATATGCATGAGGCCTTGAAAGGAAGCACGGAGTGACTTCAGTATTGGTGAGAGCACATGGTCCTGCTGTGGGGGTAACAGGGATGATAAATCCAGAGTGCTCAGTGGGTTGGAGACACCAGCACAGGGTACATTGGTGATGTGCCAGCATGGAGCAGCCCTATGCAGGCAGAGACACATGTGGAGCAAGGGGAGGGTGATGGCTGAGCCATCCAGGGGGTCACCAGCACCTGTTCACAGCCCAGGACCAGCAGCCACCTCTGGGGCTTCACAGGGACCTGTGCTCCAAAGGAGGATCCTGCTGGGATGTGCCCTTTGTCCTTCCAGGCCCATCAGCTCCACACCTCTTCTCATCTGCCTTGCTTAAACCTCATTATGTTCGTCACAACGAGCCTTGACCCTGAGGCCTGTCCCTTTATTGCACAGGTACTTCCTCCAGTGGCTTTAATGACTCTGGATGTGGAGGGAAAGGTTGGGTGAGAGGCAGAGCTCCTGCCACAGGTGCTGGAGGTGTCCATCCCCAGCATGGATGTGGACCTTCAAGGTTGGATGCACATCTCCATTCAGGATATATCAGAGAGTCACAGACTGATTTGGGTTGGAAGCGACATTAGAGATCCTCTTCTTTTGAACCCCTGCCATGGGCAGGGACACCTTTTACTAGACCAGGTTGCTCCAAGCCCCATCCAACCTGGCATGGGGCAGCCACAACTCTGGGCAACCTGTGCCAGGGCATCCCCATCCTCACAGGGAAGAATTTTGTCCCTACCTCTAATCCACACCAACACTCTTTAATTTAAAACCACCTTGCCTTGTCCTTTTGCAATGGGCCCCTCTAAAAACTTTGTCCCCAGAGACTCATGTCCCCATGCCAGGCTGGGGCTTCTTGGAGCACTCCCTACAGAATTGTTGCTCATCATAGCCTATGAAGATCCTTGGGACGCGAGCCCCACTTCCTGGGCCAGGGGTTCCTGCACCATCTCACCTCAGCTCTCATGGGCCCAGCCTCAAGGCCAGACACAGCCAGGTCTGTGTGGGACCATGAACGCTCTAAGCTGCTGCCCCTTCCCAGTGGCACTTAATAGCCCATTGGACAGACAGGTGTTTACCCATCCTACCCCCACAGTGACTCTCCAGCTGTGTCCTCCCTCCACCTGTCCAGCTGTGTCACTGCACAGACTATCCAGTTGTGCCCGCACACTGCCCAGCTGTGTCCCCGCACTGCCTGTCCAGCTGTGTCACCACATCATCTGTCTGTGACACGGCTCTGACTGTGCACCTGTGCCACTGGGACCCTGCTCACCACGAGGTGGCACCAGGACTGCGCTTGGAGCTGCACAGAACCCCGTCCCGTGTCTCGCTGTCCTGTCCTGCCCCTTGTCCCTGTCCACTCTGCAGGTCCAGCAGCATCAGAGCCAGGTGGTCCCACAACCATCCCGTCCCTCATGCTGAGCCCTGGAACTTTTATGTCACAAAAGCTCTCAGGCTGCCTGTGTCCAGCATCACCCTCTGGTCACCCCGTCTCAGAGGACCTCAGAAGAGGGCAAATGGGGGTCCCCAGCAGAGGCAGGACAGGGACAGGAGGGAGGGGAGACTGGGTGACCCCAAAGATGCTGTGATTGCTATGGCAGTTTCCCAAGGATGTGATGCAGTGCCGTGGGAATGGTCAGGCAACACTTCACTGCCATCCTGCTTGTTAGTGACATGTGCTAATGATGCTCCATCCTCCCTGCCTAGTCCCTGCCCAGGGCTGGGGTTGGGGGGGGCGGGCTGCACCCCTCACCGTACGGCTGCATCCCACTCCTATGGGGTCCACATGGAGATGGGCGTCCTGACCCTCTTATTCCCAGCATCTGAGCTCCACTTTGCAATGCCATCACTGCTGATGCCCTCCCTAATGCCATTCTTTATGTTGTTTTTGATGCCATTCCAGATGCCACCATCCCTGGTGCCATTCCTGATGCTATCTTTCCTGGTACCATCCCCAGTACCATTCTTGATGCCATTCCCAATGCCATCATCCCCAATGCCACATTCAAGAGATGGGGCTGCAGCTGTCCTCTCCCAATGGGTGCAGTGGCCGCACATCCCTCCTGCTCCCCCAGCACGGGTGGGTGTCACCAGCCGTCCCTGGGGACAACCAGGGCCGCGTGCTGCTCCAAGCCAGTGTCAACAGGACGAAGCTCCTTGGCCGCCGTGCGTCCGGTGGGACCCGTCCCTCCCGCGGGAGGTTTCCTCGAAGACGAGCCGGAGGAAGGCTTCGGAGGGACATCCTCCCTTTGTGGGCTATTGTTGGCCTTCCGTCACCTGCGGAGGCTGCGGGGTGACTCAGGCCGGGGTGACGTGCCCGGCAAACAGGACGCGGAGCGGGAGGGTGTACAGGCGCAGGAATGCGGAAGGCAGCAGTGGCACCGGGATGCTGCCTGGATCCTCGAGGATCCCCTGGCAGGCAGGGTCTGCCTAGTGATGCCTGCCTGGGAGGTGGGCTACGGGGTCCCCGCTGCACCCCAGAGCCCAGCAGCTGGCAGGCAAGGATGGGGTTCCAGCTGCTGGCCCCCCTGAAGGAACAACCACACTTTGGGGGTGCACAGTGCTGGTGGGGAGCAGCGACCCTAAAGTGGGCAGGGGCAGCAGGGGCTGCAGGAGAGCCTAGCCGGGAGAGCTTGGCCAAGAAGTGGGGGGCACAGCTGGAACAGGCTCAGGGGATGTCCCCCTCCCGCAGTACCTACAGAGGCATGAGGGGCCGTGACATGGTACTCACACATCTGGTACAGTCTCTCCTCACCCCCCTGCCCTGTAGCCACTCTTATAGTCCCCCCAGCCCATCCTCACAGCCCAACACCCAGTCACCATGTTCAACCCCCTCCTACAGTCCCCCCACACCCACATATAGCCCCTGCATACACCCCTCCCTGTCCCCACACCCTGTCGGGGCCATCCCCTCTCACTCCACTGTCAGGAGCTGTCCCGGTGTGCAGTTGTACTTGTCACCCACCTTTTGGAGGGGTGATGCCACCCACCTTGTAAGGGGCTGACCCTGGCCAAATGCAAGGTAACCCTCAAAGCCTCTGCATCACCCACTCTTCAGCTGGGCAGGGAGAGAAAATATAGGGAAAGGGTCGAGATAAGGACCCGGGATACTATTCACTAGGTACTGGCACAGGCAAAAGAGACCCAGTTGAGGGAAATTAATTGAATTTCATAAACTCATGGAATCACAGGACCGTTTGGGTTGGGAGTGACCATAAAGATCATCCAGTTCCACCCCCCTGCCATAGGCAGGGACACCTTCCACTAGACCAAACTGCTCCAAGTCCCATCCAACTTGGCTTTGAACACTCCCAAGCATGGGGCAACCACAGTGTCTCTGCCAGAGCCTCACCATCCTCACAGTGAAGAATTTCTCTCTAATCTCTGGTCTAAATCTCCCTTTTTATTTATTTATCACCAATCAAATCAGAGTAGCGTAATGAGAAATGAAACCCAACCTTAACCCCCCTTCTCCCCAGAATTCCCTTCCTCCTGGGTTCTATTCAGTCCTGATTTCTAACTCTCCCCCCTCCCCTGGAATGGGGGCTGTGGGCAGTTCACTCTCTGGGGGGCCCACCTGCCTGGGGAGGTAGAGGGGCAGGGATGGAGGAGTCTGTGGGCATGGAGGAGCCAGGACAGCCCCCTGCCCCCTTGGATGCCAGGGGAAGCGGGGGCTGTGAGGGGGTGCCTGAGCCAGGTGAGGTGGAGGGTCCCAGGGTCCGAGGGCCAGGTTGGGAGAGGGTTCCCAGGGCCAAGAAGGGAGAGGGCATCCTGAATCCAGGCTGTGCAGGGGTCCTGGGCCAGGCTGGCAGCAGTGTTGGGGTCTGGGGGACAATCTGGAGCAGTTGTCCCAGAGACAGTCTGGGTGGAGGGGTCCTGTGCCATTCTGGCTGTGGGGGTCCCAAAGTCAGCCTGGGTAGGGTGACCTGTCCCAGGCTGGGTGTGGGTGTCCCAGATCCAGCCAGGGTGGGGGGTTCTGGGCCATTTTGGGTGTAAGGGTTCTGGGCCATTCTGGGTGCAAGGGTCCCAAAGTCAGACTGGGTGGGGTGACCCTGGCCATTCTGGGTGCAGAGGTCCAGTTTCAGTCTGGGTGGGGGTCCTGGCCCGTTCTGAGTTCAGAGATCTNTGCTGCTGCTGCTCCTGGGGCTCGTCCTGGCCGCCCCTGGTGAGAGCGGGGCGCCTGCTGGGACCCCCGGGCAGGGCAGTGGGGGATGGAGGGAGGAGACCGCAGGGACCTCGCCGGGGTGGCCGCGGGCTGCGGGGGGACGCAGGGCGACCGGCTGAGGAGGACAAAGCGCTTTTCACAGAGCCGAAAACTCCTCGGTCCCCCATGCAGAGCGGGAGCGGGAACGTCCGGAGGCGCAGTGACAGCCACGGGCATCGCCGAGTCCCTCGGCGGGACCCACGCGGGGCTCGGCCCCGAACCCGGCTGCCACCCGGTCCCCGCGGGGGTGTGGAACGGGCGATGCTGGAACTGGAGCCGAGACCCGAGCTGGGAGCAGAGCATCCTGGCTCGGCGCCCCAGCGGTGCTGGGACGGGTGGTGGGATCAGAATATCCTGTCCCGGCGCTCCCGAGCCCCGGCAGAGCGGGACCAGCACTGAGAGCGGAGCTGGGACCGGAGCATCACCACCAGGAACCCCGGGGATGTGGGGGAGTGACTCAGGGCGAGGGGCCGAGGGTCCCGGTGGCCCCGACACAGACGGGAGCACGGAGTGTGGCGGTGGGGAAGGCTGGGGCCGAAGGCAGATGCTGGGCAGCCCCAAGCCCCACGGTGAGGCCGGTGGCCACGGCCACACGAGGTGGCCACGCTGGGTACAGGTGGCCGGGCCACCACGGCACAGGAAGCACTCGGCGGCGATGGCTCCTGTTGGAGACAATCCAGGAAACCGGCCGGCCAGGGGCCAGGCAGCCCCATGGCACTGTCGTCCCTGTCCTGCGTGGGGGTACACCCAGCTAACGCTGTTCCTGCCGTCCCCAGGGCCGCTGGGCCAGGCGCCGGACGGGAAGGATGCGCAGAACGGCCTCGTCCCGAGGCTGGTGCGGCCGCGGGGCACACGGCGAGGGACCGGGCAGCGGCCGGGGGGCTGGCGGAGATACCGGCGGCCCCGGCCCCGGCTTTCCCACAAGGGTCCCATGCCCTTCTGAGCCAGGTGAGATGCAGGGAGCCATGGGCGACACGGGGAGATGTGTGATGATGCCAAGAGGAAACTGGCATGTATCCGGGTTTGCTGTCGTTGCAGGCCTGCCACCAGCCTTCCATGGACACAGCTTCCATCTCCCACACCGTGTCCTCGTCTGCTCCGCTCATCCTCTGGCCCCGAGCGTGGGGTCCCACCCGTGAGCCCTCGGCTGGCATCACCTCTTCCCCGCGGTTGTCCCCGATGGTCTCAGCGCCTTGCCTGGCACCGTGGGTGCCTCCTGTCCCCATCGCCGCCTCCTGGCGCCGGCTGGGAGCGGGATGCCTGCGGAAGGGCCGGGGACTGCCCGTCCCGGTGGGCATAGGGCTGTCCTGGGCATCGGCCCGCCGGGACCGTGGGCTTTGCGCAAAGCACTTTGTCAGGCGAAGCAGCTTCTCCGCAGGGGTCTGCGAGCTACCCCGGGGCCCTGCCCCAGCCCTCTGTTGCCTCCGTGCCGAGGGGGGTGGAGCACACAGCCTGTCCCGAGTCTATTTATTCCCATGGTGCTCACCCTGGGTGATCTGCCCTCCCCAGTGAGCGTGGGATCCCTTTCCCGCTGGCAGACCCACCTCCTGGGGACCCCCGAGGTGTGGAGTGCCCACTCAGAACACAGCGTGGGGCTCTGGTCCTCTGTGCCTGCTCCATGCTGTGGGACAGCATGAGCAGAAGGCACAAGGGTATCTGTCCAGCACTGCCATACACCAAAGGAGGGGTTCTGGCTCTGAGCTGGGCCCTGTTGATTGCCTCCAATGTCTGTAAAGATTTATTCTGTGTAAATACATCTTTATAGTAAAAAGTTATGATGACAGTAAATGTTGATTTCTGGAGGGGCGGGCAGGGGTTGCTTGCTTGTGGGTGGGGAGGGATCCCGGGACCCTCTGCTCCCTCCTGGAGCTGCCTGTAGGTGCCAGGGGTCATGGCTGGGGCCACAGCAATCCCTTCTAGAGCCCAGTGCTGGCAGAGAAGGTGTTCAGTAAGGAGAGAAACCAGCTGCTGAGCCTGTGGAATTGGGGAGGAGGGTGGGAAAACGTGGGTCAGAGGGCCTGGGAGATGGAGGTGATGCTGGAAGGGCATAGGGATGCTGGCCCCAGCTGGACAATGAGGGTAGAGGAACTGGGGGACCCTCAGGCCACAAAACAAAGCCCCTGGCTGTAAGCGCTGCCCTCAGTCCTTAGCCCATTCTGGGGTTTACTTTTGGGAGGAGGGTTTGGGCCTGGTCTGGTCCTGATGGGAGGAAGATAAGGCCAGTGGGATGTGAGGGACCCAGAGAAGGCTGCTGGAGACATCTCTGCCACTGCTCAGCACCTTGCTGGGGTTCTCCAGCCTTGGTGTAGGAGAGGCAGTCACCCCAGTGCCAGGGTGTGGTGGCACAGTCCTGGGCATGGCTCTCACTGGCTCCATGACTCTGCTGTTGTCAGTGGAGCAGCCCCAGTGACTGCTGGATCCTCCTTTTCCCCCAGCGTGACTCCACTGGCCCTGGGCACTTGCCTCACGGCCCTGCACACAGGGGCAGCTTTGGGTGATGGGTACCTGGCATCCTTGTCCCTCATGTCCCAGTCCCTGGTATCCCTGTCATCCCTCTCCTCCCTGTTCCCATCCTGACATCCCTATCACTGGGATCCCCCTCCTGGTATCCCACTCCTTGGTGTTCCCACCCTGTGGGGCTGTGCGTGAGCAGGACCCATGTAGGAGGGGCAGTGGGTCAAGGCTCAGGGGACTGAGGATCCTTGTAGGACCCTGCAGGTGGCGAGCAGGGCATGGGACACCATGGGACAGGACCTTCCCAAGCCCCAGCTGGTGAGGCTCACATGAGGCTTCCAAACCCCGCACTGTCTGCAGGGGGCTGCCTATGAGCAACATCCCAGGTGTGGGGCTGCAGGCAGGGGAATGTGGCCACGAGGGGGGCACGGACAGGGGTCGGCAGTGCCGGCGGGGAGGGGGTTAAAGGGCTGTGAAGGAGCGGAAGGTTTGCAGCTGCGGGCTGGGAGGGGGGCCTGGGGAAGCGTCCGGGCCCAGCTGGCCTCCATTAGCTCATCCGCTGGGACCGGGAGGGATGTGCTGCCCGGCCACACGCCAGCACACTCCCGTCATGCCGCCATCCACACCCGCTGCGTGGCCAGAGAGCCACTGCCACCACGTGAGCCACCTCCACCACCCCGCGAGCCCCTGCGAGTCCCTGCTGCCCCACTTCAACACTGCCAGCTGTCCAGAGAGCACCTGGGAGCCACTGCTGGTGTCCATACAGTGGCCCGGGAGAGTGGGCAAGGGTTGTCCAGCCCCATCCAGGACTTCGTGCCTGGTTTTCAAGCCCCAGCAGCCTCCTGGTGGCAGTACTGGCACTAGAGCTGTGGTGGGGCAGGACATGGTGCCCAGCCCACAGCCCCCTGCCATCTGACACCACCTCCAGCTCTGGGGTGCTGTGGGGGTATCACTGCCAGCCTAAGGTGCTGCTGCTACTGGTTTGAACTGGAAGGACTCTTCTCCTGCACCTCAAATCACCCCTCAGAACCTGTCCCCCAGCTGCAGGCAGACAGCACCTTGCTCAAGAGCTCCTGCACGGTCCCTGCCTGGGCATGATCAGGATGGGCAGCAGAGTGGCCAAGCAGACCATCAGAGTGATTTCTGTGGCTGTGCCAAGTGAGGCAGTGATGCCCCACGTCCCCCAGGCACTACCCAGCCCAGAGCACTTGGGCTGCAGCCAGGGGCTGCACAGCTGAGCCCTGACCCCAGCCCTCCTGCACCAGCCTGGAAGGAGGAGGTCAGGGAGGACCTCCTTGTTGGGCTCTGGCCAGCCTGGAAGGAGGAAAAGGCTCTTGGGGCAGGAGACCTAAGGAATCTCTGGCTCTTCCTGGCCTGGCCTGCTGCCTGCAGGCAGGTGGGAGCTGCTGGGCTTGGCCATACTCCCTGTGCCCTGTGTGACACAGCAGTGCTGAAGCCCCTGTACCACAGCAGGGAGCTGGGACAGAGCGGGCAGTGGTCACAGGGGTAGTGCTGGGGACTAGGGCATAGGCAGAGGGGCACAGGGGCAGTGCTGGGGCACAGGTGAGTCCTTGTCCCTGGGTGTGTGAGCAGGGGTCTGTCCTGGCATGGCGAGGATGGGGTCTGCCAGGTCCCAGCCCACTGAGCAGGGAATAAGGATGCTGGGTGCATGGAGAGAGGAGCTGGGAATGGGATGAGCAGTCACGTGAGCCCTGTGGTCCTTGGGGACCTCTGGCTGCCCGTGAGGAGGGAGAGGGAGGGCTCCCTGCCAGCAAGGGATGTCCAGCGTGGCTGTGGGACACCAGCCATGCCACAGGCTGAGCCCCACTGCTGGGACACCACCAGCTTCCCCAGCCCCACCATCCTGGCACCACCAGTGTCCCTCAGTCATGGTGTTCATGGTGGGCTGATGCATGTGTGAGCCCCGCAGAGCTGCACTCCAAGGTCCCCCAAAGAACCTCTGTGCCCTCCTGAGGAGGAGGATGGGCAGGCCCAGGCTTTGTCCCATTCCTGGGGAGCAGCATCAGGCCGTCGTTCTTGCTCTGGTATTTCCGCCAGCAGTGACAGGAATGTGGTGGCCGCGGGAACAATGCCGGCACCTTGCGCCAGTCCCCTGTGTGACAGCACAGGAGCAGATGCCTGGGCACAGCCCTGCTCCCAAGGAGCCTGCAGGAAGCAGATGGAGATGACACTGGCCACTGTTTCCTGTGGCAGGACATGTGGGCTTTCTCCACCACTACTCCCCTTGCCAGGCCAGCAGGGCCTTGGGGGCCACCGGCATTACTGCTCAGGGCAAAGCCATGTGCCAGGCACAGGCACCAGCACCCTGCTGCACCCACTGCTCAGACTTACCCGGTACCAACTCCATCCCGGTGTGGCATGTACCAAGCCACTGTCCATTGGGACACCAGCACTGGCATATTGTCCCCACATCAGGGGCCCACCCAGGAGCTCAGCCTGCAGGAACCAGGGCCATGGGACCCTCTCTGGCCCCAGCTCTTCCCAGCACGCTGCTGGGGTGGTGGCGCAGAGCTGCATGAGGGAGGGCAGGCGTGCCCGGCGCAGCCCCAGGCCTTGCACAACAGAGGTTTATTTGGAACAAACGGTTTCCCAATAAATTATGTAATTTAAAAATTTTCAGGAAAAGGAAAAAAAAAATAGGCAGATGGGAGGGGATCCTGTGGCAGTTTGGCCAGTGCGCAGGGATCACGGGGACACATGACACCCCGGGCTGGGCCCAGGTACCGGCGGGGGTTCTGTGACCACAGCCCTCTCCCCTCATGCCTCTGGCCTCCCTCAGTCAAGGCCATATAGCCCCACAGGCCTCTTAGTGTTTCAGTGGGACAGGCCCCCTTCTTGCACCCACCAGTCCCAGGGCTGTCCCCTCTGCAGCTGTGTGGGACCTTGGCACTACAGCCCCCCCACCAGCTGCCCCTCTGGCTTCCGAGGTGCATTTCTGGGTCATTTCACTCCCCCAAGCCTGCACCTTCCCCTAACATGCCGGGGAGGAAGGGATGGATCCCATCCAATGACACCTGGTCACCTAGCCTGTCCGACCCTACTCTGCAAACCAGGATGGAGGGACAGCAGCCATGTCCTGCTCTGTGCCAGGCACAGGAACAGCCCAGGAGGAGCACAGGGCAACTCATGGCCCCGCTTGACCCCAGCCACTCTAAGCCACCTGCCATCCCATGTCCCTGAGGGAAGCTGGGTGCAGGGGGAGAGGGTGAGGGCAGAATGTGAAGTTCAGGAACAGACCTCTGTGCCAGGGCTTTGGGAAGGAAGGGAAGGGGAAAGGCCCTATCAAAGAGAGGCTGACCATCCAAACAACCTTCCATGTGCATGGTCCATAGCACAGGGCTGGCTGGGCCAGTTGTGTGGCAGACGTTGACACACGTCCCACATGAGTCGGGTGATGTACACACCGGCAGGCATACCTGGCACCAGAGGGACCCAGCGTGCCACAGCCCCTGAGAGCACCAGCTTTCCCCACCCTCCTCCACAGCGGCTCCAGGGAGATGGGGGTGATACAGGGAGAAGCGTGACTTGGGTGACACTGCCACAGGACGACGGGTGCTGGCACAGTGCTGGGTATCAAGAGATCCACCCGGCTCCCGCGGAGAAGCCGGAGGCTCCAGTGGTGGATGGCAGTGCAACGAGCGTGCAGGTCCTCTGCAGCATGGGGTACGACATGGGAAGGAGGGGGAACACGTCCCTTCCGACTGTAAACATGGCACTTGGAGAGCTTTGAGCCTTTACCCCTCAGAGCTGTGAGAGGCCTGGACTGGAGCACGGGCCCTGGCTTTGGCACACGGCAGGAGTCACTCCTCGTCCCCAGAGAGCAGGAAACTGTAGAGGAAGTTGATGGCACGCTGGCGATCCTGCTGGGTCTGCTTGGCCATCAGGTTGGGTGGAGGGCGTAAGAGGAGGCTGGAGAACAGGGCAGCTGCGGAGAGAGATAAAATCAGCCACTGGTGAAGAGTGGAGATCTTGGAAGGAGCAGAAAGGCACTGGGATGGAGCAAGGGCAGCAGGAGCCGAGCAGAGCAACAACACTCACCGATCATGGTGGCACTGACATTATTGTCCTCCGAGAACCTGAGCAGCTCCCGGAGGAAGGACATTAGGTACCGAAACACATTGCGGTGGCAGCTTGGCAGCTGAAGGATCACCTGCAAGGAAATAGCATTAGGAAGCTCTCTCAGGTCCCATTGATGCAGCCTGGGCACACGTGGCACTCTGGACTCGAGCAATGACCCCCAGCTGCAGCCCAGTGCTGATGGCACTTGTGGGCTGTGGCTCCTGGTGACACTGCTTTTAGGAGAACTGTTACCAGGAAAAAGCCCCCACCACCCTGGGGCTGCTTCCTGCTTGTTTCCAGTTGGATTCCAGCTCTCACTGTCCTCAAACTTCCCCCTCTGCCCAAGGACATGCTTGGCCTGGCTTGCTGCCCCACTAGCTGTTAAGAGCCACTCGGAGCCCTTCAGGAACTGTAGCTCTGAGCAGGTGCTCAAGCCCGTAGGACTAGAGGTGGCTCATCCCCTCCCTCAGATTGCTATTCCCCACATGCTTGAAGTGACACAGAGCTCACTTAGGGTCTCTTTAGAACAGCTGCCTGCTCCCAGAGCCACTTGCCAGTCCCCTGCAAGGGAGCACAACCCAGGCAGGCACAGGGCCATGGCAGAGTCCATGGCAGCAGGAAAGCTGCCCTGAGCCCCGGGTCAGTTATGGTGGCAGCCTCACACCTGTCGGCACAGCCGGCTGCTGTGTGACCAGTCCAGGCACCGCTGGTACAGCTCGTAGCAGATCACAGGCTCTGGCAGAGCCTCCAGGAAGATGAGGAGGGCTTCAGCCACGGAGTGATTACTGCCCGCTGGACCCGTGGGAATCAAGGGTTGTGCTGAGCAGAGATCCCCTCCCTCCACAGGTGCTCCCTGCCTCTTCTCCTCCCCAGGTGCTCATCTCTGCTTCCTCCTTGGAGGTCGTGCAAGTTCCTTGTCTGCCTAACTGCTCCTCCTCCTCCTCCGCTGTCCCCCATCCATAGAAAACACCGCTCCACCCCCACCCTACACCATGTTTCCCCACCCTCTGGCCATACAAATGGCATCTGCTCCATTAGCCTCTTCTACAGACCATGCTCCCCAGTATCCCAGATCCTGCACTTGGCACAGCCCTGCAGAAGCTTCCTGAGCTCCCTGGCTGCTTTGGCAAGCACACACCCAGCTTCCAGAGACATTGTGGGGGGACTGAGAGGAGCCCACCCCCACCAGGGACCGTAATAGGTAAAAGTGACAGACAAGGTCTCCTGAGAGAAGCTCTCCCAAGCTCTCCCAGCAGAACTGAGATCCATGAGGCAAGGATACGGATTGTCTCAGGAATGCTGGTGTCCAGGCAGTCAATGATCTGCTCCAACTCTTCTTGCATGCCTGGAGTCTGGAACAGGTCCTCCTGCCAAAAATAGCACAGGGATGGACAAAGTCACCTTTCCCACAAAGGCTGAGGCACATGGTGACTGTGGGGTGAACCTGGGACCCCCAGCCAGTGCCTCAATCACAGAGAAAGGTCTTGCCCTCTAAACACCAAACTGGAGCCAATCTCCAGGTGTTTGTGTGGAACCAGGTCACCAGGAGAGCTCCCAGAATGGCAGAGGTCCTCTCCCTCTCCCTCCCTCTCACCTGGTGGCAGGCGTGCTTGAACAGGTGATCCACCAAGAGCCAGATCTCCTTTGGCACCTGCAGTGGCACCTCACCTGTCTCCTCATTGTCCAGGGAGCTCATCTGCAGGACAGATTTCTCCTGGGAACAAAGAGCATGTGATGATTCAGGGAAAACTCTGTCCCTTGCAGGGAAAGGTGGGCAAGGGGAGGCAGCAGGACCCTGGACTGCTCTGACCCTGACTTGCCTTCACAGCGCCAGCCATCACTCAGTAGGTCCCGGTTCCACCCCCTCCTGCTGCCCCATGGAACAACCTGCCTGCTCCCCCTGACAGCCTCAGCCCTTCCAGCCCCACAGGAGGGGGCTCTGGCTTCCCAGAGTGGCCCAGCCCCATCCCAGCTCCCATCCTGCAGCCAACACAGGCTGGGACCCAGCGAGTCCTTGTGCTGTGTGAGCTCCCACACTGGGTTAGATGCAGCCCCTGGGCCTGCTCATCCCACTGATCCCATGTCTGCCCCAGATCTGGTGTGCTCCAGCCACGGTTGCCCTCAGGGCTCTGAGACAGTCCTGATTTCTGAAGTTTCTTCCCTGATTTTCCCCAGAAGAGCCTCACTGAGCACACACCACCACTGCCACAGCTCCTGCTTACTCATGCAGAGCCTCCAGCTGATGAGCTCCACGGCTCAGATGTCTCCATCACACTGAGGTTTAATGGGATCAATATTCTTGGCTTGATTTTACTTGCACTTCACGATCACTTACATTCCTGTGAGCTCCAAGGAAGAAGCCATGCCCAGCACTCCCAAAGCACCCAGAGACCAGCACAAGCAGGAACACAATCCTGGCCACCAGCAGAGGAGCGCCCAAAGCCACAGACAAAGCACCTCACTCCAGCTCGCAGCTGAAGTGACAACTGCCATGGCTGTCCCTGCAGCACACACTGGCAACAGCCAGTGCCAGGGTTGGCTTCCCTGCCACACCCAGAGACAACCTGCATTGTCATGAGCCCAAAAGCACAGGCAGTAGCCCCAGCTGCCACACAGCACAGCACAGCTCTGCCCCGCATACCACCAGGTCTGATCCAGCTGGCAAAAGTACGGTTGTGGCTGCATGGCTCTCTCACTCAGCCACATGCAGTGGGAAGGCTGGGAAGCATGTCAAGCAAGAACATTACAGAATTCCCCTAAGAGGGAAGAGGGGAGAGCTGCGGACCCCCACCCTGGGCTGCAGGTTCCTGTATAGAAATCCCTTGTGCCAGGGCACCGCTGGAGCTGCCCTTGGCATGACTCGGAGAGCTGCGGAGACCCTCAGGCAGGAGATCCCAGCTGCTTACAGAAGAGGAGAAGGAGGAGGAGGCTTGGGACGCCTCAGTGTGGGGGAGAAGGAAGAGGAGGAGGCAGAGGAGGAGGCGGTGGCGTGCGCATTGGCCAGGCCCCGAGCGCCCTCTCCTGTTGTGTTTGAGGAAAGGAGGCACGGCCGTGTCCTTCCCAAGGGAAGACGCTCCCAACAGAAGGACGTTCCCAGAAGGCAGGGACAAATTCCGCCCATCTCTTCAGCGAGGAGAGAGTTGGGAGCTTCATGTGGTTTAACACCCGAGTTCAATTCCTTCTTAAGAGAGGGGACATCCCTTCCCTCTCCTCTTTGACCCTGTCACTGTGCCAACAGCCCAGAGAGGAACGACTCATCCAGATTGGGAAGCCGATGCAGAGCCAGCTCAAGCAAGTTAAAAACATCAGAGCCAGAGCAGGGAGGGTGGGAACACCTCCAGCATCTTCCAAAGACATGTTTTCCTTGCCTGGCTACAGCATGGAGCACCGGTGCAAAGGGAAGCAGTGATCTTGCTTGGGCATCATGGCCATCAGAGCCAGCAGCCCCAGCTCCACTGCTTGAGGAGGTGCAGAAACATCCATCTCATGCACAGGCCCTCCCTCGGTCTCCACAAGGGACACAAGAGGAAGGACCAAAAGACCTCACCTTCCTGCTCCAGCCCTCTCCCCACAGGTCTGAGAGGGTACTGTGGTGAACCCCCACCTTTCGTGCATGGTCAGACTGAACTCTGCTATGTCAGAGGCTGCCAATCTTTTATGGGAATATCTAGCATTGCTGCCAGCATCAGAAGAGTAATTTTTATCTCCAGAAGCAAATTTGGTGAGCTTTAACATCTCAGCTGGGCTTGGCTCTGGGGTCACTGTGTACTTCTCTGTGTTCTCATCCAGCCCACAGCTGTGCTAAGAGGCTTTGCTGGCAGCCGTGTCCCCTCTGTGCCCTCCTTTCCTCTGCCACAGAAAACAAGGGAAAAGCTCTCATTCTTTACAAACACACCACTGAGAAACAGACTGCCACACTGCAATTGTTTGTGTTACCTTTTCTAAGAAGCTGTCTTCTCCCTGAGGGCAGAAGGAAAGAGAGAAGAGGAAAAAGTGTGGTTAAGAGAGAGAAAACACTTGTGGATTAACTCTTCTGATTAAGCAGAAGCTTAATTTGCATTGCAAGAACCCACTGAACACCAGGTAATTCACACATTTTGCTGACACGGCCAAAGTTAAACCCGTGGCAAGAGATTTGCCTGCCAATTAGCAACAATCCTGCTCACATGATGCAAAACCTCCTCAGGATTTCTGGAAACCCCTCCAAGGGGCTTGGGCTGCACCGTGCACTAGCCAACAGCTGGGCCACGGGCAGGTGAGATGTGTCCATCAGAAAGAAGTTCCCCATGTCAGAATCAATGTCCCTGTGTTGTTTCAGCCATCTTCCCTTGCGACAAGGCTGGAGATAAAACATTCCCTGGGCTAAATCGGTGTTCCTGAGCGAGTGGCAGCTGTGGAGCTTGCAGGGCCCCTAAGCAGCTTTGGGTACTGTCAGGGAAATGAGGGTTTGTGCTCAAACCCTGGCTGCTGCTGCAGCCTAAGAGCATTAGCACAGTGCGGGGAGGAGTGTGCCAAGCTCTCAGCATCCCCAAACAGCCAACCCTGTACCAGGCAGGGCAGACTGGACACTGCTCATGGAGTCTGCAGGAGGGAACGGAAGCAGGTTGTCCAAGCTGGGTCCTGGCAGATCAACCTTTCAGGGTGGGAACAGCTGAAACACATTCCCAGGCTGAGTTGGGAGCAACTGCAGCTACTGTAGCACAGGGCACCAGGAGGGAGCAGAATCTCCGGGTCCCCTGTGGGCTCTACAGTGCCTGCCTTCTTTGAAGGTTCCCCGAGTTCTAACACAGCAACAACAGACTGGCCTCTTCCCGGGAACAGCTTGCTCCGAACAGGAGCTGGCACAGGTTCCTCTTCTGAGGCACAGGCAGAGGGACACAGTCACAGGTTTGGGAGGGCAGACAGCCACCTGCACAGGGGAGGTTCATTCTGTAATGGGTGAGTCATCTCCAGCCTCACCACCCCCAAGCTGCCTGTGCCTGGCTTCTCACCTCTTCATAGAATGGTTTGGGTTGGGAGGGACCTTGAAGATCGCACCATTCCACCCCTTGCCATGGCAGGGACACCTTCCACTAGACCACGTTGCTCCAAGCCCTGTCCAATCTGGCCTTGGATACTTCCAGGGATGTGGCAGCCACAGCTTCTCTGGGCAACCTGTGCCAGGGCCTCATCCCTGTCACAGGGAAGAATTTATCCCTAATGCTGAGCCTTCAGCACGATTGCTCCATGGGACTCACCTTTTCCTGACAGAGGTTCTTTGAGAAGCTTTTTAAAGCCCACAGTAGGATCCCAAGAAAAAACAGGATGAGACACTAATACTGAAATCCCAAAGGAGTGGTGCTCAAGTGTCAGCAGCAGCGTCAGCGTCTCCCTCCTGGGAGAACCAGGAGAGACATTTCCAGACAAACTCCCACCTACACTGTGCTACCCCACACCCACTTGCCTCAGCCCCTCACTGACTTGCATCTTCAGACCTCCCTCCATGGAAAACTATAGACACAGTCCAGACAGGCTGAGGAAAATGCTGGATGCAGTGAAGGACAAGCCCTAACACCGCACAGCTGCTGGAGGTAAAGTGGTTCTTAAGGCACAGACACTGCTGGCCTCACGCAGCCTGAGCAGCACCTACACACAGGGAACTGCACCCAAATGCTGTGGGCTGCAGGGCAGGCAGCAACCTGTACCACTGCCCCGGGCAGGAAGTGCTCAGCTCAGCCTGTCTCCAAGAATTTTTCAGCTCACAGGTAAGACCAGAACGAAAAGATCTGAAACAGCTCTCCTCTCGGACACAGGAGATGTGTCTGTTCTGCAGACACTGGGGTAGGTGCTCTTTGCTGATTGTTTTGATTCCTGTATTTCTAGATGTTTCACTGAGTTACAGGAGAAGGAAATCTACAGGTAAAGAAAGGAGAAACCTCAAAGTACTCTTAGAAAAGTAACAATGTGTGTCTGTGAGGACAGAGTCTGGGCCCAAGTTCCTCTCTATCAAGCAATATGTCAGTGCTGAGCAGGAAAAAGCAGCTGGAAAACCCACCAAGGCCAATGAAATGCTCCAGACCCACTTCCAGAACAAGACTGACTTTCAACCAAATCCTGAGAAGTCTGAAGGGGCTGAAGCCTTGATCAGCTGCTTGACCTGAGGAGGCAAATGCTGTATATTGCCACCTAGATACTGTTTAGCCTGATTGTGTGTGTGTTACAAAGTCAAAATTCTAGTATAAAAATGACCTTTCTATGTACTGGACTTGTGAGAAAAGTAGAGACCTACAAGGCGGGAACTGGAAGAGGCAGCAAGAGGCACAGGACCACTGCTGAAGGAAAGAGAAAACATGGAAGCAATGGGAGTGGAAGCTGGTAAATCTACAGAGGTAGAAAAGTAGCAGCTTACTGGACAAAAAAACCCTCACGTAAGGGTGAGACTGTGAGAAAGGAGAGGAGAGGGAAAGTATCACATGGCACAGAGACTAAAATGGGGCTGAGCTCTCAGGTGAACAGGAAGAAACAGCTTTCCTGGCTGAACAGGAATGGGGACATGGACTAGAACTCAGGAGCTGCTGCACCTCACTGGAACACTGCCAGGTAAGGCCATCAGGAGAGACAAATGAAACCAGCCTGAAAATCAGAATTACATCCCAAAAATGGGGCATAATTCCAGAAATGGCCGTAGAAGATATACCCAAAGGACAGAAGGTGACTAGGGCACAACTGCACCCCCTCACATGCACACAAGAGGCTTCAGGAGGAAGAATACTGATGCTGGGGCTGGCCAATGCTGGAGTTAATCTGCACCACACAGATATCTCTCAGTGATGAATTGTCTCTCACTGAGGTGTTATCTCTCACTGTGGTTGGTATGGGAAGAACTGGGCAGAGAAGCTGTGACACTGCCCATTTGCTGAGCTATGCCCATCAGCACAACACACCCAACACTACAGTACCTCCTTCAGTCCTCCTGATTCTGCTTGCTCCTTTTCCGTGAGCAGTGGGAATGCACCCAGAAGGAAAAGGCTCGCAGAGCCCCTGGCACTGCAGAAGAAGACCTGGTACCTTGGAGGACAGGAACTCAATCACACCTCTTATAACACAACAATGCGACCCAGCTGAGCCTGTCAGCACCACTTACACCAACATGAAGTGCTGGGATCACTTTTTTGTCCCATCAAACAATATTTAGAGTCTATTTAGAAATAAGGGATAAATAGAGGCTGCCAAAAGCCATTGGTTGTGGTAGAGGGGAAGAAGAAAAGAGCACCTCAGGCTCTGTGAAGTCAGTCAGCTCAGGGCCAGCACAGCTGGTCTGACTGCAGGCACTACTACCGTTTTTGGGAGTAATTAGAAAGAAGTCAGGCCTCTACCTGTTAAAAGAGCTGTTCCAGAACGCTGCTACTCACCAGGTCTATGAGTTTGGTGACCGGAACTTCTCGGATCGGTCGCTTCATTCGGCACAAGGCCTCAAGGGAGGTGCCAAAGCAGCTGGGCAGGTAGGTCCCACTGATGGTCAGAAAATAGTCCTTCCCTCGGTCCAAGTGCAGGACAAGAATATCCTCAATTTTATCCTCACCAGAGTTCAGGAGCGTGACTGAGTCCTTGCTGACATACACATCCAGGGAGATTTCTGTGCTCTCATCTGCAACACACAGGAGTTCTCAAAAGCACATGGACATTCTCCAAAAGGGATGACAAGGACAGACATGCAGTGGCAGGGACAAAGGCCACAACAGAGAAGACAGACAAGACACAAGGCAAGAAACCTGGGACATGGGAAAGATGGGAGGGACTGAAAGGAGATGGGATGGAGGCCTCCACCAGTACACAACTCACCTGGTTCCAGGTAACCTTCACAAGGCTCAGCCCGAAGCCATGGCTTGCAGTAATGGCTGTCATTAAGCTTTGGGATGAAGGAGAAGTGACAGGTGACCTGCCCATTATTGGTAATCTTGAACTTTTGCTTCTGCAGCTGACGGAACTTCACGTTCTTGAACTCGAACTGCAGAGCAAAGAGAAAACACAAGTGACGTTAGTGGCCATAATGGCCAGGCCCCACCCTGACTCTGCAGTGGCCCCCAGACACTGCCTTGGCCCCTCATGGCTGAGAGGAGCCCATCCAAGGCAGAATTCCTCATAGAGGCCCTGCCAAGGAGCCAAGACAATATGTCCTTTCTAATTCAATTCTTGATCATAAGACAGATAGGGTTCAGTTTCCTATAACCAAATTTATTGAACCAAAGTCTGACACTTCTAAGGTTGCTGTATTTGGGAAGTGACAGTGACTCTGGTTTCAGCCTCACCTCTCTCCTGCTCAGCTCCAGTGAAGGAAGAAAGTCATTCTCCATCCTGTCCATTATACGAACGATGTCTTCAAACAGTTTCCGGTATTTCTGCTCATCCACAACCTTCACCTGTGGGAGACAGAAAACACTCAGTGAAGCTTCTGACTGGCTTCACAGGAACCCTCTTGGTCATGAGCAAACTTCAGAAGTGAATTATTTCTCTAAACACTTGGTTGTGCAGCTGAAAGGCTGAGAGAGTTCACATGCCTGGGCGCACTCCCAAGCTGTATCTGCAACTTCACATATATTTCACCCCTGTGGATGTTACCAGGGTCTGCCTGGCCACTGGTCACACTAATGGGAGAGTCTCCTTTAAGGAGACTCAGTCTATTCTACTCAGCCCTGATGAGGCATATCTGGTGTGCTGTGTCCAGTTCTGGGCTCTCCAGTACAACAGGGACATGGACCTCCTGGAGTGGGTCCAGCTACAGAGATGAAGGGACTGGAGCATCTCTCTTACAAGGAAAGGCTGAGGGAGCTGGGTCTGTTCAGCCTTGAGAAGAGACACTGAGAGGGGACCTCATGAATGTCTGTAAGTACCTCCAGAGAGGTATCAGGGACCAGCATGTGGTGGTGCCAGGCAACAGGACAAGAGGCCACGAGCAGCAATTGGTGCATAGGAAGTTCTACCTGAACACGAGGAAGAACTTTTTTCCTGTGCAGTGACCAAGCACTGGAACAAATTTGCCCAGAGAGGGTGTGGAGTCTCCCTCACTGGAGATATTCCAGAAGCATCTGGATGCAATCCTGTGCCAAGTGCTCTGGGATGGCCCTGCTTGAGCAGGGAGGTTTGACCAGATGACCTACTGTGGTCCTTCTAACCTGACCCATTCTGGGATTCCGTGAGACCTGAGCCACTGAGGGAACAGGAGGTAGCAAAATGGACAAAGACTGTCCCCATTTGCTACGCCAGGAAACCCAAATCTGCTGCCAGCCACTCACCACTGAAGACATTCAGGCGTGAACCAGTCTGTTGACACATCTGAGGCAGCACAGGTACAACCAGGTTCAGGCTGCTGCTGTGCCTCCATGTGGAGGAGAGAACACAGGGACTCACCCATTCCAGTACTGCCAGAGGCAGCGCCCCCACAGTGGGCACATCTGTTCTCTTGCAACACCCTTAGCAGAGGTATCCTGACTCTATCCCTCCCTCCTGAAGAAGGAATGACTGGAATTGTTGGGATGCTGCCCCAGCATATGAATAAACCTACCTCAATGCGGAAAAGCGCGCTGACGGGCTTGTGGTCACTGGTCTTCAGGTCCATGTGACTGCAGTACCGGAGCTGATTGATGTTCCCTCCTCTCCAAAGGATCCGATCGCACCATGCTGGCACACGACACTTCCCACTACAAAGAAAAACAGGTCACCAGGGAAATGCAACAATCCTAACAAACCAACCAAGCTGTGCCTTTTCCTAGCCAGCCAGCTCCCTCCACCCCCACCATCAGAGTACTGATGGGATGAACCTTGACACTTCCCCCAATCTGAATTCTGTTATTTCTTCTGCTCTATACCCCTTATCTGATATAGAAGCTAAAATTCCTGTCCCTTCCAGCATCAGGAAACAAAACAACCTCAGTCAAGCCCATTTCCACAGCCTGAAGCCATGTGTGCTGTGACCCAAGCTGCATGACTTTCTTCAGTTGCCAAATCTTTCTGCCCACAATTGGATCCATCACTCACTATTTCCACTATGGAAAGTCTACTCAGCAATTACTATTATGTTATGAAGCCTGAATCCTGGGTTATCCTTCTTCAAATTAATTAGTGCTGATTCATAATAACAGCCAGAGTCAAATCCAATCACTACATAGTTTGAAATTCCTTCTTGGGAGTTTCTCTCTTTGGAGCAGCCCCTGCAGCAGATGAGCCATGCCTGTGGGAGGCACCAAGCAGGAACCACGGCTGCTATCACAGCACAGCTACCCTGTGGGTGTGCAAGTCAGGGGACAGGGTGACTCAGAGAGCCTGTTTCCTTATCTCTGCAATTCCTTTTTATACTGTTTGCCTGACCCTGGTAACAGGAGAAGCCCCCAGTGCAGGGCCACCTGAGCTCACACTTCACCTGCCTTCATCAAGCGTGATCAGCAGCCACCAAGTTTAAGGGATGTCCCTGGTCAATGTACACAGGAGCCACTTATTGCAGAAAACAGGAGAAAGAAAGGAGGGCAAACACAACACTGAGAGGTATTCCCAGCTTTCAGAAGCAGGAAATCAAGCTTTGGGAGAAAATGCTTTTGATGTCATCGGTAAATACACCCAGTGGCAGCCAAGGTACCTGGAGTCCCAGCGATCTGTTTTAGAGTCATATTTATACGTGGGGATGAATTTAATCTCTCCCTCCATGAAATCTGCAAATGCTTTCTTCTGAGTGCGCTGAATATTCAGCTAAAGCAGAAAAAGAAAGCTTTAAAAAGAAACAAACTAAACAAAAGGAACCTTCCCCCCCTCCCCACAGTGTCAGAGAGCAGATCTACAAGCAGAGCATCCACAACCTGTGGCCATGGAATTCACAGACATCTCTAAACTGCCTCTCAGACCTCACACCTTTAACAGAGGTAAAAATTCAACCCGTCAGTGGAATGTTTACCAGACAGACCTAGTACAAATGGGCAAGGTGCTGCCCACCAAACCATGCAGGCAGCATCAAACAAGAGTTCAGGGAAATACTAACTGCTCCACTTGTGCTAAATGCCATCATTAGTTTTCAGGTGTAAGGTCACCATCATTAAACTTTCCCTGCCAACGATTTTAGCAAGAGCCTCTAGGACTGTGCTCAGTTGACAACCTGACACCATCCTCCTTTGCTCGTTTCCTCTTCTAAAAAATCTCCTGGTTGTTTTCCTCACTGAAACCTAAGCCACAGCTGTTTCCTGCATGAAGCTCTGCAGTACAGCAGAAACGAGCTACAGAGCAGAACCGGATCCACTGTTAAACTGTGTCAGACGTGACACTGAACCATTATGGTTTGTGTTTCACAGGTGCAATCCTTCACCTGAAAGGCACCTGCCTTGGGTTTCAGTGCACTGAAGAGAAGTGCCAAGCGGGGAAGGCGTCAGCACAGAATTCAGGTCAAACAACCCGAGCAGTTTGGGCTCCAAATCAATACCTCTTCCACAACACTGATCACAGCAGCTTTTGTCGATGTGACAAATTTCTGTGTTCAGCTTGTAGTTTGTACATAACAGAGAACTCCTGCCCTGGGACACAGATACACTTCCATGGTAACTGCCTGAGTCACCCAGTTAACACAGTATGGACAATCTGGTTTTGTTTAGGGGGTTGTTGCCACCAGCACACCCAGAGCTCTATCAGGGTCCAGTGTCTCTGTCTATAGACCCTCCTTACAGAGTGTCATGGAATTACCGAGATTGGAAAAGCCCTCCAAGACCATTGAGTCCAACTGTTCTTGCAGCATTGCCAAGGCCACCACTAACCCATGCCCACAAGTGCCACATCTACACGTCTGTTAAATCCTCTCGGGGATGGGGACTCCACTCCTGCCCTAGGCAGCTGTACCAGGGCTGGACAGCACTTTCCAGAAAGAAATTTTCTCTAGTGTCCAACCTAAACCTTTCCTGGTGCAACTTCAGGCCCTTTCCTCATCCTGTCACTTGTTCCCTGGGAGCAGAGCCTGACCCCCATGTGGATTCGTTGCAGAGAGTGAGAAGGTCCCTCTTGAGCCTCATTTTCTCCAGGCTGAGCCCCGCCAGCTCCCTCAGCTGCTCCTCACCAAATTTGTGCTCCAGCCCCTTCCTCAGCCCCATGTTTGCCAGCTCCTTCCAAGGCATATCCTAAACCAAGACAACCCCTCAGGGATGGGGCAAACATGACCAAGTTTGCTGACCTGGTCATATGTCAGCAGCTTCTGCAGCTCATTCTTGCTGATGAGACTCTTCACTTCACTGGCATCTGGCAGACACAGCCTGTAGTTCAGGTCTCCCAGCCAGATGACAACACTGGAAAGAAAGACACACACAGAATCATGGAATGGTTTGGGTTGAAAGACACTTTAAAGCTCATCTTGTTCCTACCCCCTGCCATGGGCAGGGACACCTTCCACTAGACCAGATTGCTCCAAGCCCCGTCCAATCTGGCCTTGGACACTTCCAGGGATGGGGCAACCACAGCTTCCCTGGGCAACCTGTGCCAGGCCCTCACCACTTTCATGGGGGAGAATTTGAGAGCAGATCAGCAATTAGCATCTCCCTTTCTTAAATCACATTAAGGCTGAGATGTGGAAAACAAAAAAAGAAGACATGAAAGATTGAGTCCAAAAGCAGAAATCTCTAGTGGCAGCAGATCCTACAGGACTAAGACCATACCCTTTGGAATCTCCTAAGGACTGAAGACTTAGTTCAGTGGGAGATAATCAGTTTGCCTCAGCCTGAAAAAGCTAGAGAACAGCACTGACTCTCCGATGAAGCAAAACCAGTGTATCCCACCAAGCCTCACATAAAATTGAGCTGGTGTTCAGGCTCTTCTTGTGTTCAGAAGAGGGCACTGGTGGAGTTCGTTAAGTAGAGGCTGCCCGTCAGCCAGCCTGTACCTGCAGACTCACGCCTTGTGTGACACCCTGTTGGTTTTTCACTGCCTTTCAATCAACCAGAGCAGGCCACTGCTGCACCATGTACCCAGAAAAGACCAACTGATGCAGAATTGGCAGGAACAGAGTTAGATTCCTGTGGAGTTACACTCTTGGGACCCACTCTTTATTCCATAAAGGTTTCATTTAAAGATTAAAATTTAAACTCCCTGCTGGTACCAAAGCTCTTCCTGTTTATAGTCAAACCTCAACATTTCCACTAGTGGATTATCAAGGATAATCTAACAGTTGAAGTTTTTTTTCTGTACTCCACTCTACATTTATTACTGTTTTTTAAATGGTTTAAATATAAACTACAGAAGTATCAATCATTTGCATTCTGTTTAGGCCTGCTGAAGAGTTACACACAAATGCAAGGAGAAGGACATTGGGGACAGAGTGCACAAGTCACTGCAGCAAGTTGTCTGCTGAAGCTGCAGAACAGCACAGCCCTTGGCACTTCCAGTTATTTCATCAAGCCAGAAAACTTATCTGCACAAAACCTCCTGTTGCTGCAATTCTGACTTGATTTAGGTTACTCAACACCGCTTCAAAAGGGAAAACAACAACACAGCTCACTCGTGTTTCATGATGTTGAGCTGAGGCAGGCTATCATCGGGGGTCACAAAGCTCATCCGGGCACAGATGTCCTTATAATCCTGGTTTCGGCGCTCGAAGTCCTCCACATGGGCAGCCAGGTGGGAGTTGACAACACAGAAGGTGGTGTTGTGGAACACAAATCTGACAGCCACACCACCCTTGTTGCCCTGGGGACAGCAGGTACCAGTGGGGTTAGAGCAGGAGTCAGGTGAGGCACGGGGAAGAGACAGGGATGACACAGGTGAACAAAATCTGGCTCTGCCACTTCTTGCATAGATATAGGGAAGCAACAGGCTGGCCTCAGTGACTCACCATCTTTCCCATGACTCCTGTGCCGACAGACTCCGACACGATCTCTCTGATATTGCTCAGATGATCCTTCTTAGCAAATATGAGCAACATCATCCCAACCAGGCGGACCATTTGCACCTGCAAAAATAAACAGTTCCCAGAGAGGCAGTGGGAATGCAGTTCTGATATACTTGCACTGCTGCTCTGGCTCTTCCTGTTCTGTACTCTATCCCTAAATTTAACACTACTGAAAGGGCCTCCTGTCCCACAGCAAGGCTCTGGGGGTCAATGTCACTTTCCAGAGTCAGCAACTGTGCTGAGCTTATTGCATTCCCCATGCTGGTGCTCCTCTACAAGAGCATGAAGTAAGAGAAAATGAATAAATACACAGCAGGTCTGTTGGTGAGGTCTCAGTCTTTGTAGCACAACCAGAGAAGACCTCGAGTGCTCCGGCCAGTTCTGACATAAAGCTGTGGCTGTCCTGAGGCTGCAGGTGCACCTGGCAGTCGGGGCTCACCTTGACTTACTCCGAACTCCAGCAGAGTCAGTGGCATGTGCAGAGGGGAATGGACAAAGATGGTCTTACTTCCCCGAGGTAGATGTGCACAGGGTATCAAAAGGCATCTCTGAGCTATACAGACCAATTGCTCTTCAGGAAACACTTGTTCCCTAAAGCAAAAGGGCCTCTTGCTGGAACTGAGTTCTCCCTTCCTGCAGAGCTTAGCCCACAGGGGTTAACCCTGCTCACGTGCCTTCTTCTAGCAGGGATCTCAGCTCTGTTGCTGATCTTTTACACTTGCTAAGCCAATGCCTGCCCAGTCTGTGATCTTCCTGAACCTCCAAAACAGTGGGGTCACAACTTTGAATAGTGACAAAGCCTCACCTTCTTGAGCACAGTCTGTACGCTCATTTTTAGGCATAAAAACATTCAGATGTGTTGGGATTAAGTCTATGGAGTGAGGGAAGAAGCTGAGAGCAGAGAATTTGGCTGGAAGAGCCCAGCACCAAGCCTGCTCTGCAGAAGTGGAATTAACAAGCAACCACAAGTCTTATCTACAGTTTGAACCACTTCCCTCTCCTGCAGCCATATCCTGTGCTCACTCTTTCACCAGGGTGGGAGGAATCTACCCAAAACTCAAGTAAAGCAAAGGAAGGGGAGCAGGAGCCTCTTCACAGTTCAGGCCATGACTCCTGGCTCCCCTCCACGGGTCTCAGCTCAGCAAGGTGCTGTGTTCCCTGCTTCACTCCCTGTAACACCTGCCCAAGTTCAGCTCAGAGCAAGCAGGAAGGGTGTGACAGTGAACACATGGGCAAAGGAGGAAGTGGAAACCCATTCATATATTTAGGACTGGTCTCTGCAACAGAAAGGTTTGCTACAGCAGACATAAAACCAATGGCTTGCCCTTAACCAGCCAAAACACAGTCCTGCTGCCACAGCTGAAGCAATTCTGTCCCAGGGAAATAGCCTCTGGAAGATTTTGCTTCATAAATCATCCCATTCTTTCAGGAAAAAGCTACTAATTTGATTTACCAGCTCAGGACACACTTGGCTTCTATCCTACAGGGTGAGAGGGTAACACAGGTAGAGGACTGGAACCTGCTGCTTCCCTGGCACCAACCTCCTATTTGATAAAGTATTGTGATCCTCACCTTTATAAATTTCTACTTCAAAGCACAATATTCTCCTACAATTGTAGGGCAGAAACACACATTCCAGATTTAACTTGGCACACTTGACACACACCCACTACCACCCTTGGTTTCTCCAAGCCCTGCTCCTGGGGGAGGTGAGGAAAGAGGAAGCCCCTTTCCCTTCCCACCATGCCAGCTCCATGACAAGACCCCATGCCACTGAGGAAAACTCACTTTCTTGTACTTGGCCTGAGGATGCAGGGCCCTCTCCACAGCAGCCAGCCACTCCTGCTCCTTCATAGAATCAAAGTAGAAGAAAGCCTCTGTGCTGAGGTCCAGCTCCTGGAACCTGGAAATCCAAGAGCTTAGCAACTTCAGCCCTCCTGCACAATCCCCTATTCCTACAGGAATTTGAAACCTCTAGCAACAGCCCTTGGAGGAGCAGCTCCTTATGGCCACTTGCCACATAAAGCAGCAGAATTTCCCCACAGTGCCTCTGAGACCCTACCCAAAACCCCTTGGCAACCCTCTCCCTCAGAAGCACCACAGTGGGGTAGAGGACAACTAGTGAGCTCCACAAATGCCTCCAGGAAAATCTGTTATGTCATGCCAGCCTTGTTTAACCCAATTCTCTGCCTCATCTGATGGCTCTTTGCCCTCAGACAGCTCCTGTGCGACTCAGGTCAGCTCTGTGCAGCCTCTGGGAGCATGACAGGAAAGTAAACGAAACACAGCCCTCCAGGATCCCAGCAAGAGCAACAAGGAACTGGCCCCATCAGGAAATCCAGGTCGCTGCCACTCACCCAATGCAGTAGAAGTCTGGAGGCTCCGTGTCACACACCAGCCACGGCTCCAAGAAGCTGTCGGGAGACTGCCCATTCACATTCCATGTTCCCACAAAAAATCTACAATACAAAAGCAGCTGAACTGTTAGAAAACAGTGAAAACCACAGCAGCGTTCTGGCTGGGAGCAGAAACTGTGAGCACACACTGACACACTGTGAGGGGCTGTACCAGCCAGGGGGGAACTGAAATTCACAGAATCGCTGAGGTTGGAAAAGACTGCCAAGATCAAGTCCAGCCTGTAAATGATCGCCACCCTGTCACCCAGCCCAGAGCACTGAGTGCCATGTCCAGTCATTTCCTGGACACCTCCAGGGATGGGGACTCCACCACCTCCCTGGCAGCCCATTCCAATGCCTGACAGCCCTCTGCGTGAAGAAATTCTTCCTGATGTCCAACCTGAACCTCCCCTGGCACACCTTGAGGCCATTTCCTCTTGTCCTGTCACTTGTTACCTGGAAGCAGTCTGACCCCCACCTGGCTTCACCCTTCTGTCAGGGAGTTGTAGAGAGCGCGGTCTCCCCTGAACCTCCTTTTCTCCACGCTGAGCCTCCCCAGCTCCCTCAGCTGTTCCTCAAAAAATTCTCCCAATGTGTGGGTCACTGCCAGTGACACTCCTCCTGGACTAAAACATTCCACCAGCAAACATCTGGCTCTTCTAAGATCATATCATGTGGGACAACACTAGGACAGTGTGGTGGGACACCTGCCCTCACCCTTTCTGCCCAACTGCTCCAGCCTTATCGCAGCTCTGGAGATCTGACACACACAGAAGACACAAAAGGAGCAGCTGCACTACAGGCACTTGGTGACTTTCAGGCTGCACCATCCTCATTGGCCACTTGAGCTGCCACCCACCAGCAGCTGCCAGGGTCTAAACCTGGGTGAGACCTGAGCTCAAACAAGACATCCCACAGCTCTGTCCCTCCTTCCCCACTCTCACCTGAAATTGTGCAAGTTGATGTAGGCCTTCTCCCTCTTGGCCAGCACATGTTTGATGAGCCCCTCTCTCTGCCCTGACTGCGTGCCGGGCAAAAACATTTTGCGCATTGTGTTAGTCACTTTGGGCTGGTCTCTGGATGTACCTTCTCTCTCTCGGTGAAATCTAGAAGGAGGCAAGAGCAGCACTAGAACTGGTTCTGCTGTCCAGGAAGAGAAGTTAAAAAGGGAACAGATCCCCCGTGTTACTTACTGCCTGTTCTGAGGAACGGGAGGAGGTGGAGGCTCCCGCCGAGATCCCGCTTGGTGGTTTTGCATGTTCCTTTTCTCTTCTAGGCTCAGAGTGTTGAAGTCATCCTCAAACCCCAGAGCTCCTGTAATGAAAAGTCCCATCACAATGCTCTGAGAAACAACCTGAAACAGATCTGACTATGAAGGAAAAACTAACTCCACAGAAAGGAAAAAACCCAAATGATAGTAGGAATATATCAACTGTGTGACTCAGGGAATGGGAGAAAGGGGCACTATGCACAAGACAAGGCAGAAAAGAGCACTCAGGGACAAATGAACAGACCAGGGAGCAGAGGCCAGGCTGTCAAGGGCAGGGCCAGACTCAGTTCCCACTCTGAGCACCCCAGCATTCCATATGCCCCAGAGCAAAGCCAACTTCACCTGGAGGAGAGGCCTGCGACAGACCTGGGAGGCTTTTCTCCACCTGATGCCAGATGGCTGCATCCTTGGATTCAGGAGGAGAAGCTTTCAGGTGGGCTGGAAAAAATCCTATCCCAGTCAGAAACTGCTGACACTCAAAGGATTTCACACACACAGAGGTGCAGCTCTACTCACCTTCCTGTATGCTCTGCACTTCCGACAGGAATCCCAAGCAGCGCTCCTCGTCAGGGATTTCAAAGAGCCGCTCTGGTGTTTCATCACCCTGGATCCTGACCTTGCAGCCTGCTTCAAACACGTTCAGAGTCAGCCCAGGCTGGCTCACAGAAAGTCACCAGGCTTTGCAGCCAACTTCCAGATGTTGTTTCTGATGGAAACCTGCACCTAAGTTACTCTCCCTGTGCTTCTGAAATCCCCCCGCCCTGCTTGAGGTATCCTCACCACATTCTCCTGGCTTTAGGAATTCTTCCCCTACTGCAATCTTGCAGAGAAGAGCTCTATAAGCAGTAAGAAAAATGGCAAATGTTTTAATCATTTGCATTTCAGAACTTGTCTCTCGCAATAAGGGACTGTCTGACAGAGCCAGATGACAACATCAGAGGGAAAACAAACCCTTGCTTGAGCAGAGGACAAACACAGAGCCTGGGGGAAGACTGGGAAAGTAAAACAAGCATGAGGGAGAAGCTTTAGCCACACCACTGCCCTTATAAAACTTACTATTTGTAGTTATATCAATCAGTAGAGTTTCTTCTGCCTCTGGAAAAGAAAAACAGGATCAGGAGAGCTCTTGCTGAATACTGCACTAATTGAGGACTCAAATAATCACACTGTCTGCCACCAACCACAAAAGAGTCCTGACAGAAGAACAAACAGCTCTAATTTACACTTGTACATTCCTAACAGTTCTAGCAAAGAGAACTTGGACAGTCACCTGCCAAATGCCCCACGGAGATTCCTAACACACGAGTTCTCACACACCTGGATGACTTTTCCTCATCATTGCAGCTACTTTGGGAAAGACCAACCTGACAAGGAACTTCAGAGCTTCTCTACAGAGGAAGACCAAGCACAGAACCTCACTGAGCTGCATAGAAGGGAATGAGCCAATCCAGGAAAAGGTGCTTTTATTCCTGAGATGGATTTGCCCCACGGACATTCACTGCTATTTAAGTCCTTTCAAGACAAGGCCTAAAGCCCTTTCCCATCCAACTGTTGGGAGCTGAGCGCTTGCAAGACCTTATGGAAATTTAGATCTAAACATGCAGGAATCAGGCAAAAGCTCCCAACTCCTGACATGACAGAGAAGCCAGAGAGACAAATACCAAATTCCAGCCCATACAGCCAGCTGCTGCACGTACTGGCTCCATGTGATGCCAAGCCCACCAGGCATCGAAGCCAGCCAAGTTCCTCACAGCTGCATGCTGACATGGAATGACAGACCACTTGGATGATGAACAAGGGGATTCCATAAACTGAGAGTTGAAGTCTCATAGTGAAGGATTCAATTCACACCTGCTCCGGAGGCAGGTCAGGAAACACCACTAAATTTGGGTTTTGTGGATGAACAGCAGTGGATTCCCACCCTCCCCCCCAGCAGTCCCCACCTTGCACACATTTAAAGCGGCTGTTGATGGGAATATAATCCGGATCGGAGTTTTCTTTCTCCTGTGAGTGGATAACGATCCTGTAGACAGAAAAAAAAGGCTTGTAAAAACCCGGCAGCAATGCCCACACACACAATCGGCCGCGGGAGCTGCGCGTGCACAGACACGATGTTTGATTTCTCCCGCTGTGCTGCTGGGGCAGGAGCAGCGAAAAGGCAACCAAGGCGGGACCGCGCAGGACGCAGGTGCCCGTCGGGAGAAGTTGGAGCTGTTCGACTCTCCCTGCCACGGGGCAGGCCCTGCCCCGCACAGACTCCAACCCTGAGGCTGTCGGAGGAGCCC
>VWZF01006207.1:6200-24780 GCA_013396755.1 Sclerurus mexicanus | reverse complement strand
GAGTGCGTTGCAGACCCCGCGAGAGGCCCCAGCGGATGGGGCAGGTGTCCCCTCGACCCCGAGAGGTGTTCAGGGGGTCGCCCGTCCCACCCAGGCCCCGTCCCTCGGCAGCCCCAGGAAGCACAGGCACAGGCAGGCAGCAGCGAGCACTTTACCAAGCTGGCGAGATAAAAAGTACAACATTCCATAGTTGGCACCTTGGCAGCCCCCGCAACGGGCAGGGCTGTCCCGTCGGCCGGGCTCTTCCCGGGACCCCACTGCCTTCCCAGCGGCACAGTCCCAGCCACAGGGAGCAGGGAGCGAGTGGCCAGGGACGACCGCTCAGCCAGGAAGAGTCCGTTCCTCTGGCCAGGGAAATGAGGATATCCATCCAGCAGCCAGTCTCCATTCCATGGCCAATCACTGTCCCACAGTGGACCACTGGCCCAGCAGCCAGGATTCACCCTGGCCCATCCCATCCGGACATTTCCCTGCGGCAGCACCGGCCGTGCGGGATGCCAGCGGCGCTGGGGGTGTTGCAGGGCGGTCCCTGCTTCGTACTTGCCCCCAGTCCCCTTTGCCGGCTCCGTCCCCGGTTTCCTGAGCAGTCATGTGCAAAACGTACCCGTCCCCAGAGCTTCCCAATCCGTGCTCCGGCCCAATCCCATGCCAAAGCCCTGCCACCGGCCGGGGCCGCGGGATGGGGGCAAAGTGTGGACATTCAGTAGAGCTTTTTTTTGTGGGCTTTTTTTTTTTTTTTCCTGAGTTTCTCAGCCTGGATGTTAATTACAGGCTTAAGTCTGCAGCCACGAGAGAGGGAAGGAAGCAATGGACAACTACTTGGGAGGGAGGGGAGGGGAACCAACTGGAGCTTCTGTGGGGTCAGATCCAGGGTGGGGGTGAGGACACAGAGGTGTTTGCCCAAGGTGTGGTCCCCAGGGGTGCAGAGGCTGGCCTTTCAGAGGGGCAGCTGAAGCGCTGCTGTGGTGCCCTGCTGCTGCCCAGACCCACCACACTGCTCCCTCTGGCACAGGAGGGCTGGAGCGTGCAGAAATACATCAAGAAATAAAGTGGAAATTTCCCTAACACCCGTTTCCTTGTCAGCCACAGCCTGCCCTTTCCTGTTGCTCCAGGCATGTGGCCATGCTCATGCTTGGAGTTTTGCCTCCCCGCCCTGCCTTAGACCCAGTGGCTGACCCTGCCCCTGTCCCTCACCACGGCTTCTGTCACTGGCAGCTGGGGCTCCCTTGCTGGAGCCAGGCCAGGAAGAAGCAGCTGGGGGTGAGTGGGACAAATCCCACCCAGGGATGTGCAAACCCTCCTGCATGGCCCTGTGCATGTGCCCTGATGGCACGTGTCCTGCTTGGCCTCACTGGCTCCCCAGGGGCCAGTGGGCAAGGGTGGGTGGTGGGCAACCCAGGGGGAACCCCAGGAGTCACTGGAGAGGTGGCTCAGGTGACAACCAGCTGGATTCAGCCACCACCTCAGTGGCATGCCAGGACCTCTGGTGGTTGCGGCAGCAGGAGAATCTGATGCAGGGTCCACTAGCATTAGGGTTAGGGAGATGCAGGAGGCAGAGGTGGGGATGACTTCCTTCGCACTTCCTTCCTGTGGTGCAGGGCCACTCGCACTCCTGTCACCAACAGCTGGCAGCTGAGTGCAGAACACCAAGTGCAGGGGGCTGGTGGGGAGCGGGGCAACTGCCAGACCCCCTGTGTGGTGCAGCCAGTGGGGCTGGTGGCAGATATGACCCCAGGGTTTGCTTTTGGACCAAGAGCTGAGGAGCTCCAAAATGCAGCATTTTGGGGGCTTTCGAGGGGTGGGGGTTTGGCTTGAGGTGGTGGCGCTGGCTGCAGACGCCGCGTGCCAGTTCCCTGTGTGGCAGGGAGGGTGCTCAGGGGAATGGAGGGGAACCTCCTGTGACTCTTCCAAAGCAACCGCAGATCCAGCCGAACCCCTGGCGTCTTCCCAAAGTGCATCTGTGTGTCCAGCCGAACTCAACCAGCAGATCTCTGCATGGGAAACTCAAGGTACAATGTCAAAGGGAAGAGAATCAAACATCACCACCACTGTGCATTAGAAAAGCTGTATAAAGTACCACATGCCGAAGGGACCAAAGAGTCTGAAGCTGCTTTGCTGCAGGCACGGGGTGACGCCAGGGGCTGTGGTCCCACTCTACTTCCTGTGTGGGCACCTTCGATCCCAGGAGCTGGCTCAGCCAGGGCCAGTCCCAGCCACGGTGATGCCTCTTCCCTCCTGGGAAGGGCCCAGAGACATGGGGACTTGGGCTCCAGCCGCTGCCACTCTGCCAGCGGCTCTCCAAGTAAGGAACAAAAGCAGAAGAACCCCATGGCAGGACACAGGGGACCCCCAGCAGCCAGGACAGCCCCTCTCAGCAGTGCTCCCTCCACAGCCATCACCAGCCCTCCAGCCAGAGGGGCCCTTGTATGGTCAGGGCTGACTTTTGGTGCTGTTTGCACTGTCCAGCTCTGGGGCAAACTCTGTGATGACTCTCCGGGCCAGTGGGTTTGTGGTCTTGAGCAGTTCAGCAGCAGATGGCCGGGTACCGGGGCTGGTTTTGCTGCTCTTCTTCTGGAGCAGGGCTTTAAAATCCTCGTTCCTGCTGGAAGATTTCCCACTGCTGCCTGCTGCTGCTGGGGTCTCACTGGTTGGGGAGCCTGAAGTCTTTACAGGGGAGTGGGAGGTGGGTCGGCTGCTGAAGGTATCACCAGGCTCTTTCCTGCCCAAGACCTTCCTCTTTGACCTAGGCACCAAAGGCAAAATGGGTGGGAACAGTCCCAGGCTGGGGCAAGGTCTCATGGCAAGGGGACCCAGAGCTGGCTGTGCCTGCTCTGCTGGGGCAAGGTGACAATGCAAGCATGGTAGGTCATGCTCATGGCAGGTAAGACCAACCCAGACCCTCCCTGCAAGCTGGTGACCCAGCCTGGCTGTGCTCTGAAGCACTCAAGGCAGCACCAGCTGGGCTGCCCCAAGCATGAGCATCAGCCCCAGTGTGGAAAATTGAGGTGTTGTGGTGCGGGGACACCGTGCCTGGTGGTGTGACTGTGGCAGGATGCAGTGGGCACAGAGGCTGTGTCCTTCCAGTGCCATGCACCAGCCTTACCTGTGGATCACTGTGAAGAGATCCTCTGTGGTGCGGGATGTCGTGAACACCTCATCATCCTCCTCCACAATGGACTCTGCTGTCTTGTCACTGGCAAAGCTCTTCTCTGTGCTGGCCTCTGCTGAGCTGCCTGTGAGTGGGGAGGAGAAGATGGCAGTGAACCCCCTGTGCATCATGGGGGGACTCCCCATCCCCGGGGTGATCTCACCATAGGGGTGGGGAGACTCTCACCTTGCTCTGAGGCAGGGTCACTACCTTGCATGGTGCCCACAGCCTTGGGGGACAGTGGCTCTTCAGAGTCGGGGTCACAGCAGGTGGGGTCAGCATCCAGTGTGATGATGGGGCTGGGGGTGGGTGGCAGGTCTCCCATACTGGGTCCCAGCTGTGCTGGGGCTGGGATGAGCGGCAGGTACAGCACACTGGGCTTTTTGGGCACTGGTGGTGGCACCTTGGCCTTCCTCCGCTCCCCATCGGCAGCACCGCTCCGCTCTGGCTGCAGCTCCTCCAAACTGCCCTGTGAAAGCTGCCGGGGTCCTGCTGGGGTCAGTGTAGAGGGGGGCTCCCCCAGGCCCCTCCTCAGCTCCCCTCTCCGCAGCACCACAAAGCCATCCTGTGGCAGCCCCTTATCCTTGGCAGTGGTACCTGGTGGGGACATGGAGGACAGGGGACCCTCCTCCCACAGAACTGGGGGTTTGGGCAGGATGCATGGAGGGCGCTTGGCCAGTGGTGGCTTCTCTGCCACAGGTGGCTTCACCTTCCTCTCTGGCCCTGGGCAGAGTCCACGCGGTGGCTCCTCCACATGCTCCGGGCCATCGGCATTGTCCTCTGGCTCTGAGCGACTGATGGAGCGGAGGCGGACAGAGCGGAGGTCAGACTGTGTCACCACTGGCATGATGGGCATGATGGGACTGGTCTTCTGGGCCAGCTTGATGCCAAAGGTGGAGTCGGAGTGGTGCCGGCTGACCTTTGTCTTCCCCTTCAGGGAGATCTTCAGCCCTGAGAGATCAAGGTGGGCAGGTGGAGTCAGGGGGAGGTCAAAGGACAGCTTGGCCTTGGGGCTCCTCTCCATGGCGGATGTGTGGGGAAGTGAGGACTTCCTTTCAGGGACCAGTGGCCTCACCCGCACCTGGTGTGGGGAGTGCCCGAGGACGGCAGAGGTGGAGACAGTGGGGGTTGGGGTCTCTGACTGACTGGAGTACCCACTGGATGGGGACATCAGTCCTGTGGGCCTGCCTGGAGAGGAGGTTTTGAGGTCTGCCTCAGCAGAGAGCTGGGAGGGTGTTGTGGCCCTGGAGATGGAAGGGGATACAAGGGACTCAGAGCTGCCCCGTGTCTTGGTGTACTCGATGGCTGTGGTCCCTGTGGTTGTGCTTGAGCTGGAGAGGGATCGGTAGGGATCACTGCCACCCTTCCAGTCTGTGAGATGCCACTGGTGGGGGGCAGCTATGCTGTTGGACTCCTTCCCTGCACTCCCCTGAGGGTCAGCATGCACCAGCCGGTGGCCCTGGAGCTCCAGTGGGATGCACAGGCTCTTGGGTCGCTGGTCCTTGGGCAGCGCCGCGCTGAGCCCTGCATCACTATCCTGCCCCTCTTTGATCAGCGAGACACTGCGTGTTGGTGGTGAGGGCTTCTTCTTGGCCTTCTTCAGGGAGATGCTCTTGGAGCGCTGCCGCCGCTGGCCCTCAGGCTCCAGCCCCAGTGAGATGTTGTCGGTGCTGGTGCTGCCCTCGGAGCTGGCGCTGGGGTAGCCCAGGGCGTAGTTGGCACTGCCTCGCCGGGTCTCAGCGTAAGTGATGTCCACAGAGCAGAGGGACCCTGAGTCAGTGGGCACTGACAGTGATCGCTCACGGAACCGGCACCCTGCCCGCACCACCTCCAGCCGCACCAGCCCCGCTGCTGGCTCTGGCTCCTCTTGGCTTCCTGGCAAGAAGTTCCCCTTGGCTTCTCGGATGCTCCTGGAGGTGGGCGGGGATGCATGCACTGGGCCAGAGAAGAAGCTGGGCCCATTGCTGCCCATATGCTCTTCTGTGGAGATGAAGAAGGAAGTGGTGGCAGCGGCAGGTGAGCCCGGGCTGGGTGATGGGATGGAGCTGCCTGGTGAAGTGCAGGTGGGCCCCTTTCCCAGGCTGGCAGCAGGGCTGGGGGCGCTCCCATAACCCAGAGTACTCCAGGGTGGGGGGAAAGGGGTGCCCTGTGTCCCATTGCAGGTGCTGTCACAGGGGGTGGCCACCCCATCCATGGCAGCAGGCGGCTGGCAGTAGCAGGCCCCGAGGTCACTGAAGGTCTTCCTCAGTGGGGCTGAGAGAGGCTGGCGGGGGCTGATCTCCTGGGGTGCCGTTCCCCCGCTTGTGACTTCAGGCACAAAACTGCAGGAGAGGGACTCAGAGATGGGCACGTGTGTGCTGGATGTGGGGCCGTTGGCACTGCCTGTGAGGAGAGACACAGCCTGGTGAGCATTGTCCTGCCTTGCTCCTGGGTTCACAGTCCTGCCCCACACGCCAGTGGCCAGGACTGGTTCCAGCCCTTGGCCAGTCTCAGAGCTGCATCTCTGTCCCAGTATGAAATGTGTCTGGGTGGGCAGAGGGGATGGGTCATCACTCAGTTACCAGCTGCTTTCCTCCCATCTGTATCAGCATGGCCGTAACCCAGCAGGAGATAGTCCCCAGTCGGTGTTAACCCTCAAGCTTGGGATCTGTTAGCTGGAATGTGCCACAGACAACTCTGCAGCCACGGCAGGAGGCTCTATCTATGGGGTCATCAGGCCCACAGCAACCAAAGTGCTGCCACGATGCTGCTTGATGGTGGGGACACAGATGGGGACCAGGAGGAGCAAGACCAGGCTTTGCCAGCTGGGATGGGGAGGGACATGGTGGCTCACAGTGCCATCTCATCACAGCACAATTGGGATAGGGAAGGACTCAGGAACCTTGTGGTGGATGGAGCCGGGGACCCTGCTCTGAGCACCCCCAGCAGACTGGGATGCTCAAGGCTGTAGTGGGCTGAGGTCTAACCAGCTCCAAGGGAGGAGACATGACAACCCATTGATGATCCGACTGCTGCCCAGGGGAGAAACCTTCCTCCTACCTGGTGACAACTGCCTTGGAGCAGCTGGTGCCATGGCTTCTCCCCCTGTTCCTACCTGCCTCCAAGTAGAGGCTGGCTCTGATTTCTCTACACCTTCCATAGGGGACAGCAGGACAAAGGCCCCAGGCCATGGTGCCTGCTGTCCCCATGGGTCCAATACCAGCCCAGGAGTGCTGCAGGCACACTCAGCCATGTGCACCCTCAGCACTGGTATGGCCAGCTTGCCAGCTGAAACAAAGACCTGGGCAAGTGTGTGCCCCACAGCCCTGGCACCCTGTGCACAGGGTCTACCCACACTGGGGAAGCTGGGTGCAGGGCTGGAGCTGCTGGAGCCAAGGCTGGGTGACTCCTGTCTCAGGACCCTGACTCAGGGTGAAGGGGCTGTCCTCAATGCCATGTCAGCCCCAGGCCAGCCTGGTGTGCCCAGCGCCTCAGTGCCCTGGGAGGGCATAGAGCCAGCATGACCCCTGTACCTCCCCATGCCCCATGCTGGGGCATCCCTGAGAGCCCATCTGTGCCTGGGCTGGCTGCCAGCCCCTGGGGCAGCTCTGCCCCTTGTCAGGGCAGCTCTGGGGGGGTGCCAGCCCTGCCCAGGTGCTGCCTGCGCGGTTTTTGCCGTCACCTTGGTCTCGCAGGGACAGGTTAGGGAATCCGATAATGGTCCGTCTACGTCGCAGGGTGGACTTTGGGTTCATCGCGGTCTCTGTGTTAAATAGGGAGTGACGAGCACTTGCGTGCCTAGCAAAGTGCTGCCCTGTAGCCAAAACAAACAGCGGTACGCCACGGTGCTGGGAGCCACTGCCAGGGTGGGGGCTTGGCCCCCTCCATCACCCATGTCCTCTGCATGTCCCCAGCCTGGGATAGTGACACAGGCTGGAGCGTGGGATGGCAGGAGGATGGTGTGAACCACGTGGGATGAGTGTGGAGGAGACAGAGGCACGGCAGGAGATGCTGCAGAGGGAGGTAGGATGGATGGAAAACTGTGGAGACTGGACCCATGCTGCATGACAGGCACTGGCCTTGCTGGTGAGGCTGGACGCTGCACCATGGTGCTGAGCACACTGGGGATGTGAACATGAGGCACAAAGAGGGAGAGGGACCCGTGTGGCCCCAGCACAGCTCTTCATGACAGAGGGAAAGGGCAGACAGACACCTCTGCCCTTCAGAAGGCGCACCTCACCCAGCCACCAGCCCCAGATTCTGCCCTGGGGCAGAGCATGGCAGCTGTGTCTGCAAGGACCAGGCAGGACCGTACTGCTGTGAGCTGCAGCCCCACAAGGACAAACAGATGGACAGACAGTTGACAAAGGTTAGACAGGCTGGGTGCATGGCGTGCGGCGAGAGCCCAGGTGACAACAGACCTGGCTGGCTGTGCAGCACAGCAGGGAAATGAGACTGGCCAGCAGCGTGGCTGGTGGACCAGACTCATGGAGTTGCAGATGGAACGAGAGATGGCTGGGAACAATGGATGTCAGCAATGCCCTGCTGTCCCCTCTCTTTCCCAGTGCCCACCTGACCCACAGGGACACACCTCACAATCCCAGCCCCCTCCTACCAGCCCACACTCCAACCCATCACACTGCTGAGGCACATTCTGCCTGCACCCCTTATGCCCCCACCATGCCACAGGGTGCTGCCCTACCCGAGACATTGATGGGGACAATGTTGGTCTGGATGGAGCCAGGCTGGTGCCACTGCTTCTCTTCCACAGCGGGCAGGGGAAAGGCCCTGGGCCAGGGGGTCTGCTTGTCCGGGCTGGTGGGGAGGCTCAGGGAGGCGTCAGGGGGCTTAGCGCCAAGTGTGGTGCTGCTGGTGCTCTCCTCTTCAGCCGCTTGCCGGCTCGGGGGCTGCAAGGGCAAAGGGAGGGAAAGGCATGTCAGTCACCAAAGGGACAAGGGTGGAACACAAATGAAGGTTTGCTGCCCGCCCCCATACCCCTGCACTCACCATGAGCACGAACTCAAGACGCTTGGCAGGTGGGGGTCGGGGTGATGGTTCAGGGGGGGTGTCAGGGGGCAGGTGACTGGCGGTGCGGAAGGTCTGCCCGGTGACCCTGCTCTCAGTGTACTGCTCCTCATACTCCTCTGCAAGCAAAACGACACCTGGAACCCTGCTCTGGCTGCTGGCTCCCAGGGCAGGGGGCATGCAAAGGGATGGGTGACCGTCCTCTCTGGCTGTCCGCAGCCTGGCTGGCCATCCCTGCTCAGGACATGCAGCTCAGAAGTTGGAAAGGGAGATTCCCAGGAGGGTCTGGGGTGGGCTGAAGCAGCACAAAGATTCCAGCAGCTGGCCCCACTCCTCCCAGGGGCCTTCCAAGGTATGCAGTGGGTCCTGCTGGGAAGCAGAGCCCCACGGGGGACAGCCAGGAACTCGGTACGTCCTCATCCTGTAATTGTTGAGCTAATTAATGCTGGTGGCTGTGGACTAGTGGAAACCAGGGCTGCTCAGGCTGACTTAATGAGATTACGGGCTGGGGGATGGCCGGGCTGCTGATCTCATCGATGCCTGCAGAGCATCTGAGCCAGGGCTGCGCGACGGCCTGGGCTGGAGATTGGAAGGAAACAAAACCACTGGCCACATTGATCCAGTTAGGCAGATTGGTGACAGGTCCCTGAGGCCCTCGTGAGCAGAATTGTGCTGTGGTGCAGCTTGTGGGTGACCTGGTGGCCCCAGTGGCCTCAGCAGCCCCAGCAGGCAGTCCTAGCCTCAGCTGCTTTGGCACTTACAGCAGGGATTTGGGAGCAGAGAACAGCGAGGAGCTACTGGAGGCTGGGACCCCTTGGGACCCAACTTCTGCAGCCTGGTGAGATCTGAGGAGTGGCTTGGACACGTGCATGGGGGATAAGCTCACTGTTTCATGGCAGTCACACACCCAGGGCAGCACCCACACACCACCCTCACCCAGACCATGCCAGCCCCTCTCCCTGCTACCTTGCAGTACACTCTGGAGGTTGAGCTGGGCCTCCTGGTGCAGCTGCTCCACACCCGGTGGGCGCCCAGCTGCCAGGAAGACATTCACGGGCTGCTGCCATGGCAGCTTGGCAGGAACAACTTTCTTGCTCTCAAGGTCCAGGTTAGAAGTGGCTGCAGGCAGAAGAAAGCGGGGTCAGAGGCAGGCGGGTAGGCAGCTTCCCTGCAGGTGCTGCCAGTGGATAACCACAGGCACAGCGCTCATCCCACCCTACCTCTCCAGGAACACAAGGACTGGGATGTGGCTGTGTCCCACCTTGGCAGGCTGCTGCCCGCTGGGACCACCCCCCATCACTGCCATCCCTTCGAGGGCTGGACATTGCCCCTGTGGGCTGCCAAGAAGGGAGCTGGGTAAAATTGGGGAAGGAAGCCAGCCCTGCCACCCATGTCCAGCCGCACCCGGGTGCAGGAAACGCTGCACACTCTGGTGGAGCAACATCCTGCCTGCAGAGGAGCAGAAGTTGCAACTGAAAGGTGGGAGCAAGAAGACCGATCACTTCCATTGCGCTGGGTTCAGGAGATCAGGGCTCATGTGCCCTGTCCTAGCAGGGATATCTCCCAAGCTCTCCAGGGAAGGAAACCTCCATGGGACTGCTCAGACCCCTTGAAACACCCATATGGGTGGAAAAGTATCTGGGAAAAGGATATGAGCTTGCTGGTGAGCTGGCCCAGTGGGGAGCTGAGCACTGCTCTGGCAAAGAGGCTTTGCCATGGGAACACTGCAGCCCTGGCGCTGCCACTCTGAGCGGATGTGGGTTTGCTACCCAGCACAGAGCTGAGGGAACACCACCGCTAGCACACTGCCTCTGAGGACATCCATGCCCTGGCTGGGCACAAGGCAGGTCACTGTGAGCTTTATACAGCGATGTGGATGGACAGGGTCTCATCCCTGGGGATTTAGGGCTCATCCTGTGCTGCCTGGTCCCTGTCCCCATCCTCATAAAGCTGAGGTGCTTTAATTACCAGCACATGACAAACATTTCCCCCTCTGCTACCCACAGTGTGGTGTTGTGGGATGCCCATCCCCAGGAACACGCCACCGCCCTGCTGTCAAACCCTGCTCCATGCCAGACTCCGGCTGAGGCAGCAGCTTCCCACTTGTCTGGGAAGGGGAATGGCCCAAAACCAGGACTGGGAACCCCAGCACCAGCCACGTTCCCCTCTGCCTGTGGTAGCCGTGCAGCCGTGCCCCAGCTCACCCGTGCTGCGTCACAAGCCTCTCCCCTGGTGCCTCTGGATGCCCTCCTGCCCACAGTGCCCTCCTGCCCCTAGATGCCCTCTTGCCTACAGTACCCTCCTGCCCCTGGGTGCCCTTCTGCCCACCCTCTCCCCAGCTGATGGAATCCGCACAACACCCAGCACCCCGAAGCAAGGTGCCATGTCCCAGCCTAGTTACTTTTATAATTTGTGTTTCCATAACGACGGGCCTTAACACCAGGGTTTTTTCTCTTTTTTTTTTCCTCCCTTCTTTCTCCTCTAAATAATTTGACTTGTTTCCATATCAACCAAGAGGTGTTGGGGTGCATGTGTGCATGTGTGTGCTGGGCACAGGACAAGGTTGGGCATCTTCCCAAAAACCTGACCCACATGGCTGGGGAGAGGGACCACCTCTGCAGATCCCAGCCCCCCAACCTGCTGTCTTTGGCAAGTTGGGGGAACCACTGCTGCCTCCCCATTTCTGAATGCATCCCAAGGGTGCATCCCACATTCTGGCTTGCTGCACCCCTCTGCCTGGCTCACAGAGCCCCAGCCTTTGGCCCTGGCACAGCTGATGCTCCTCATCTTCTGCCCACAGCCCCCCACAGCCACCCCCATTACCCCTGCGACTCCCACAGCTGCTACATGGTGCCCCACCAGGATTTGAGGACACTCCAAAGCACAGCCCCCCCTACCCCCTCCAGCTCTCCGAGTTCCCGTGGCCCTCCCCAGAGCACAGAAACTCACCTCTGCACCTTGGCCCTGCTGCTGGGACAGCCCCAAAAACCACCCCCAGGCGCCAACCACGTGGGCAAACCACAGTGCTGAAACAGGGGGCCGCCCTGGGTGCGGCGGAAGTGTGGCAGCACCCAGAGAGGGGCCCAGCAGCAAGGGCAGCCTTGGCCAGGCACAGGGGCAACAGGCAGTGCCAGGGGCTCCTTGTCCCTTGGAGCTTCCCCCTCTTTGCCAACACACACTCTTTTGGGGTGTGAGTGAGGCAGCGCAGCCCTGAGCTGGCATGGCCAGTGGCGCAGGCATTGCTGAAGTGCTGACATTGCCGAGGTGCTGGCATTGCTGAGGTATGGGCATCATGGGTTCATCTCCTCAGCCGGGGAGAAGAGGTGGGGGCAAGGATAGTTGAGCCAAGCACTATCCTAGCACCCAAGTGCCCCAACCTCACATCACAAGGGCAGCTCCATGCCAGAGTGAGTAGCACCCCAAGGCTTTGCCTTTGGCTCCCTAGGAACAGCTGCTCCGAGGGTGTGTTGGGAGCAGCCGCTCCAAAGGTGTTTTGGAAGCAGCACTCAGCCCAGCACCGTGCAGCAGCTCTGCGATGGGGAATGAGGAGCTGCAGGAACTGATCCAGCAGCACTGCCACCAGTGCTCCCAAGGGATGAGTAGTATTTGGGAGCAGCCTGGTGCAGGATCAGTATGAGGGCAGGTTTGGAGTGTCTGTGGAAGCCCAGTTGCCACCCTCATCCATGGATGCAGGATGCTCCAGCCCAGTGAGAGGACATGGCAGCTAGCAGGAATGGTCTAGCTGAGCTGAGCTGATGCCTTTGGCAGTCACCCTCCTGCCACGCTTATCGGTGACAGGCTCAGAATACAAAATGCCTCTGAGGGGTCCTGACCCTGTGGCAAATGTCTGGGGGAGGTGAATGGCATCCCAGGAGAGCACCATCCCACTACCCCCGCCAGTCTCGACCTGAGCCTGCCCAATCTCACTGCTGAGGGAAGCTGAGGCACAGCTGGTGGGGAAGTTCACCATGCTCCTGGCTGGCACCAGGCCCCACTCCTGACCCTGGGGCTTGTGGAGAGGAGCAGGCAGCATCCCCTGCTCTGCCTGCAGATGGAAATGGGTACAGTCAGCATCCAGCTGGGATGTTCCCAGAGAGCCAGCAACATCAGCTGCAGCAGATGCTGTGGCCTCAGAGTCCTGCTGAGCGTGAGCCCATGTTCAGGATTGGGGTGTCATGACCGTGACAGGTACACAAGGACCACAGTTGAATTCCAGGGGAGTTTGCTTCCAGGAGACCTGAACTCCACTCTCTCCTGCAGGAAAAGCATCCCTGCAGGACCCCTAGCCCTTCAGCATTTCCCGAGTCACCACCGCTCCACACCAGTATCCCTACTCACCCACAGCCCAGGCATCCCGAATCCACAGGGAGATATTTGATAGTGCCATCGGACATGTTTCAATCCAGGCTGGAGCTCCTGTGAGACGATGCCTCTCGCTCAAATTCACTGCCAAACTTTTCCCTCTCAGGCTTGCTCCCCACGCATAGGAGATGCTGGGGACACGGCTGGAGCTGCTCAGACCCTCTCTGCCAGCATGGAGCTATGGCAGGAATGATGTAACGGCAGCAGCGGGCAATGCGCCATCAGCAGAGCAGCCATGGCAACAGATACAGGCACAGCAGCAACCACCGCTGCTGGTCCGGAGCACCAAACACACCTGAGGGCGAGGGTGGTGAACTCGGGGACTGAGACCGATCCTCAGAGCACCTCAGAGCTGCTGTGCCACGGTGCTGGTACCTTATGCCACCAGTTTCAAGCAAGTGCCGCGACCCGCTGCCAGCACCAGACTGCTCACTGACAACACGTGCAGCTTGGTGACATTCCTGTGGTATGGAGCCAAACTCATGCTGCTCCACGGTGAGTGGAGAGGAAGGGAAAAGAGCAAACCGTGGGAGCTGGCAGCGGATGCAGAAACACCTCCTGTCCCAAGCTCACCCCCCGCCAAACCAGACCTGCCAGGCCAGCTCCCTGTAGGATGTGGAGTGGCATCCGTGCACACGGCAGCTCCAGGGCTGGATGCTTACCCAGGTCTGAACGATGTCGCGAAGCAACACCCTGCTGACACCCCCAGGACTGGTGCCACAAGGCATGGTACTTGCCGGGCAGACTCGTCCTGTGTGCTGCAAGCACTTGTACATACTGTGCCCAGGATGAGCCCTTGTTGGGACAGCCAACAGACTGTGCTCTGTCCAAATCTGACCCTCCCTGGGACACCGTCCCTGCATCACATGTCTGGTGGCACAGCTCCAAGCCCCCGGTAAGGTAGGGCCACCTGCACAGGTGTCTGACCTGCTGGTGGTTGAGGCCAGAAGGGCTGGAAGCCTTTTGGGGGTGCCAGTGCCCAGACCCCAGTGTGGCCACGCCGGGACCCTAGCATTGCCCTCCACAGCACATCCACATGCTCCCACAGGTGCTCAGCAGGACTGCAGGCACTGAGGAATAACACTGTCTTGACACACCAGATCTGCCAGAAGCTTTTGGCTCTTCCACGCTCCCTGTTTAACATGAAATCAGCTAATTTTTGTGCTGATGGGAGATAAAGGTGCTGCAGAAGTTGCTGGCAGGGGGGTCGTGGATGTGGCAGCTGTGGGGGTCCCTCACCTTGTAAGGAGAAGGCTGGATTATGTGAGAGTTTTCTATGAAAACCATTAGCAGCAAAACAGTCAATAACATCACTGTCCATCAGCAGGACTCAGAGTTAACAGTGTGGCAGGACACTCTACCCCAGGTACATTCGGTCCTGGAAGCGCAGGATGGGCTCTGGTCATGGAGTTTTGGCTGGAGGGCAGGTGTGGGTGCTGCAGGAGGTTTTGGCTGATGAGGCTTGCCCAGGAGGAGCCTGGCATGCCATCCACCCATGCTGCGGGGATGGGAACTGCCCGCAGCCATGCTTGCAGCAGGACTTGGCCTGGGACTGTGGCTGGCCAAGGTGGAGTCAGGCTGCTCCCTGCTGAGGGGCTGAGATCCACTGCTCCCAAGGATGGAGCAGCAGCACTGGGGTGGGGTCTGTGGAGCCTGGCAGGACCCAGATCCCTGCACCAAGCCCTCCACCACAGGCAGCAGGACGAGCCCCCAGAGCCCTCTTCCAGTCCCGCCACAGCCCCCTGGCAGCCTGGCATCCTCCTCATACTGTGATCCTCATTCTCCCATGCTTCCCAGCAAAAATCCAGGCACAACCCTTTCCTGAGAGCCTCAGGAAACCTGGCAAGGCAACCTGTCAGCCCCAGCCAGTCCGGGCACCCTGGCATCACCACATCACAGGCAAGGGCGCAGGGTGGCCATGGCCAGCTGCCCGCCAGCCTTCCCACAGTGATGTCCTCAGCCTGGCTGGGACTGTTTGGTGGCACATGAATACCCAGGCAATGCTCAGCCTTCTGCCCAGTGTGCAGGCTGCCTGTGCCAGAGAGGCTGCTTCCAGAGGGGTGCTTTCAGGAAAGCATTGCTTCCCCTGTGCCTGGCTGATTTTACACTCCATGGGACCGGGACAATGCGAGGAAGTCGCCTGAGAGGAGAATGTGGCCAGAGGCCCTGGGACAAAGGGGCCCGAGACCTGAAATCAGCCACAGGAGGAGTGAGAGTAGTGACAGCAATGAGGGTCCTGGGTAGCTGTGACCCACGGTCCTCACTCCTGCTGCCACTAGCATATAGGAGCTGCCAGAAGGGCATAGTGCCATGGAGACAGGCAGCATTTGTCCCCGCAGGACTGAGGAGTGGTCAGTAGGACACATGGGCTGGGAGTCTCCGTCTTTCTCTTGCTTTGTCAGAGCAAAGACACTCCACCAGGTTAGGAAACAGCAAAAGCATTTAAAAGGGACAGGGACATACCATAGCCCAGGTCAGGCTGGGAAAGGCAGGACAAGACTGATACTGCTGGGCAGCACTGACACTGGGGCTATTGCATGGCCTCCAGAGGGTCCCTGACCAACAGCTGCCCCCAGCCCCCTGCAGAGCAAGCAGTGTCTGCAGACCCCACCACCCCCACTGCCCGCCTCAGCCCTGCCTTGCTGCCTGCCTTACCTGCCCGGTGCCAGGGTGCCAGGAGCCACCACTCCACCTTGGCCATGGCTGTGGGTGCCAGGAGAGGCTGCTCACTCCGGCCGCCCAGGAGCTCCTGCCTCAAAACCAGTCTGAGAGCACTAAGCTTCCCCTGTGTCTCCACCACTCCCAGCTCCAGTGAGGAGAGGAAGCAACCAGGAACTGGTTGTTTGAGTCAGCGCCACAACCCATTGTCCTGGCCCCGGCCTCTCTTCCTTCCCTGGGGAGGGATGGCAGAGGGAACGTGGCTCTGCACAGCCTGTCCCCATCCAGTGGTGGAAAGGGGATCGTCCCTGTCTGTGCATCCCTGCTGCAGCACCCAGAGAGGGGTGCTGTAGCCAGGACAGGCTGCACTCCCCAAGCTGGGCAGGGCCATGAAACCAAAACACCCCCAGCCATGGCTGGAGCAGCAACCAGCACCATCTGAGAATGGTGGGTGACCTGGAGGGACACAGCATATAGAGGCTTGTCCTCCAGGCAGAGCACGGTCATTCCTCCATGGAGCAGCTGCAAGCATCCTCACCTGGAAACCAGCACCAGGAGCCTGACACTGCCCCCAGTCCAGCTGAGCCACAGCCTCCCAATCCCTACAGCTAACAAAAACAGGAGCCCTTCTGAATCCACTTGACTTTGCCCTGGGAACTGCCAGAGCTCCCAGAGCTTTCTCTCACTTCAGCTCTTTCCAAGGCCTGGAGCAAAGGCTCCTCGGGGACCACTTTCCCAGCGCTCCAGGGCTTTGTAAAGCTGAGCCAGCTTCTCCCAGAGGATGGAGGCCCCTGAGAGCCAGGGCTGCAGTGGGGAATGCAGCCCCAAGCCCCGGATTCCTGCACAAAGTGGCTGTGGAGCCATAGGAACAACCTGTGGAGCACATGGCTTGCCAGAGGCTGGTGCCACCTGTCCCGTGCCAGGCACCCAGCGATGCCACAGACTGAAATGGTGGGATGGGTGAAGTCTGGCAGATCCCAGCAGAGCTCATTTTGCCCTGGCAAACCAGATACATGGCTCTGACGGACAGGGGGACAAGGAGACCTGCTCCCATGGCCAGTGCTTCCTTTGGGACCCCATCCCACAGATGTAGTTTCAGTGAAGACAGATGTAGTAATGAGAGAGCTGCCTCCCAGCCCACCAGTCCGTGAGGCAGAGACCCAAAAACTCATCACAGTAGTGTCAGCAGCCCACGAGCATGCTGCCTGCTCCAAGGGGCCCCTTCAAACACCATCACGCATACAAGCCCGTGGCTGTGGCTCAGCCTACTTGGCTCCTCTGCCACATGAGGAAAGGGTGCAGGTGGCTGTGAGCTCTCACCAGTGCCACAGGAGCTAAAGAGATGAGTACTGGCCAAGAGGGCAGAGCGAGGGGTCATTTGTTCCAGATTGATCCAGCCATTCCCAGCCTCACAGGCCATGAGGAAGGCTGGATTCTGGATCTGGAATGCAGCATAAGACCCCTCTGCATGCTGCCCTGTGCATGGGGCAGAAGGATGACCCTGCCTGAGGTAAGACAAAGTGCCTCCCAGTACAGCTGGTCACTATCCTGCTCTCCCACCTGCACATTCCACCCCACCAGCGACCCAGACCCACCACAGGGCTGCTCCTTACGGAGTCTCAGCTCCCTCCCCTTGACAGATAAGCTCCAGCCTGGACTTGCTGCTGCCTCTCTGCAAGGAAGCCTGTGTGCAGCTGCTCAGGAATGCCCCAGCCACTGAGGTCCTGGCAGCCGTGTGAGTGCCCACGTATTCACCCCAGCTTTACACCCAAGATGAGTTTCGAGCTATCCAGTGCCAAATCTCACTCTTCCCTGCTCCCAGCAGCCAGGTGCAGGTCTCCCCAGGGAGGCCAGGCACCGGAGGGAGATCTGTTGGAGGTCTCCAGGGTGATCTGTGCCTGAGAACAGAGATTCACCAGCTCAGGCACAGGGACTGGCCCCACAAACCCCCTCGGGCCCTTCCCACAGCTCCAAGAATTCCTTTGGTGGTATTGGAAGTGGGATTAGCTCCTGTGTGATTAGCTCCTGTCCCCCTTGAAGCAGCAGCAGGTGGGAGAGGCAGGCAGGAAGCAGGCCAGCACCCAGTGGTCCAGGCACTCCTCACCTTCCATGCCTGTGAGATGGGAATAAAGGGCGATGTGCAGGGTACCAAGTGGCACAGCATCCTTCATTCCTCAGAACCTGCAGACCAGCATCCCATGGGCTGGGCACTGCCTGCCTCCCAGTAGGGAACAAACCAGCATCTCATGGTCCCTCTTAGTCCAGCTGTCCAAGCACTGCCCATCTCCCGTGCCCCTGAGATGGGAGACAAGGATGATGTGCTGAGTACTGACCAGCCTCCATTCCTCATAGCTCAGCATCCTTCAGCCCTCCAACCCACGGCTCAGCATCCCTCCTGATCCCCTCCTGTGCAACCCAAAGCTCTTGTGCCCTGTTTCAGTGCTTTGCACCCACTGCTACAACAGCGGTTGCAAAATTAGACAGCGTCAGGCTGTGCTGCCACCCCCTCTGCCCGCTGATTATTAAGCTGTGACAGTCACTTGCGCTGTGACAACCAGTCCCGATTTTCCTGCAGTTTCTAAGCAATCTTCCTGAGGTCTCTCCCAGGGCTGGCAGTTCCCTGCCGCTGCCCACTCCGCTGCATCCTGCTCCCAAGCCAGCAGGCAGGGAAAGGGCAGCAGGAGCTGGGGCCAGCAGGACCCTGCATGCTGCACTCCAGGGCTCCAGGACTCTGATGGGCCTGGCGCCAGGTGCCGTGACAGACCCCAGCTCCCAGGTCTTCTGGCATTTCCAGGAGCTGGGCTGGGAGGAGAGCTGGAGCACCAAGTGTCTGGGAAGGGTTGCTGAACTGCCTGGGCCAGCTAGGTGGGGACAAAGGAGTGACCGGACAGGTCCTGCTTGTCTGACCTGGCTTCTTCAGAGGGCACCTGCCCTCCTTGCCCACTCCCAGCTGCGAGCAAACCCTCTGCTCCCCCTGCTCCCCCCACAAAATACTCCCTGTGGAGCTGAAAGGCTGTCCGCCTTCCCCAAGATGGTTTGTGGTATGAGAACCCCCAGACACCCACTACCTCTGCGATGCGTGGGAGAAGGGAGCTGGGGTGTGGGGGCTATGCAGGCACCGGGCTCCCTGCCTGAGGGGGCCCAGCTCCAGGGACAGCAAGTACAGGAGCTCCCCGCTGCCAGGGCTGGCACCCCACACCTTGGGCTTGGATGCCCATGGCCAGGGCTGGCTCCCCACTGCCTGGGGATGGCTCCCTGTCGCTATAGCTGCCTCCCCACTGCTTGGGGCTGGCTCTCCGCAACCCGGGGCTGACTCCCCGCAGCTCGGGGTGCGGGGCCAGCACCTGTCCTACGCGGCGGGGGGACCGTGGTGGCCCCACCGCCAGCCCCCCATCCCACGCCGTTCCC
>VWZF01006205.1:15758-36042 GCA_013396755.1 Sclerurus mexicanus | reverse complement strand
CCGTGGAGAAGAGAGAGAGCACGCCTGTTTCCTGTACTTTGGAGATAGGTCTCCTTCTGCTACTTTTGTAATCGACATCACTGTATCTGACATGGTGACTGTGCTCCTGCCATCCCTGGAGAGAGAGGGCAGCAGCTGAGGTGTGACATCACCTCCTGCTGTCCTTAGATATAATTGCAGTCCTTTTTGGGGCAGCCAAAAGACCTTTTAACTGTTTACCTTGTTGTTTGGGGGGGAGGTTTATTACAAGCTCTTGTTGTTTGGTCCTTTCTGGATATGCATATGTATGTGTTGTGGCTAAGAACTGTTATCCTTTATAAAATATAAATATATATATATTTCCTAATTAAAGTTCTGTTTTCTAAATTTAAAAGGAGAGGGATTATTTTCTTGGCAAGCATAGATATCTTAGTTCTCCCCTTGAAGTAAGACACCATGCTGTTGTATTTATGTACTTGGCCCTCTATGGACCACCCTCCAGTCTGGACCTCTGGCTCACTGACCACTCTGTAGCTCCAGACTAGAGTGACAGGTGCATAGACAATCAGGCGGTGTGGTGTGGCTCACAGCTCACAGGCTGTCCTTTTGACTAATGAATGCTCCATGCAGCTACTGTGAGCCTGTCACATGAGTTCCAAGGCTGCAGGCCTAGTCCCTCCTCACCACATATACACACACCTGAGTTTGTTTGAACCCAATAATTACATAATCCAGTGAGATTTGAATCCATTCTCTCACAATGACCAAGGGAAAACATTCCAAACAGAAGAAGTTTCCAGAGAAACTTCCCTTTCGAATTTTCTCAATGACAGCAGATCTTAACACTCTCATTAGTTACATATCTTGTAGTCCCAAAAGCTCTCTATATGAAAACAATAATACATTTCTAGTGCAGATTTGCAAATAATATAGATCTCAATAAGTGGAAAGCAACAAAACTAGCAATGCTACTTGCAAAATCAGAATTAATTATCATCATAAATATTATCATATGTTCTCACTGTAAGAACTTGTGTGTTAGGTGGTAGCTTTTAACACCTGCTTTAATTTTGCTACCAGAAAACTGTAGCAAAGACTTTCCTCATACTGGTAAGAATCAAAGTTGGCTATTCCATTATTCAACAAATTCAGTAATTGAATTGTCCACAAATAAGCACAGCACATACCTACTAAAAATCAGTACTAAGGCATTTTTGAGCTAATTATCTAAATAATCAAGACTTTCCTAAGACAGATGGAGTTATGTTGTATCCTTTCAGTTACATTTTCCAATATATCATACTAGGCTACCCTCTGAGTTTTGATGCATGTTATAACTTCATTAGAGTATATATAAATATATGTATAGAGATAGATAGATAGATAGATAGATAGATAGATAGATAGATAGATAGATAGATAGATAGATAGATAGATAGATAGATAGATAGATAGATAGATAGATAGATCTATCTCATCCTATTAATAGGATTATTAGTGTAATTACTATTACTGGTGCTCTGCTTTTGCTCTTGCTAAGCAATGATGTCTGAACAGAGGTCTGGAAATTTGTTTCTCATTGTGATGTGTGCTGACACCAGGTGAACTTACACAGAGTTCTTAATCCTCACTGCAGGGGAAATTTCTCAATACATCATTTTGAGTATTACTTAATACTGCTGGAAATTGACATTCTGCTCCTACTCTGTTAGAGAAAAAGCCAATAGGATCAGATTGTAAAAGTACAAAAAAAATCATTCCCACAGATTGCCACTTGTTTCATTGAACTGGCACTGAAGTTAACTTTGTCACACTTTCTCACTAAGGACTTCTGCTGTAAGGATTGCAAGCCACAGAATTGGCCTTGATTATTTGTCTGGGAAAGAATATAATTTTAATAAAATATTGCAGTAAGAAATAAGGATATGTCCAGACTTTGGTTATTTTGTCCTATATTACATGTAACAATGTGCATTTAAAAAAGCACTTTTAATCTTAAAAGTTAAAGATAAATCTTCATTCTTGAAAACAGCTCAGTAACTGACACAGTATTTGATTATTTCTTTTATACAACCTTGAACCACATACACATCCCATTAATATTTCCCTTCACTTGCAAGTCTGTACTTATGAACTGCCTGATTATTATTTTAATGATTGGTGAAAAGACCCCAAAATATATAAATGTTATACTTTTATATCCATTCTCAAAAGAAAAAAATCTGAGAAATACTGTGAGGAATTTGAAAATATTCCACACAAAGTAATTCTAAGAAAACAAAAACTATTCTTTTAGTCTAAGCTACAGCCAAAAGAAACAAAACTAAATTAAACCATCATGTCATGTGAAAGAGTCATGTATGGCTAAGTGACAGCCCATAAAGAATCCAAAATTAGCTTAGGTTTAGAGGGTGTTTAGGTTGTCATTTGGTCTTATGCTTTGCTGAGAGGAGAAATAACTTAAATCAGGTTGCACAGGGCCTCATCCAGTTGCGTTTTGAATGTCTGCAAGAATGGAGACATATCTGATTTTACAAGGATGGAAATAAAGTTCTTTTTATTTAAGTAAGAAAATTTCTGCACAAACCTTCAAAATCCAGCAATTTGCATCTGTGACATGTGAAAAAAAAAAAGAATTTTCTGTGAGTTTGATGAAATTTCAAAGGAACCTGCACTGCTGATATTGTTTTTCATTTTCTTTTGAAATTTGCAACAAGTGCATCAGGTTTTCAGTCTCAGATTAATTGTGTGGTGGGTTCACCTTGGCTGAATGCCAGGTTCCCACACAGCTGCTCTATCACTCCCCTTCCCAGCTGGACAGGGGAGAGAGTAAGGTGGGAAAAGAAACCCCAAAAACCCTCACAAATCATGGGTTGCGATAAGGCAGTTTATATTTAGGTAAAAAGCAAAAAGCAGTGTGCGCATGCACAAAGCAAAAGCTAGCAGTTAATCTCCACTTCCCATAAGCAGTGATGGTCTGCTGCTTCTCTGAAAAGTAGGGCTCCAGCACGCGTAATGGTTGTCAGCAGTGGCCATCAGAGACAATGAATGCCTATGTTCCTGCTCCTTGCCTCAGCTTTTATATCTGGGTTGACATCATATGGTATGGCATATCCCCTTGGTTAGTGTGGGTCAGCTGCCCTACTTGTGTCTCGTCTCAGGATCTTACTCTCCATTGAAGACAGAATGTTACACTGTTTTACTCAGCAATAGCCAATACATGGGTATGTTACCAACACTCTTCTAGCTACCAATGGAGAGTACAGCATTGTGAGGGCTACTATGGGAAAATAAATCCTGGCTTAGCCAAACCCACCACAGATGTAAATGTCAAATGAACATTCGATTATTTTATTATGCCATTAAAAATAAAAAAAAGAATGACTGTAAATGAATGTTTGCCCACACATTTTATAGTGTTTTTTTCTTTACAAAGTTGTAAAAGTATTTACCAAGGTAATTACATATTTATGTAGTTAGGGATGCAGTTAGATTCATTAAAAACTTACACAGAATTAACTGTAGTTAATACTTGACTAATGTGCCTACATTAAAAAAACAAACCTGGAGAAAGTCACAATAAATGTATCATAAGAAGGATGGTAAGATCTGAGATGGATTTATAACTGATAACAGTTGAGAAAATTGAGAAATTTCTCACATTGCCTCCACAAAATGAGATTCCTGCAGACTATACATGACGTGCCTCATTTTTTCTGTGTGTCTTTTAAATCACTTCTAGCAAACTTCATGCTATGATGAGCTTGGCGCTGATGTTTTCAACAATAATATAGCATCGGTTTTGTGGATTATACAACTTGAGTTTCTAAACCACCAGTGAAACATCCTTAATTTCTTATTCAACACTATGGCACACTACCAGTGTCTTTGATAAAACTATCTCTGTCTTTCAGAAGTTCTTAAAAATATAAAAGTATAAACAGTTTTTGAGGAAATTGTATTCTTGAAACATGACAGATAAAATGGAATACTCTCTTCCCACTTACAGCCTTAGTTGGCAGAAGCTTTCACAGAAAACCAACCTATGGTAGTCACAAAACATACGCAGGCCTTGAAGAGATGTTTGCTTTTGGGGGGGTCACTGTTCCTGTCTAGCAGAACTTTTGCCTCAAAGCTTTAAAACCAGGGGAGTTTTCATATCTAGAGAGAGAGAGAGATAGGCTATTTCATGAGGCGAATGCTCTTTCCAACAGTAAATGCAAAAATCTTCAAAGATACAGTCAGCAAACAGTTCATAAGGGAAACTTCATCTTAAACTGGCAGAACTAGTGCTTTTAATCTCTTCTGAATGTTTTCTCTCTTTTAAATGTGCTATGAAAATTCTTATGTATCATTACAATTCTCAAAGATTTTTATGTATTAGAATTGTTCTCCTCAGTGAAGTCTTTTAGTTACAAGACACAGTTTAATAAAAGGTTTACCTAAGCAAATTTTTTTCATCCCTTCCTCTCAAAACATAAAAAACACCTATGTTCATTTACCTGTGGAAGCTGCTTTAAGTTCTGTGATATTTTTCAATTCCTTTTCCATTTCTACCTTTTTCAGTATACTTCACGTTTTTGGAGAGGTAACAGAACAACACATTTCCTAGTTTCAGTGAGAATTTTTATATCATAATAATGAAATCTAATGCATTTACTTTGACTGTAAAAGAATAAACTTACAGAGGAGTTAATATTTACCACAATAATTGGTAAATTTCAATGCATTATACCAAGTCTTAATAGTTTTGATAGGACTCAGTCATAATATTTTTTATACCACCACCTTGATTATATCACTCAGATAACTGAGTAGTTAATTATGAAAGAGTTAGAATCTGATGACCTTTGTTGTAAAGTGATTTATTGTAATAATTTTTTTTTTTAGTTAAATAATTGTTTGATACTTCAATTTGCATCAAAGAATAATGGATGAGCTCTTCTTACTTTTTTATTCCAAGCCTTGGAGGCAGGATTCAAAACTGATTTATACCTGAACATATGTGTTAAGAAGAGCTGCACCGTGCTATATTTTAATCAGTATTCGTCCCATTCACTTTCTTATTAGTTCCCCTGTCATTTGAAAAAAATAGCAAACTGATAATCAAAATGTGAATTTACACTTTTTCTTCATATGCCATTTGTGTTTAAAATGACAGATATTTTCTAGTCTCAGTTTTAACATTCCTTGCGGTTTTGCTATTGGTAGGAAATAAATAAGAGAATTTCAAATGTCTGTTTGTAAAGCTAAGTCCTTTTTCCTTGTTTGTATTCTTTTCTCATAAATCCTACCAAACACATGTATATTCTTGTTGTCAGCTGTAATTGTCACTGTACAAGCTGTCTCTTGCCAGTTTTTCAGCATGTTGTTAGACATGATTTATTGTGTGTTGTCATCCCATAGTGTCTTTGCAAAGAAGCCAATCTGACTACCATTCCTGAATGAAGAAGTCCAAATAGTAGCCACAAGAGCATAGTACTTATATGATCATCTGTAACTTGATGTTTATTTAGTTTTCCATTGTTGGTCATTTTGGAGGTAGTAAAAAAAAAGGAACATATTACTGTATTTCATTCTCATGGGAACAATAAACACAAATTTGTACAAATACCATCATATTCTATATACTTTTAAGCTAAAGAATGCAATTTTTCCTGTGGTTTTAAACATCCTTTATTACATTGAAAGTTAATCTTCCTGCGCTATCAATGTTGAGTTATTGACCAATTATCTCCTCTTATAACTGTTCACAAGAGATAATACATGGACAGTGCATAAATCTCAAGATTCACTGTCACTTCATAAATCCAGACAAGGCAGAATTAATCATCATAATCTTGCCCATTAACACATCTGCCATGAAAAACTGTGTTCCTTTCACAAATGCATATTTACATCCCTGTGAAAAATTGGTCTATCTCAATCATATAGATAATTACCTAAGACCGATGACTTAGAACAAGAAGGAAAATGGTGGTAGATACATTAAAAATCCATTTAATGGAAAAACCTCCAGTCCACACTTCAAAAATTTAAAATTTGTGGCCAAAGACACCATACAAGATCCATTTTCTTTTCAGTATTTTTCAATATTCAGTAGACAATCCACTCCAAATAGTTGCAAATATGCTTATAACTTCGTAGTGTAAAATAGGTATGTTCTATGGTGCACATTACCTTAGGAAAAAGAACCCATAGGATTAACATTTGTAAGTTAACATTGTCCTTTCATACTGTGTATTATAAACTGTGCATTTCAGATTCTACTGCTATTGTCAGAAACATATGGGTCTCAAGGTGAAAGCTGTAATAAGCAATGCAAAAGTTACTTTGACGCTTCCAAGTGCTTGTGAGTATTTTGCAGAGAAGTTTCTGGCCTTCTTAAGTCTACTAATGGTGTTTTGCCAACTTAATTCAGCGTTCATGGACACTATTTTCTCCCTTTTGTCTTCATGTATGCTCACAAGTATTTTCAAATCTGAACACTAACATTTCCACCTGAATGTGGCTGGGTACATTTCACTCTAGTAGTCTTCTGTTAAAAAGAGAAAAATAAAAGGCAGAGATATGACACACACTGTCACTCTTCCTGACTTACTACGTTCATTCATAGCATAAAATCTTTTTAGAGAACTTAGCTCTCTTCACATCTGAGAGCTGCTAATGTATCCAAAGAAAATAAAAGTTACATCTGAGATGAAGGTTCATCTAAACATTGTCATTTATCTTTTACAGCTGGTGTTGCTCTCCATGGAGGAGAAATCCTGAAGTTTTGCACTGACAATAATCTACCTTTGTCTGTTTATAGCCCTAATCATCATAAATCATTCAGAGTAAAATAGCTCTGCATGCACACTGAGACTGGAATAAATAATTTGGCTCGTCTATGGTAAAAGTTGCAATGGCAATGAAATGACTGAAAAAAAAATAGTACTTTGGTGGTTCTCCATTTGGGCAAAGCATGTGTTTTGCTTCAGGAGAGCAGTATTTGCTTTTTCTGCAGAAAATGCCACCAATATTTTGCCTAACTTTTAACCACTGAAAAATTCTGTTTAGCACCTGTTTGGCAGGGATGTGGTAGAGTTTGTCAGACCTATTACACCTCAGCCAGAACTGTGAGAAATAAGAGGCTGCCTCTCACTGCCCAAGCTGCCACTGGTGCATAAGAGGAGTGTATGTCAACAGATTCCTGAAATATTAATAGGCTGAGCACAGCAGAATGCAAGTTTCCACATTTTTTCCCTATATGTATAGTTTCTAAGTACAAGGCTTGTCAAGAGCACGATTCACATGAAACTCAAGATGAAACTGGCATATGTTTAAATTAGCCATTAAAAGGATATTAAAGGAAGTTTATATTAAAACGAGCACATCTCTTGGATCTCAGCATCATTCTTGTGATATTCCCACTCTGCGTTGTGAAGCACAATTTGGCACTCTTGCCTTGAGTTGTGAATCTCAGCTAGCCCCTCATCATAAAACAAATGCAGTGGTCANTATTTCGGGGATCGGACCCCGACAGTCATGCCTTCTTCTACTTCATATGCCAAGGTTCAGTGAGCAGAGTGTTTATTCCGTTGCTACAAAATCTGTGTAATTCTGTCTAAAAGGAGCTGAACACACAATTGTCATACCTTATAATGGAGAACATTGAGTCCTTTATGTCAAAATAGTTGCAGTATTAAAAAATGAAAGTTTTTGAGGCAGTGGAGGAAAAGGGATCCATTTTATAAATCATCCATTCGTTTCAATAGCTCAGTGTTGTTATATGCTCCAAAGAACAGTTAGTTATTCCATTATTAACTACTGTAATATATTCTTGTGTGCTGATTTATCATCTGTCTACGAGAAGTCCTGAACACCCTGAAACCAGTGAGTTTTTCATTATTGACTTCATAGGGACAAAGGTTCTGTGGAAAGTGTTAACCTACAGAAGATGATCGCAAACAAACAGCAAACTTGGTTGTTTGCTCTGTTTCTGACAATTTGTTGCTGAAATGTATCCCCTTTGTATAGCTGAAAATTACAGCTGGTGTAGTGGAACTTTTTTCTCAGATGAATCCAAGGAGGCTTCATCACAAGGAAAACAAGTCCGTGAAAATTATTTTTCAAAGGGTCAAATAAGGTGAACAAATAGTACTACTATGAAGTCCCTGTTACAGCAGTCATAAGATAGTCTGCCCTTTAGCCAAGGTGACTTCTCCTGAGGATCTCTGCTCTCTGCTGAAAACAAAATAAAATTTTCATCCTTTTCTATTTGCTTTTTGGATATTTCGGTTTCTGAATACTGTATAACTTTCTTACATAAAAAGTAACATGACAATATATTTTAAAAATTCTGTCAGATCTGATACTCTTATTTTTTGAAGTTTTATGAAGCCAACTTAAAATCGTTATTAGCAACCAGCTAATTAGTTTGATTCATGTAATCCTAGGACAGGAAAAGAAACTGAAGTATGTTTTCATGAATGTCAAGTACAGTATCATACTTCACTCAATGACTTCGGCAAAATTAAACAAAAATTATGCATAACTAAATCGACTTGAGTAACAAGTGTGCAGCAAATGCAAGAGAAATGTGCAGGAAAAAGGAAGGCTATAGACAGATGATTGATTAGAGACAGCAGCTTGGCAGCATATACAGCTTGTTGCACTGACAAGAAGTTTTCTGTTATGTGTCTATTTTGTAAATTGTTACAGAAGGAATAATAAAAAAAAGTTGAAGCTGCATTTTCCCAGATATAATAATGAGTTTCTTCAGATGCAAAAAATTGAAAGATTATTAAGCTTTCCCTGACCTCTGTTATATAACTTATGCACACCTGATGCCTCTCTTTCTCATTGGAGAAACATGATTAGGTCTTCCTCCAGCTTGACCGTTCATCTTTGTCTTCGTGTCAGTGATGTTATATTGACCTAATCGGATGAATATCTGACCTATGGAGCATATCTCCACAAGGTTTAGTAAGCAGCTGTCAGTCAGGTGTTTCCAATCTCTATTTTTTCTTCCCTGCATTTTATTTTCTGTCAACACATTTCAATACTGTGTCAGTAGTACTGCTGGTCTGGCAATCTTCGCTTTGAAGATGGTTGTGATGCTTTAAAGATGCTTTGCTTTTGTGGTTGGTTCTTGTAAAACTGAGAATTGTCTTCCACTGCAAAACTGCAGTTCACTTCAAGGAGTGCATTGGTGGGACACAGATTTCCATAGGGAGAGAATAAGAATAGTGCTCTAGAACATTTCTCTTTCTATCCTTGCAAATTTAATAAAAGCAGTAGTGCAAAACAATACTATCTCTTTCACAAGATACCAATGAGACTGTGAAGAAAATAGGAATAATTCCTGAGACTTATCCCAGGGTTTTTCACAAATATTCATGGATAATATATTTTACTATATGAGGGATAATATGCAACCATGAATTAAGGCAGACCACAAAACTTTCCATGTTGTGAGATTCAAATACAGCTGTATAAAGAATAAGGTGCAAAATGACATTCTGTGCAAAGCCAGATTTGCTTTCTCTGAGAAAAGATTTTGCACAAAAAAAAAATGCAGGAAAAAAAGTATTTTGTTTACAGGATGAAACCCATAAAGAATGGACATGTTCATATCAATATGAACCTAAACACTGACACTAAAAATCTCCTAAGCTTGCCTCTGAGTTCAAGGAAAGGTGATTGTTTTTTCTCTTTTTTATTAAAAAAGGAGCATCAGAGGCTTGAAACAAAGGACAAGTGTTTACAAAGAGTGGCATAAAGTGAAAAATACTTCTATTCTTAGGAAGAAAGTCTTAAATTTTAATAAGAAACTGTGAACCAAAAGCTATACAGATTTGCCTGCTACAAGATGCCTTCCACAGAAACAATCTGACAATTGGCCTCAAGGGAAGGTACTTTTGTAATAAAGCATTGTGTTAGATCAGGTCTTTCATAGTGCCAGTACAATGACTGCATGGGAGGTTCTAAGATGGTATGAATGTAAGGGAAGTACCCATTCATAAGTCCATGGAAACAGACTATGGTCTATGGCATGCACTGTTAGCTTTTTGAATAACACCAATGAAAACAGGGATGTTAGCTGCTGACATTCTATTTGAAGTAAGAGAAATTAATATTATTTAGACCAACGGCAAGGTTACTGGGGCACTGTATATATACAGGAGAAAAAAATTCAGAGACACATGCCTGATACAGGAAGCTGGAGTTTCCCTTTTGACATAAGTATTTCTGTATATATCTGACAGGAAGGGTGAAGTCTTCCATGAGGATTCATTCAGCATCCTCTGAGCACACTGCCATGCCTTGTAGAAGAGTGGGTGATACTTTCTGAAAATGTTAGCCTGAGGTCACCTTTATTTTTTTTTGCTTTTCAAAAATATTTTTGAATTCAATTCAAATCTTTTGCTATGATTAATAGATAGTTATCAATACCAAAGCTAGGTATGCTCAAGCTTTCTTATATAAGTGAATATGATACTGCAGTCAAAAGAGTATGAAATTTGAGCAGACACGTTTATTACAAAGTTTCTCTTGCTCACCTCTTGTTCACCTCCAGCCTATACCCTCTCAGAAACAGTGCCAATAACATATAGTGCCTTGATGTTGTGCAAAGAGAGTTCAGCAATAGCTAAGATATTTCTGAGCTTTCAGCACTGGTTTGGTCACAGCACCACATGGAACACTATGACAAAAATTAGCTTCATCTTTGCCAGACCCAGTAAAATGGGGAAAAGAAAGAAGATAAATAAAAACAAAAATATTTTACTAGTGTAGCAAAATAATGCTCCAAGTAAGTAATACAAATGAAAAAAAAAAAAGAGAACTAAAAAGCATTAATGGAGAATCAGTCCATATAGGCTGAAACACAGAAATGTGAAGTATATTCTGTTTCTTTCTCCCTCTCGTCTTCTTTGGAGACTAAATATCTTTCACTTTGATTTAATTGTTCAGAACATAACCACATGATAGAAGTTTTTTAATAGAAATTTCTCACAGCAACACAATCAATCATATTTTCAATGCATTCACTATCTTGAGCCCCTGAGCCTCAAGGACTTCTTCTCTATGGAGCTTACTTATTAATTTAGCACTGATCAAAGGCTAAAACATTTATCATGCTTATTAGTGAACAAACCTAGCAGCATGTATCTCAAGTGAGAAAGCAAATCCTCATTTCCTGCAAGAATGAATTGGAAATTGTTCAAAGTTCTTGGAAACATTTTTCAAGAATGATGAATTGCCAAAAGGAAACACTTGCTAGATGTGGCAGCTGTAAGGATAGGAGGAATGGGAAAAAAAAAGAAAAAAAAAGAAAAAAAAAAAAGGGATTTTCCAAAGGTATCTATAGACTGCTTCATGGGGATTTTCTACAGCTTCCTTTAATTGAATGTGAAACCTTGTACCAAATAACCTTAGAATGAAGTTACAAAGCACTGTGTAGACTATAGTGGAAATTCTTCACTCTTGTTTCTCTAGAGCCCTAATCTTTTTGAGTTCCTAAAGATGAAAGTTAATGTGTTGGAGAGGGTTCTCTAGGACTTCATCTATACAAACAATTCCAGTGTGACCTCAGGAGAAGCAGTAAACCCTTTTGTGTGTGGTCCTACCTTTATCAGTATGTAGCAGAGGACTATATTGTGCTCAGGTTCACCTCTAAAGGTTTGGACCCATTTACAAGTAGGATAAACTGACCACAAAATTTTCTTGGGGAAATGGGAGCTCGATAAACCTACTGGGCTATGTAGGGACTTGCTCCATCTGATGAAAGCAATCCCACCATGAGTTTTTGATTTGTTCTGCTTGATTCTTACCCAAAGCTGTTACTCCATGTATTTTAGTTTGTTCACTCATTTGCTTATTATCACTTCTCTTGGACACAGTCTGATCTTGTTTCATATTCCACCCAAATGCCATCCTATCTTGCTGTATGCAGATGACCTTGGATTCTGTCTCACTGAAAGCTGTGGGTTTCTAAATACTTTGGTGTTTTTGCCATCCATCAGGCTTCAATGCTTTGATGTAGCTAGCTACATATTCATCTTGATATGCTGTCCAGGAGAATAAAGAATATATGATTATTGTGGTACTTACCTGTAATGTTTGCCAGTACACTGCTGCTCTCTAGTAAATGTTACTGCAGGCATACCTTTTCAGCTCCTGTAACTGCCATACTTATGGATTCTTCAATGAAAGGACAGAATACTCAATAATCTATACAGAACAAGACACAAATTAATGTCTACATCTATGTATTGTATAAGAAAGCAAAATTAATCTACAAAGGAGATAGGAGGTGTCCTAGTCTCATATAGCTGTTCTTGGTAAAGTGTTTTTTTGTATTGATAATTTTTCTACATCTTGATTTTGTATAATTTGATTATAAGAATGTTATAAATTGTGAAATTAAGTAAGAAACTCAGTAGAACATAGTGGCTGGCACAGCAAGAACTATGGCTTCAAACCATTCCGAGTATTGAATTACTTTCTGGTATTTGTTTAAACTTTCTTTTTGGCTTGATTTCTACTTTGCAATAGGAGCTCATCAGTGTTCTGTGCATCAACTGATTCCTGCAAGGTGCTTCAGTCTCTCAATAAGGGTTTGCTCTGTCAAATTTTCAGCTTAGGACTGACAGAATCTTGTTACTGTCCATCCTGGCCACTCTCCCAAAGGAGAGAAACTTGCACTGTTGGAACATATCTTTTGGTGATAAATCAAGTTTATTGGTGAGAATAGAGTTACTATTTCTATGATAAATAATAGAAACCCATAGAAATTAGATTGTATGTATCCCTTCCTCAGAAAAGAGAACACCACCCATATCCAAGGTTTCTGATATTTGTGGTTATTTTACATTTTTCTTAATATTCAGCGACTATTTTCACATCAAAGTAAGGAAGAAAGGGAAATCACAAGAGTTTAGTATTGCACTGAATGTTCCATGTAGTTCCAAGCAGAAAGCAACCCAGGAATAGAGTAGGTGAATGCAGAAGTTCAGACACCATAGTTTAAGGGTAGGATTTGAAATGCAAATTCCTCAAGTGTCTTCACATTGTCAAAAGTTCATGGGCTTAACTATGGACTTTTAGCTGTTACAAGAAGCACCTAATTTTACAAACATGACAGATGAAAGAAAAAAAGACCTGTAAAGAGTAATGCAAAACACAAGGAAATTCCTTTTATTTTGCAGTGGATCTTAACAATTCAATGTCCTCCTACTGAAGAGAAGTGTGATAGTAATTTGAAGATGTGTTTTGTCATCTATTTTATATGGTCTAAAAGGGAAAATAAGAAGTCTTGTGCAATAAAATGAAGTCTTGTACTTCCTCTATTTTTGTCAGAACTCCTGCTTGCTGAGAAGCCTCTAAAAAATACAGATACTCTGATTGAAAATTTGAGAGGTGACAGCAATTTACTCCAAAAAAAGCCCAAACCCAAAACTGAGAAATCATATTTAATCACTGCTTCTTACCTAGCATTTTTGTTGTCATCTAAATGAATAGTAATCACAATATTAGACATTTGAAGTTTACAATAAAAATATAATCCAAAAAAGAATACTAGGAATTCCACAAAATGTTGTCTTTTGAACTTGTTGAAATTGAAATAACATTAATTCCCACTATTTCTTAAAAATCAGATAACTTCACTACAAACCAAGACAGAAATCTTGCAGTAACTTAAGTATTTATTCTTGAAAACAAGTACGAAATTTTGGAGCTGATAAATGCCCAAGTAAGGGCAGAACAATTTTAAATAATTCTTTGCTCTTTCTTACTTTTATTGAGTACTTTTTAAGCATGAACAGGTACAGAGCAGAGATACTTCAATACTGTAATCCAAGTAACTTCACATACTCTTTTTAAGTGTAGAAAGCAGATAGAACACATTTCTGATATTGTTCCTTAAAATACATATTGAAATACTGTTGTTGTTATGGTGTGCTAAACAGATAAATAAAGATGGGCAAATATGTGTTTTGAAAATTTAACAGAATTAAAAAAGTCAAACTAGACAGTAATCACTATTTGGTTGTGAAATAACCTCCATTGGGAAATGGTGGGAAAATGCTCCATCTCTAGGAATACTAACAGTTATGTTACACAAAACATTGAAAAATATACTGTAGGGAATAATTTTGTACTGACAGCAGTCTAGACTAATGTGCCATTCCCTTTCTGTAACTTCTATAATATCTGTGAAGAATGTGTTTAAGTTGATCTTAAATTCTCCTTTGGATCTCCCAAAATCTACTGTAGGCTTTGATTACAGCACATATTTTAATAATCAAGAGTATGGACTCTAAATCAAGGAGTTATATAGAAAACTAAATAATAAATGAAGTGTCAAGTGTACTAAGCTTCTTTCATGCTTATCAGACATGGTTGCAATGAGTATTTGAACATGTTAAAAGTGTCAAGTGTACTAAGCTTCTTTCATGCTTATCAGACATGGTTGCAATGAATATTTGAACATGTTAAAAGATTGGCAGTAACAATGATGCCAATAATGCCAATGTTTTGGATTCAATCCCTTTACGGGCCATTCACTTAAGAGCTGGACTTGGTGATCCTTGTGGGTTCTTTCCAACTTAGTAAATTCTGTGATTCTGTTATATCCATGTAGCATTGCCCTCCTTTCAACAAGTGTCATGGGCCACCAATTAAAAACAATATGACATTATACAAGTTATTCCTGCTTTCGAATTACTTTTACAGCTATAGTAAAGGAAACAAGAAATTGCCTGAAAAAATGACTCTGAATTGGCCCACCAAAATCCCCCCAATGTTATAGTTCCACAGAGATCAAACATGCATGTAGTTAAATGTATTTTACTGGGAAAAGTTCTCAATTTTTCTTCACCACATTCTTGTGCAGTTACTATTTCTTTCCCCAAAGTCAGCTTTTTATCTGCTTTCAAAGTGGCAATATTTTGTATCTTTGCTTCATGCCACTGTGTGATTAAAAGAGCAGGGTACAAAGAGATTCCAGATTAGCCACCAACATGCACCTAAATTGGTTAGAGCATGGTGCAAATAACACCAAGGTAATAGCTTTGATCCCTGTAAAGGCCATTCAGTTAAGAGTTGAACTCACCGATCCTTGTGGGTCCCTTCCAACTCAGAACACCCTGTGAAATCCGGTTCCCACTTGGGAGAGTGTTGCAAATTATCATTATGCATTCCAAGTACTTTCAGTTTCTCTCCTAAGTTATTCTTTGTTTCCTTGCCTGGCTAATAAGTTGTCACATTGCTTTCATCATGAGTCTCTTCCTCCTTTTTAACTTTGTTTTCCCAATTCTGAATATTTCCAAGCAATCATTTTATTTTCAGGTACTGCAATCCATTACAGTGGAGAAGCAAGATCTGAGTCCTCTCAGAGCTAGGTCCAGATTCCCTAGAATCCTGTGGCTCCTTCCATTCACTTCTGCTGCAATTGTATCAGGCTTTGAATCAACTTTTGCTGTTATTTACTTGTTCATCTATTATTAAGGAAATTATTTTATTACAAGCACTTACCTTACAATTAAAAGAAGAATAATTTTAGTATCAGTGACAATGTTTTTTGAAAGACACCTCTTGTTATTCAATTTGGATGGCTACCTGCCAGACACGGATGTGGTAATGACTTTTCCACCTTACTCATTGTAGCTGTTGATTATAATTAATTGGAGCTTTTTAGGACAAGCATATGATGTACAGTAGCAGATGTTCAGTATAAAGATTTGTCTTGGGCAAATGTATCTAATCAGTGCTTACTTGCTAAAAGAGGATGGATGACAAAGAAATAATTAGTGCTCTGTAGGCAAATGCTTTAGGGCTCAGAGACTCTGAGGTGTGAGGCTAGAGTGTATTGATCTCTGAGACATGTCTTTGTATATTTCTCATCTGCTAATGGCGGGGCAAACCAGAAGAACATGAACTTCAAATCCACCAGACTTTGATACTGAATGACCTAAGAGCTAGGAGATTTTGTAGGCATATTTGGAAAAGGCTAAACATACATAGAATCACAGAATCCTAGAATGGTTTGGGTTGGTAGGTACCTTAAAGATCATCTTGTTCCAACCCCACTGCCATGGGCAAGGACACTTTCCCAGGTTGCTCATAGCCCCATCCAATCTGTCCTTGAACACTTCCAGGGAGAGACATCCACAGCATCTCTGTGTACTCTGTTCTAGTGCCTCACCCCACTCACAGTAAAGAATTTGTTCCTCACATCTAATCTAGACCTACTCCCTTTCAGTTTAAAACCATTTTGCCTCATCCTATCACTATATGCCCCTGTAAATAGTCTCTCTCCATCTTTCTAGCAAGCTCCCTTTAGGTACTAGAAGGCAGCAATTAGGTCACCCTTAAGCCTTCCATTCCCAAGGCTGAAAAAATTCAACCCTATTAGCCTTTCCTCCCAGCAGAGATGTTCCACCCCTCTGATCATCTTTGTGGCCCTCCTCTGGACTTACTCCAACACGTTAAGATCCTTTCTGTGCTGGGAATCCCAGAGCTGGATGCAGTGTTCCAGGTGGGGTCTCGTAAGAGAAAAGTAGAGGGGCAGAATTACCTCCCCCAACCTGTTGGCTTTGCTGCTTCAAATGCGGCCCAGGATACAATTAGCATTTGGGCTGCAAGTGCACATTGCCAGCTCATGTCCAGCCTCTCACTCACCAGCACTGCCAAGTCCTTCTCAGAAGGACTGCTCTCTATCTAGTCATTCTCCAGCCTGTATTGATATCACAAGTTGCCCTGACCCAGATTCAGCACCTTGCACCTGGTCTTGTTAAATCTCATGAGATTCCCCTGGGCCTACTTCTCATGCTTGTCCAGGTCCCTCTGGATGGCACCCTGTCACTCAGGTGTGCCAACAGCACCACTCATCTTGGTGTCATCTGCAAATTAGCTGAGGGTACACTTGAACCATTCATCTGTGTCATTAATGAAAATATTAAACAAGAAGCAGGAAAGCTTAGCATTTTTGTGAACTGGATTATATCAATAATAACAGCATATGAACCCTTGTTAGCCACAGTCAAGCAATGAAATAGCTGACAGTCTGACTAACTCTGGGAGAATAGGCAAAATTTTACAGGCTAAAAGTTATTTCCTTAAATGCTGATAGAGCGAGTCCTGCAGTCACTGTATTGTCACTGGTCATTTTTTGTTCACTTCCAATGTAATTTCCTTATCCCAGAGGCTAAGATACTATTCTTATCTGCAAGAATATGTCAGGCCAAGAATTGAGAAGCTCTGCTAAGTTTTCTTCCAGGTTATTTAGGGGTTTTTTGTTTGTTTTGCTCAATAGCTGTAGCTAATATCAGAGAAAATCTTGTGCAAAAAAAGATGGATGTTCCTCATATGACATGATAATTCAAAATGGTTCTGCATCATTATGGAATTTTTTCCCTGAATATGAGCAAACAGAAGACTGATACTTTTTGTTATTCAGATAAGATAAATATAAACAGATATATAAAGTGACATGTTTTGTCTATATGCGTTTGAACATTAAACACTCTTTATTCATGTAGACTAACTGACAATTGGGACACCTGATTAATTTGATTCATGGCTTTGTATTTTTCTTAACTGTGTAAGTTTAGAAGAAACTCAAAACACAACATAGATTTGTGAAATTTAGGTGGAAGTCCTAGTAGGAGATCATGCAGAGATACTTCAAACAAAAATAATCTAGACAGGAGGATATAAGTGTTCTTACAACTGATTCTTTTTAAGAAGAGCCACTAGTGATGTGCTTGGGCTTAATGTTTTAGAAGGATGAGAGCGCCAAACTAAGCTTAGCATTGTTAGTTGGTTAGTGTGTTTGTAAAAAAAGGGAGAAGAACTCTCTCTGCTATCACAGGAGAAATCTCAAGTCAAATTTTGCTTGTACTCAGGAAAGGCCAGATTTGTATTTCAAATTTATGGAGAGATAAGCAAGCCTGATATTTGAGCAGTGAAGTCCCTGTATTCACACTGATACCTATCACAGCAAAGTCACTTCTTCAATGATACTTCAAGATTATTTTTTTAATTAGAAATTTACATTTCATCTCATTAGTCTTAATTAATGTCTTTCTGTAAACAACAGGACTTTTGACACAAGAGGATGGGCTTTGCATGCTCTCTGTTACTGTGTCTATGCCAGAAGTCACACATACTACTCTCATTCCTCAGACTAAAGAGCTCAGGCATATACATTATCGTAGTACCTAAAACACTGCATCAGGGGTCTCTGTTGCGGGCAGTACAGTAAATGTACTTTTAATAATCTTGTGTCTTTTTTTACTCAGATTCCCTCAGATAGGAATTCTCCTATATAGAATACAGGGAAAAGAATTTATTTTTGGCACAGAAGAAAATAGGTCTGTTTTCTCATTTTGGAGTTTCCCCACTTAAAATAAATTTATGCCAATCCTATTTGCATCCTTCCTATTAATTGTTTTTGTTCTTGTTGTTGTTTATTCATTGTTTATTTTTTTTATGTAGTGAAGTGGTTTCTCTATGATGAAGGTTGAATAAGTTGAGAATCAGAGTTAGTGAATTGTAGAGATCAAAGATAAAGCATTAGTAGTAGAAAAAAATATAATCAATATTAAAAATTAATTTGTACTTGAAATAGATGAGACTCAGTTTGTATAAATTCCATGCCAGTGGACTTAAACACTTTTAAGTAGAACAATATTATAGCTGAATAATGGCTTGAGGCAAAGAATTAATGAAAAAACTACCTTGTTGTGAAACTCAACAGATTAGAGCTATAAAATTAAAGCTTGTTTGAGTTTTTAAACTTCAGGATGGGAAGTAAGATATATTCATTAAAGTACATGTATTAGCAGTGAACTAAAAATAGTCAACACATTGCTAACTTTGAAAAATATCCAAGGTAAAAAAACCAAAATAAATTATTATACTGGGAGGGTAAGTGAAAGTTCTGATCTCAGAATAATTAAATAAAAGTTATTCTGCTGACTGATAAGGTCTTTAGTGTCCTCAAGCTTCTTGATCCCTGGATGATTTCTGAAAAGGTAAAGTTTCTGGTTCTCAGAGACAATCCAACATTCTAATGAAAATTACTGTTAAATGAACACTTTCAAATCCACTTGAAATTGACAACATTTAATGTTTGAATTATCCTTTTCATGTCATTCTCATTATTGTCCATATATTCAGTACTTCAGTGAGAAAGAGTTGCCCATTTCAGGTTTCTTCCTTCAGGTAACAACAAGGAAGAGAGATCTGGCCCAGCTCCTCTGATTTGGTGTTTAGGTAGAGCAGGATTAGTAAGTGGCTAATGGTGTGTAACTTTCAGCAAATGTCAGAAGCAGTTAGAGGGAGAAGGCAAAAACCCACATGTATCTGCAGCCATCAGCTCTAGAAAAAAACATGCATACCTTATTGAAAGTACAATGTTGGAGAAGAAACTTGATTGCAAGACTGCTGTCCTTACAAATATAAACAATTTTTAGCAAAAGCTTGCATTAGGAAAAAGCCCCATCACAACCAAACATTCTTCTCAACAACTTTAGTCTGACTAGGATAAAATGAACTGAAGATAGATCTGAAATTTTATACAAAGAAAAGAATGATTAATGTGTAGTCCAACAGCAACAAATCTGGTACACATACAGTGCAGCTGAGCACTGATGAATGGTTATGAAGCCAGCATGAGTTTGCATACTTACATGTAAGTCAAGGGTAATGAGCAGGGAAGTCACTTGCTCATATCAGTGAAAGTCTGTCCTGATGTACAACAATATGCACCCAACACCAGTTTATGCATGCCTGAATGAATAGGGCCAAATGAGCCCCCATGGATGAGATGTGTATCTAGAGGGAAGAGACATGAAAATTCATTGTAATCACATGTACTTTTGTGCACAATGAAAGCAAAAAAACCATTCATTTAAATATGGTGAAACACATCAATTGCAGTTGTATTTCTTACCTTGAGAATTTGAAGTATCATGATATTCAACTCAAAAAACTTTACTCTGAACAAATTATATTTTATGTTCTTGGAAGCCAACTAAGGCAGATTAAGCTATGTTTTCTTTTTCTACAGTTTATTCTGAAGTAAGACCCTAGCATGTGCAGCTACAATAAAGAGTCTTTGACAGGTTTATATCCCTTTCAAAAAAAATGCTGACTCCCAGGTATCATAGAGTTTTTGCTTTCATATGCAAATCCAAGCTTTTGCACCCGATTCCCACCAACAATTCAGAATTATTTTTTTTCGATTAAATGTTGTAACAATAAACCTGAGAGAAGCAATCCTAAAGTCTCTTTGGTGTAACAGAAAATAAAA
>VWZF01006203.1:62822-75246 GCA_013396755.1 Sclerurus mexicanus | reverse complement strand
GGAGCGAACTCCGTCGCTCCCCAAAAATATCCCAAAGAAAGCGCGTCCCCAGCACGGGACTGAAGGGATCCCCTCCACCGCAACAAACCCCAGATGTGTCGGAGCCCCCCCAAAGACCCCCCTAAACCCCCGGCCACCCCCCCAGCCCCGGGCGGCTCCCGTGGTGGCGCCGGCGCTGGCTCAATTCCCACCCTAAAAATAAAGCGGAGCAGCGGGACGGGGCGGCAGCGCCGAGGGGGTTTGGTGGGGGATCCAGGCTGCTCTGGGGCTCTGCAGGACCCCCGGGGGTCCCCCCCGACCTCGGCACCGCCGCCCCCAGCCCCACGGTGCCCCCGCGGCTCTCTGGTGCTTCCGTGGGATTTCGGGGCTCTCTTGCCGTGACCTGGGGGCGTTTTTGGACAGAACCACGTGGAAACAGGCTTTCCAAGGGAGTAGTTTGTTTCCACGCCCCTGGAAGTGGATCCACGGCAGGGAATTGGCGTCTGGAGATTGTTTTCCTCCCCATTCCGCTTATCCCGCGTGCTATGGGACGAGGAGGAGGAGCCCCTTCCTGCCATCCCAGCCGTCCCCCCATCCCATTCCTCTTCCTCTCCGAGGAGGAGGAGGAGCCCCTTCTTGCCATCCCTCCATCCCATTCCCCTTCCTTTCTGCAGGAACGCCGCAGAAATATGACCCCACTTTCAAAGGTCCCATCTACGACAGGTAAGTGGAGCCCCCCGGGGTCCTGAAACCCGGAGTCCCCAAACCCAGAGTCCCCAACCCTGCTCTCCCCACTGGCAGGGGCTGCACCGACATCGTCTGCTGCGTCCTGCTGGTCGTGGCCATCGTGGGTTACGTGGTGGTCGGCGTTGTGGGTACGTGCTGGGGGGCTCAGGGAGGAGGGTTTGGCCCCCTGTGCTGAGGGTCCATTCTGGGGGCTTGGGGGGAAGTTTGGCCCCCCATGCTGAGGGTCTCACTCATCTGGAAGGGATGGTGGGTCCACGTGGGGTCTGGGGGCTGCAGTGACTCCAGTGGCTCCAGCCCCACCCTGTGCCCCCCAGCCTGGACCCACGGCGATCCCCGGAAGGTGATCCACCCCACGGACAGCCGCGGGCAGTTCTGCGGGCAGCCAGGGACCCCCAATGAGTGAGTGTCTGTCACATCACCAGAGAGACCCCTGGGGAGCCCTCGGGGTGCCACAGGGCTCCCCAAACTGGGCGGTTTTGGTTTCTTTTGCAGGAAAAAACCTTTCCTTTTTTACTTTGACAGCGTCAAGTGCGCCAGCCCGCTGGTGCTGCTGGAATTCCAGTGCCCCACGACGCAGGTACAGCCTGGCCCCTCCCCATGGCCAGGGCACCACAGAGGGGGGTGGNTGCAGCAGTTCCCCCCCTTCCCGCCTCGACCCCTCGGGCCGCGGTTTGGGAGGGTCTGGGGTCGGGGCTTGGAGATTAGGGAAGGCCGGGGGCTGGAAAGGGGCGCCCCGAGGGGAGCGAACTCCGTCGCTCCCCAAAAATATCCCAAAGCAANTCCCATTCCTCTTCCTCTCCGAGGAGGAGGAGGAGCCCCTTCTTGCCATCCCTCCATCCCATTCCCCTTCCTTTCTGCAGGAACGCCGCAGAAATATGACCCCACTTTCAAAGGTCCCATCTACGACAGGTAAGTGGAGCCCCCCGGGGTCCTGAAACCCGGAGTCCCCAAACCCAGAGTCCCCAACCCTGCTCTCCCCACTGGCAGGGGCTGCACCGACATCGTCTGCTGCGTCCTGCTGGTCGTGGCCATCGTGGGTTACGTGGTGGTCGGCGTTGTGGGTACGTGCTGGGGGGCTCAGGGAGGAGGGTTTGGCCCCCTGTGCTGAGGGTCCATTCTGGGGGCTTGGGGGGAAGTTTGGCCCCCCATGCTGAGGGTCTCACTCATCTGGAAGGGATGGTGGGTCCACGTGGGGTCTGGGGGCTGCAGTGACTCCAGTGGCTCCAGCCCCACCCTGTGCCCCCCAGCCTGGACCCACGGCGATCCCCGGAAGGTGATCCACCCCACGGACAGCCGCGGGCAGTTCTGCGGGCAGCCAGGGACCCCCAATGAGTGAGTGTCTGTCACATCACCAGAGAGACCCCTGGGGAGCCCTCGGGGTGCCACAGGGCTCCCCAAACTGGGCGGTTTTGGTTTCTTTTGCAGGAAAAAACCTTTCCTTTTTTACTTTGACATCGTCAAGTGCGCCAGCCCGCTGGTGCTGCTGGAATTCCAGTGCCCCACGACGCAGGTACAGCCTGGCCCCTCCCCATGGCCAGGGCACCACAGAGGGGGGTGGTCTCACAGTGTCACCTGCAGCCCCCTCGTGTCCTCCCCACACCCAGATCTGTGTCAGCAAATGCCCGGACCGGTACCTGACATACCTGGGAGTCTCCAGCACCACTGGGGATCTGGGATACTACCAGAACTTCTGCGTCCCTGAGTTCAACCCCAGGAAGGTGGGATGCAGTGCCGGCGTTCCCGCGTCGAGGGGCAATTCCTGCCCAGAGCGCTGACGTCCCGCTTGCTGTCCCCATCCAGGCTTCCATTGAGGTGCTCAAGGACAAGGAGTGCCCAGCCATGCTCATCCCCAGCACCCCACGTACGTCCAGAATTAGCAGGGAGCTTGTTAATTAACTCATTGATGATTTGCTTGCTTTCACTGGGGGAGGTGCCTGCTTCCATCGGGATTTTTGGGGGGGTTTTGGAGGCTCCTGTTTGGAGGTGCTGGGGGTCCCGTGGGGCCTTTGGGCTGGTTTTCCTGTCTGAGCTGCCCCTTCCCTTCTCTTGCCAGTGGCACGGAGATGCTTCCCAGCCATCCAAGCCAAGAAGGGCGTCATCATGGTGGGCAACGAGACCACCTACGATGACGGCCGCGGGCGCCGCAGGAATGTCACCGAACTGCTGGAAGGGGCCAAGTGAGTCCAGGCCCTGCCAGCTTAACGAGCTGCTTGATTAGTTAGTGCTGCTCCACCCGATGAGCAATGAGTGGCTTCACCTGAGCTGGGGTCTGGTGTTTGCCAGAATTCCCGCACCAAAACACGGGTCTGTCCCCCCCAGGCTCCTCCACCCTGTTCCCCCCAGCTCCTGCTCCATCCGTGTCTCCTGTTGCCCTGCAGGAAGGCCAACGTGGTGCTGGAGACCCGACAGCTGGCCATGAAGATCTTCGAGGATTACACGGTGTCCTGGTACTGGATCATCATGTGAGCAGGGGCCGCATCACTGCCCTCCCTTCCCGCCAACGGGGCAAAACTCAGGGGTTTCCAGGGTTTTGTGATTTTTCCACGGTGGCTTTTTGATCATTTCCATCGAGCAAGGCATGAGGTGCCAGAGGAGTGACTTCACCCCACTCCTCCTCACGCCCCGTCCCCACCACCGTCGTGGTTCCCGCGGTTCAGATGCCCTGTGGATGGCGGGGAGGGTGGTGACACCTCGGTGCCTTCCTCCCAGAGGCCTCGTCATTGCCATGGTGGCCAGCCTGATCTTCATCGTCCTGCTCCGCTTTCTGGCCGGGATCATGGTCTGGGTGATGATCATCATGGTGATCCTGGTGCTGGGATACGGTGAGCGCAGGGATCAGGAGCATCTCCTCGGCTTTTCCCCACTTTTCTTCCCTTGTTTGAGGTGGGATTTGCACCATGGAAGTTCCTGCGCCGTGTCCTTCCAGGTGTCTTCTCCCTAAACGTTGCTGGTGGGGTTGAGCAGAGCCTGTGGAGCCTGGCTCTGCTTTTCCTTGCAAACAGGACAATTTGCTGATTTTCTGCACAGGAATCTTCCACTGTTACATGGAATACGCGAAGCTGAAGGGGGAGGCGGGCTCGGACGTGTCCCTGGTGGACCTGGGCTTTCAGACCGACCTCCGTGTCTACCTCCACCTGCGGCAGACGTGGCTGGCCTTCAGTAAGTCCTAGATGTGAGATGCGACCTGGCAGACGTGCCCCTTTGAGGGACAGGGCACAGGGAGGGGGAGCACAGGGGGTTTTAGGAGCCTTCTCACAAAGGATGAACTTTGCTTGGTGCCACCACTGCCACGTGATGGCCACAGTAGGGGTGCCACATCTCCCTGGGTGTCCCCAGAGCAGTGTTTGATGCCATGAGGGATTCCCTTGGGATGACAAAGGTGGCCATCACGAGCTGCCCAGGGCTCCCCTTCCCTCCTTCCAGTGATCATCCTGTGCGTGGTAGAGCTGGTGATCGTCCTGCTGCTCATCTTCCTGCGCAAGAGGATCCTCATTGCCATCGCACTCATCAAGGAGGCCAGCAGGTCTGGCAGGGCCCGTCCTACGGCCACTGTCCCCTGTCCCTCGGGGGGACACCAGGGTGGGTGGGCTCCTGTTGCCGTGGTGGGGTCTCACTGGGCTTTGACTGTCCCCTCACAGGGCCGTTGGTCACGTCATGTCATCACTGCTGTTTCCCTTGTGCACCTTCTTCCTGCTGTGCCTCTGCATCGCCTACTGGGCCAGCACAGCTGTGTATCCTTTGCTCTTCCTCTTGCCCACGTCCCTGTTCCCTGGGAAGGTGGCTGCACGGGAGCCAAAGGTCTCCCCAGGCATGGAACAGGTGAAGCAGCTGCCTTAAATCCCTGGAATTTGACTCAAAACAAGCCCTGGGTGGAAGAGTGGAGGGGGGAGGTTGGTGAGAGCGGAGCAGCGGCCAGGTTGGGGTTGGGGCTGGAAAACAGCCTCTCCTTAACGACTGCTCCACAGCTTCCTGTCCACGTCCAACGAGGCAGTGTACAAGGTATTCAACGAGTCGGCGTGCCCCTTCTCCGGGCAGACCTGCAGGCCGGAGGTGAGGGCAGCAGGCAGCTCAAAACCTGGCAGAGATGAGGTTCTTTATCACATGAGAAACATCCCAGTGGCTCTCAGAGCCCGCGTGCTCTTCCCCAGAGCAATTCTGCCTTTCTGGGCTGGGCTGTGTTGGGTTGTTCATTCTCTTAGAGCCACCAAAGTCAACTTTTGGGTGTGAACAAACCCTCCTGGAAAACTGGGATAACAAGAAGTCTGAACGTGGGGGTTGCTCTGGATTGGCCACGGGGCTCATCCCCTGCCACAGAGCGCCAGCATCCTCTGCTCTCTCCAGACCTTCAACACCAGCAACGTCACCAAGCTGTGCCCCGACGCCCAGTGCCTCTTTGCGTTCTACGGCGGCGAGACAGCCTATCACAAGTACCTCATCGTGCTCCAGTTCTTCAACGTCTTCATGTTCTTCTGGCTCGCCAACTTTGTCATTGCCCTGGGCCAGGTGACGCTGGCAGGCGCCTTCGCCTCCTACTACTGGGCCTTCAAGAAGCCCGACGACATGCCAGCCTTCCCGCTCTTCTCTGCCTTTGGCCGCGCGCTCCGGTACGTCCTGGGCCGGGGGAACTGGGAGCGACCTGAGGTCGTCCCCTCCTAACGGATCTGGGTGATCCCAGGTACCACACGGGCTCACTGGCCTTCGGCTCACTGGTCCTCGCCGTCGTCCAGGTCATCAGGGTGACGCTGGAGTACCTGGACCACAGGCTGAAAGGTACCAGGGCTGGCATGGGGAGTGCATGAGGGAAGGTTGGCTGCCCCCATGTCCCTCGGCACCGGAGCTCAGGGCTGAAGTCGGGGAATCGCTCCAGGATTTTGGGGGAGGATCAGGAGTTTCCTGTTAGAGTCCCTTAGTTGCCTCTTTGTCCAAGAAAGCAAAAAATCCTTCCCTGTGAGGGTGGGCAGGCCCTGGCATGGGTTGCCCAGAGAAGCTGTGGCTGCCCCTGGATCCCTGGAAGTGCCCAATGCTGGGTTGGGTGGGGCTTGGAGCAACCTGGACTAGTGGAAGGTGTCCCTGCTCATGTCAGGGGATGGGACATCGTGAGCCGCAGGGTCCCTTCCAACCCAACCCATTCCATAATTCGTGATTGTGTGGAGAGTTTCCTGAGGCAGCAGCCAAGGGACATGCCACGGCTTCGGGCTAAGCTCCACGGTGCCTGTCCAGGTGCCAGGCAGTCTGTGCCGTACAGCCGGTCATGAGGAAATGTAAACAGTGAGTGGGAGCGTGGGAAGAGCAGACGAGGCTCATCCCGCTGTCTGCAGCCACGGGAGGCTGAAACCAGGGCGTGGGGGAGGCTGTGGCGGGACAAGGTTCACCAGGGACCTTGGAGTTGCTGCTGGAAGATGCCCTCATCTTCCGTGCTGATCTTCTCCCTGCCCCTCCAGCCGCAGAGAACAAGTTTGCCAAGTTCCTCCTCAGCTGCCTCAAGTGCTGCTTCTGGTGCCTGGAGAAATTCATCAAATTCCTCAACAGAAACGCCTACATCATGGTGAGAGTTACCCAAAACTAACGCCCTCGGGGGGCTGGGGCTGTGGGGGGTGTCTGGGTGCTCCTAGAGATTCCGCTGGGTCGCTGTTGGGAATGGTGGCTCCCAATGTCATGGGAACGTGGAGCTCTGCAGCGTTTCCCAGCTGTTTGGGTGGAAAACCTTGACCTTGGCCGTATCACCTTGATTTTGGGAAGGACCTGCATGGGGCGGAGGGCTCAGCTCTGGGTCTCTGCGATGCCTGACCCATCAGTGGGTGAAGAAGCACTTCCAGGGTGGGACTGCCCAGAGATTTGCCCAAACCTGGGACTTGTTGCACCCTCCCCTCGGCAGTGAACTCACTGCAAGCCCCATTTTTCCACTCTAGATCGCCATTTATGGCACCAACTTCTGCACCTCAGCCCGGAACGCCTTCTTCCTGCTCATGAGGAACATCATCAGGTGAGATCCCGGGCGTCGCTGAGGGCTCTGCTCCATGACTTCTAGGCCCTTCCTGCTCCTAAAGGTCGCCCCTGACCTGCCTCCCCGTTTTCGGGCTCTCTCAGTGCGTCGTGCCCCGTTTGCTGCCTCCTCCCGTGCTTCCGTCAGAGCTCGGAGTGGGGAGCGGATGTGGAGTCTCATCCCTCTCTTGTTTCCAGGGTGGCAGTGTTAGATAAAGTCACGGATTTCCTCTTCTTCCTTGGGAAGCTCCTAATCGTGGGGAGTGTTGGTAAGCGCTGGGGCCTGGAAGCTTCTCCTCGGGCCATCCGGCTGCCATGGCCGGTTGTGCCATCTCAAAACCTCCCCTCAGGTCACCCCTCTTCCCACAAAGCTACGCCTTGCTGTCCCGTTTTCTGTGTTCCCCACCCCTCCTGCTGCTGCCATGCCACAGCCGTGTCCATCCTCTGCTTTCCCAGGAATCCTCGCCTTCTTCTTCTTCACCCAGCGGATAAAGCTGGTCCAGGACACGGCGCCGCCGCTGAATTACTACTGGGTGCCGATTCTGGTGAGCCGCTGCTCGGCTTTGGGGTGCCTTTGGGGGCAAAGGACAGGGATGGCCCTCACAGACCCCCTTCCCAGCCCCGGCGCCTCAAGGACCTCCTTTGTTGGAGGTGTTTTCCCCGTTGCTGGCGCAATGAGCCCTTTGTTGGTTGTTGTTGGCCATGTGCCCGCCCTCCTGCACTGCCTGCTTTGGCCTCCGTCCACCGCCGTGCCTGAAGCCTTTTGTCCCCACTCAGGCTGCCCCGAACAGTCCTGCCCTGTTCACTTCTCCCCCTTCCCCTGGGGAATTTGGGATTCAGCACTTTCCTCCTCCTCCTCCTCCTGGCCAGGGAGCTCTGGGTTGTTTGTGGGGCTGTGGCATGATGCACAGTGTCTCTTGCAGACGGTGATTGTGGGCTCCTACCTCATCGCCCACGGGTTCTTCAGCGTGTATGGCATGTGTGTGGACACGCTCTTCCTCTGCTTCTGTGAGTATCCACTTCGGGCGTGGGGGGTACTGCCAGCAGGACCTCCCTCCCTGCTGGCTGGCCCCCAGAGCTGGCCACATTTGGGGTTTGCTCCGAGTCCTGCAGTCCCTCTGTGCGATTTTCTCCTGCTTTTTCCTTTCCTGATCTGCGTTCTCACCTGCTTCCCCCCTGCCTACTCTGGCAGAGACCCCCAGCCTGCCCGTGGGCTCCTGCATCCCTCCTGCTCCTTCTGTTCCAGTGCTTTGGGCTCGGTGAGATTAACCACAGCTAACTTCACTTTCCCTTTTTTCCGCCTTTTCCACCCCTCCCGTGTCTCTGTCCACATGTTCTCCACCCTCCATCTCCGCCCTATCTCTCTCCCTGGCTCTTCCGCTGCTTTTCACTCTCCCCCTTCACGGCCGCTTCTTCCCGGGGCTGAAAAAGGTGAAGATCTGGAGAGGAACGATGGATCTCCCGAGAGGCCTTACTACATGTCCCCCGAGCTCAGCGAGATCCTGCTGAAGGGGCACCTAGAACCTTCCAAAAGCGCCGATAGCCAAGGCTAGGGGTCGGCGCCAGGCAGAGGCCGCGTACCAGGGGTGGGCACTGCGGGACCCTCCCGGCCCCCCGACCCTCATGGATTCTTGGTGCCAGTCTGTCCCCTGCCAGTCATTTGAGGGTAGGGGGGTGCTGACCCTCAGCACCCGACACTGTGTCCAGTCTAGCTTCCTTGCCCAAAAATTCCTGTTCCTGCCTTGAGAGACCCCCCTCTGGTGTCACCTACAGTTGGGGTGGGGTCCTGGGCATCCCAGTGGCCAGACCCAGCTGGACATATGTGGTGTCCAGTGGTCTTTGTTCCTGCCCCCCAGCCGTGGGAGGGCTGGGAATGCTGGCAGGAGGGATCTGGCGAGGCGGGACGGGGGTCTGTGGGATGGGCTGAGTGGGTTCCACTGCCCCAAACCAATCTCTGGGCACTTCCCTCTGCGTCCCCTCCAGCCAAGGGCAGCGAAACTCTCCTGGCCCCCTCTGTGTGCAAACCTTCTTTCCCTCAAGGGCACCTCCTTTCCTTCGAGGAGACCTCTTGTCCTTCAGCTCCGTTCAACTTTCCTCCCCAAGAAACAAACCCCCCAAATTGCCCCTTTCTCCCAAATCCCCATGGGCTGTTCCTGGCCCTCCCAGAAAACAGCAGAGGGAGGTTTGTGCATCTGAGAGCATTTGTTGTGACAGAGGGAGGAAAGGGAGAGACTTTGTTTAATCCGGGGTCATTGTTAGACAAGCCCAGCGGTGCCAGGAGCCTCGGGCTGAGCCAGCCCCGTGTGTGCCCCGGGTTTCTCTTTCCAGTGGAGGACCTGGAGCGGAACGACGGCTCGGCAGAAAAACCCTACTTCATGTCCCCCAACCTGAGGAAGCTGCTCAAGAAGACCAACACGGGGCAGCCGGATGCGTAGCGCTGTGCCGGCCTCGCCGCTGCGGCACGGGGGACGCCCGGCACCGCCTGTGCCCCCTGGAACTCGCCTTCATGGACCTTGGACCACCCACTCCTTCCCTCCAGCCCACGCTGGGTGAGGGGGCATCAGGAACACGGGGATTTGTTGAGGGTGGAGCCCTGTGGGGGCAAAGTCCCCCCTCCCGCGGTGTGAGTGGCGGCTCCAAAATGACTGGAATTGGGTTTAATCCTGTTGGTTTATCCTGGTAAACGGGCAGCGTTCCCTGCAGAGGTGGCGGAAAAAGGAGCTGGAGGGTCCGGGTGGCTCCTTGATGGGGTTTCTCAATCGTGGCCCCCCCCAAAAAAATCTGGGGTTACGGTTGGCAATTCCAGCCATAGAGTGGAAATGGGCTGGAATCGCCTCCTGACCTCCCGCCGCCCCTCTGTGACACCCCAGGGCTCCAGTTTGGGCCCTGCTTAATTAATTTTTTTAGGAATAAGCTAATTAGTGCTCTTGTAGCCACCTGTCGGGGGGGAAGGCGGAGGGGAACGAGGGGTCCCCAAGCAGAACTGGGGGGTTGAGGCTCAGTCCAGTTCTTGCACCTCTCCAGGACTGACAGCTCCCACCAATTCCTCCCCAAACCCCACACCTGGTGTCCAAAACCCAAGAGCTTGGGGCAAACCCCTCCCCAGCTGCCAGGCAAACGCTTTGGCTGCGGGAGGGATTTTGGGAGATGGATCTGGGGAGGGGTTGGGTTCATTTCAGGTGATTTTAGCAAACCCATTGGAAGCTTGCCCCTGCCAGTGGGAAGGTCCAGAGTTTTGGCGTGTGGGGAAAAAAGGGATTTTTTTAAGCTGAAAGGGGGTTAATTAATTCTAAAATATAAATAATTAACTTAAACCCAAACATATAACATAATTAATCCCCCCTCAGATCCACTGAAGTCCTTCAAGTGACGGAAGCAGAGTCAGTGCCACCAACTGGGCTTTTTTGGGGCTCCTTTGTTAAAAAAGAACTAAAAGAAATGCTCTGAGGCCTTGGGGGACCATTCCCAGTTCCCAAAGGCGGGGGTGTCGGGAGTTGCAGCCTCAGGGGGTCCCCCCATCTCCCCCCCCACTGGGAATTGGCGCCCAAGGATCCATTTTCCTGCTTTTATCCCAATTCCTTTGCAATCTTTAGGGTTTGTATCAGACGGGGGATGTTTTCTATGGAATTATTCAGTGCTTTGGGGGCTTTTGTATATTTTGCTTTTCCAAGATGTTTTCAGTTCTGTAGTTGATATTTTCAGTTTTTTTCCAGGGAGTTTCTGGGGACGGGTTTTGGGCTCTTCTGCCACCGGGTGGGGCTTCGCTGGCCAGAGTCAAACGCTGTAATTTGCCTAAATCCCCTTTTTTTCCCCTCATATCTGTGGGATCAGTGATCAGTGCCCAGGGTAGAGCTGAACAGGGAAGGGGAAGGGAAAGGTGAAGCCAAAAAAATGAAGGAAGAGGTAAAGCTAAAAAGGGGAAGGGAAAGGTAAAAAAATTAAGGGAAAGGTAAAAACAAAGCTAAAAAAGCAACAGAGGAAAGATAAAATCAAGGTAAAAAGAGGTGAATCCTCTCCGTTTGGGTTAAGTGGGAATAATTCAGGGATTAACAAACAGACTCTGTTCCACTTACAGCCTTTCCAGCACCTCCAGCCAGTGTTTCCTGCAGCCTGACGCTGGTCCTGGATTAACTCAGTTTCTCCCCTCCCTGTTCAGGTTTCAGGGGATTTTGGGTTCAGTTGCTGCTCAGAATGTTTGTGTCAGGGGTGAATTCCCTCTCGCTCCTCCAGCTTCAGCTCTTTTCTTCCCAAATCCAGACCCTTTGGGTGTGGAAATGCCACTGGACGCAGCCAAAGAGCAGCAGGAACTCATTTTATTTGCTTAAAAGGCCAAAATCCAGCAGGAATTTAGAGGGCTGGAAGGAGAAGTGGTGAAAGGGAGAGGAAATTTGGGAAAACGCGTTCCTGGAGACGCCGGGCTGGCTCGGCTGCCTCCTGGGTTTGAGGGGTGGAATTAAGGATTTCTATTCCCAAGAAGCCCAAGTGGCTTTTTAAAGGTGGAAACTGCATGTGCCAGGAGCTCCGGAGAGCAGTGAGGGAAATATTCCTGAAAATCAGGTGTTTTTTCTGGGAAAGCTCTGAGCGAGGGCAGCTGTCCAGGGGGGTTGTGTCCGGAAAAGCTTCACTTTGTGGCCTGGGTTCTTTGTTTCTCTGAGCTCCCAGGGCAAAGCTCTGTGCTCGAGGCATTAAATGCCCTGTTTTTAGGAATAATGGTGCTTTTTCCTGCCTAAAACCCCTAAAGACGCTACTCCTGTCCCTACGACGCACGCTCCGAATCCTTCCCTGGGGCGGGACCGGGCAAGGAGAAAAAAAAACCTAACAAAATGCTAAACCCTGCAGGGCTGATGTTTCTACACCAAAATCCTCACTCCTCATGTGTTTCTGAGGCATTACCTGGCGCTGGTGCTCCGGGGGGCTCTGGGGCAGCGTCCACGCGGTGCCGGCGGTGTCGATGCCGTGGCCAACAATAAAAAAGTGCCTGTTTGGACCTCGCCTGGTTCTGTCCTGTCCTCCAACCTCAGGGGTCTGTGATCCTGCCACAGACACCCACAACAGCCACAGAGAGAGCACAGTGTGACCGATCCCACCACATTTCACCCCAAAACAGCTGCAGAGGTGACCAATCCCACCACGTTTCACCCCAAAACAGCTGCAGGGAGAACCAAGAGTAGGTTTTTAAGGAGCAAAGTGCTCCTCAGGAAACATTCAACTCCATTTTCCGGTTCAGAAAAAAGCAAAACCCGTTTTTGAGGTCAAAGCCCTCCAAAAAAAGGCATCTTTGAGGTCGCTTCTCTTTGTTCTTCATCAGAGAAGGATATTCCCATTGAGCTCCTGGGCTCGGGTCCCTTGGAGGGTCACCCAGGTGTGTCCCCCCTCAGGGTCCCCTCTGCCCATCAGTCACTTCAGGGGTGTCCCCTCAGGTGTGTCCCACCCCTCAGGTGTGTCCCCTCTCAGGTGTGTCCCCTCAGGTGTGTCCTCTCAGCCCATCACTCACCTCAGGTGTCCCCTTAGGTGTGTCCCTTCTCAGGTGTGTCCCCTCAGGTGTGTCCTCTCAGGTGTGTCCTCTCAGCCCATCGCTCACCTCAGGTGTCCCCTCAGGTGTGTCCCCTCTCAGGTGTGTCCCCTCAGGTGTGTCCTCTCAGCCCATCACTCACCTCAGGTGTCCCCTTAGGTGTGTCCCTTCTCAGGTGTGTCCCCTCAGGTGTGTCCTCTCAGG
>VWZF01006203.1:40820-61671 GCA_013396755.1 Sclerurus mexicanus | reverse complement strand
TCCTCCGCATCCCCCCTCCTCATCTCCTGCATCCCCCCCGTGCCCCCTCCTCACCTCCCATGTTCCCTCGGGGCCCTTCACCCCTGTGGGGACAGTGATGGGGGATTTTGAGGGGGCCCAGTCCTTTCCTGACCCCTTCAACCAACCCTGGGTTGGGGTGGGTGCGGGGTCTCAGAGGAGGTGGGATCATCCCCTTTTGGGGGAGGTTTAAGGTCCCTCTTTCTCCCCCCAGCCCATCTCATCCACAGGTTGGGAATTGAGGTGGGATCATCCCCTCTGGGGAGGGTTGAAGGCCCTCTCGTCCCTCAGGATCCTGCTCTCCTTCCTGCAGTTCTTCCCAGCCTCTCCCACTCACTGCTCCCTCACAGTTCCCGCTGTTCCAGTCTGTTATCCGTGACTGCTCCGTTTGTGGATGGTTTAGGAAAGGTCTCCCCCTCGCTCTGCGATTCCCACTGGAATCCAGGCCCCCAGATCTCTCCCTGTGAGGATTCCAGCTCCACATCCACCCCGGGCAAGAACCAAAACATGGATAAAAGTGACCAATTCTTCCTTAAAACACGAACACCCTCAGAACCCAATCGTGGCTTCGCTTGGGCCAGAATTTCCCATATTTAGGGCAGAAGCTCCAGCCTTTTACGGCCTTTGATCATTTTCTCCTCCATCCTCCTAAAACTGCCTTTGGGAGAGCTGCTCCTTCTGTCAGGAGACTCCATCCCAATGGGAAGTTTGGTGAATTCCAGCTCTGGGGGTGGCAATGGAGGAGGGGGAAAGCAAAGTAGAGAAGCCTCAAGCCGGGTGGAATTCCAGAGTTCCTCCTGTTTGTCCTGTTTGGGCGCCAAGCAGCACCAAGGGCCGTGGCAGGATCGGGGGCCTGGTTTAATAGACCCTGAGGCTCTTTTTCCCTGAGAGATGGGAATCCAGTGGTGCCACAGTATTCACTCCCAGGAGAGGGGTCATGGGATGACACCCATCTCAGGGCCTGCAGGAGATCCCCAGGCTGTTGGTGTGTTTCTGACTGCAGGAGCAGCCCCGTGGGATTTCAGCCCTTTCCTCACCCAGTCTGGAGGAGATTGAGGGAGTTTTAAGGAAAATAACATGTCAGAGCACGTGGGACCTTTGGGTCCAGCCCAGAGCAGGAGTCACTGGAAACACCAGGAAATGCTCTCTGGCTCCTTAGGAATGACTCTCCCTGCTTGGCCAGTGCTGATCTGTGTTTAATTACCAATTGAAGCCAAATTGATTATGCTGTTAAATCGTCATGTGGGTGAATTGGCAGGATTGGAATCGCACAGGTTTCCTTGATGTGGAATCTGTACAGCGACAGCAGCTCCAGGGAATGAGTTTTGGTTTTTGTCCTGAAAAACATGTCAGGTGTGAGCCCTAGCTCTGGGTGGCTGGACAGGGCCTGAGGCTCTCTCTGGGGAGATTCCAGTGGGAAAAGGCCAAGGGAGTTTGGATTGGTAGTGAGGGAAGTTCCTGCAAAAGGGAAGGACTTCCCCAGAGAGAGGTTTAGTTGTGAGCACTGGGATAATACAGGTGGGATCCACTCTCTCCAGGTGGGATTTGGAGTCACCAGGTGGATTTGATGGGGTTTGGTGGGAAAAGGAAATGGAGCAGCTGCTGGAGGCAAAGGATGATGATCCTCGTTGTCCTCAGTTGCTGAGGGGTAGTGTTTTCCAGCACTTTTCCATGGCACTTCTCAATCCTTAGCCTGGCCATATGGGAATGATGCCAGAGTCAATCCCAGCGGGTGCAAGGCGGAGTCCAGAGGCTCTTGCCCAAAGCCCACACGCCTCCGAGGGCAATCTGGGATCCAGACGTTCCTCTGCTCTGAGGAACAAATTGCTGGAATCGGAACAAAAGGCTCTGTTGCCCCAGCTGGGGGTCGTTCCCTCAAAAACGGCTTCTTGGGCAGGAATTTGGTGCCATTTGGGTTGAATCTGTTGAATTTTATGACTTTTTAGCACTGACTTCCCACCCGGATTTGCTGCTCTCAGTTTATCCAGTTTCCTCCTGGTAAACTCAGGGAAGAGACTCAATGCAGCCTCTGGACTTGGGCTGTTTCTAATTAAATACCAACGAGACGACTTTGGGGCTGCGAAATGGATTTGGGGTAAAACCAGGGATCTGGCAGGGGGATCTGTGCTGGAATCCCTGTCGGAGGAGAGGCACAGCCGCCTCCCGGCTCGTTGAGTTCATTAATTTGTTTGTTGTTGAGGAGCAGTTGCTCCTGTGTGGAGTGGCGGGTTCTAGTCTGGTTTGCAGACAGGAGCAAGACCTTTTGGAAAAATCCCATTTCATGGGTAAACCTCTAGGAAATAAGAGGGAATAAGGGATTGGACCCTCGGAGGGATGTCTGTGCCCCACAGGGTGATGAACCCTCTGGAGGCATTCTGGGGAATACCTTCTGGGTCTTAGGGATAGAAATCATCAGGAGCAGCAAGCTGGGCTTAGGCTGGCGGGTTGGCATCCAGGGAATTGTTTTTCTTGCTTCCCGCTCCGGCTGCTCCTTCTCACCAGCTCTTTGTCGCTTTCAGATCCCAGAACACCACGGTGCTGTGACGGTCTGGTTGCTGGAAAAATCCAAATAAACACCTTTGGACCGCTCAGGCCGACATTGGGAAGCAAAAATGGTAAGGAACGGGAGGACTCCCAGCCGTGGGATGAACACTCGTGTCTCAGTGCACCCCTCAACTGTCCCAAACTCCCTTTGCAGCGCCCGATGCGGATTTTCGTGAACGATGACCGGCATGTGATGGCCAAGCACTCGGCCGTGTACCCCACGCAGGAGGAGCTGGAGGCCGTGCAGAACATGGTTTCCCACACAGAGCGGGCGCTCAAAGCCGTCTCTGACTGGATCGATGAGCAGGAGAAGGTCAGCGGGGAGCAGCCGGAGACAGAGTCCATGGAGACGGCAGCTGAGGAGGAGAACAAGGAAGGAGGGTGAGAAGCAAAGGGCACTGCTGGGATCCCTAAAAACCCACTCACTGGTGGTGGGAAAGTTGTTTTGCCCGGCTGTGGAATTGACAAACATGTGGTTGAGGTGACTGTGGGGTGCAGGTGTGGTAATTCCATCCCCAGTTAATCCCTGTGGATCTGGCCCTGGGGTTGGGTGAGGTGTCGGCACTCACCTGGCTGTGAATTCCATGCTGTTGAAGCTGTTGTGACTGTATCCCGTGTCTTTTCAGGGATCAGAAGGCCACAGAGCAGCTGACAAGGACCCTGCGGGGAGTGATGCGCGTGGGGCTTGTGGCCAAAGGCCTCTTGCTTAAGGGGGACCTGGACCTGGAGCTGGTCCTACTGTGCAAAGACAAACCCACGGCCAAGCTCCTGGAGAAAGTGGCCGACAACCTGGGAGTGCAGCTCGCGGTGAGTGGAGCCGCCAGGGAAATTCCTTGGGGGTGGTTCCAGTGCCACCAGGATTGTCCTGGTACCTGTGTTCTGGCTTGGAAAAGTCATTTTCAGAGGCATGTGGTGTTCTTTAGGATTGTTAAATGAACTTCTCGTTAATCATGGAATGGCTTGGGTTGGAAGGGACCTTGGTGCTCACCTTGTTGCACTCCCTGCCATGGGCAGGGACACCTTCCACTAGCCCAGGTTACTTCAATCCCCATCCAACCTGGCCTTGGACACTTTCAGGGATGCAGCACTCACAGCTTCTCTGCCCAACGTGTGCCAGGGCCTGCCCACCTTCATAGTAAAGAGTTTCTTCCCCATATCCCATCTAATCCCCTCTGGCAGTGGGAAGCCGTTCCCTGTGTCCTGTCCCTCCATCCCTCGTCCAGTGTCCATCTCCAGCTCTCCTGGAGCCCCTTTAGGCCCTGAAAGGGGCTCTGAGGTCTCCACAAAGCCTTCTCTTCTCCATTTGAACATCCCCTTCTCTCCCAGCCTTTCTCCAGAGCAGAGGTTCTCCAAAACTACAGAATCATGGAATAGTTTGGGTTGGAAGGAACCTTAAAGACCCTCCCCACACTGCTGCCAGGGGCCGGGCCCCCTCCCCACAGACCAGGCTGCTCCAAGCCACAGCTGTGTTGCGTTTTCTCTGGGAGGGCCAGAGAATTCTCCTGGCAGGGGGTTGGATGGTGTCTGAGCGGGGCCCTTGCGCTGCAGGCCATCACCGAGGACAAGTACGAGATCATCCAGTCGGTGGGCGATGCCGCCATCGTCATCAAGAACACGAAGGAGCCCCCGCTGAGCCTGACCATCCACCTGACGTCGCCCGTGGTCAGGGAGGAGCTGGAGAAGCAGCTGGCCGGAGGTACGGCCGGCCAGAGCCCGGCACGCCGCGGCTGACCACAGGGAAAGTGTGCTCTTCAGCTTCGGCCAGGGCCGCGGCCACTCCTTTGGGCCAAATTCAAGCCGAATTCGTTAATTCCGCTCAACCGCATTGCAAGATCCCGCTTGTGGTTTATGCGGGCTGAGCTTCTGAAGCTGAGGAGCACCTTTCACATGGGATTTTGCTCTTTTGTTTTGTTTTGGTTTTTTTCCTCTTTTTTCAAGTATTGTTATTATTTTATCCTTTATTTTGGTTCCACTTGGGCCTTTAGTTCACTAATTCATCATCTCGTATTACTTGTAGTTTGTCCCCGGCCATGTCAGTGCAGTGACATGAAAATAGAAACCAGATTTATTTAAAAAACCCAACAAAACACCCTCTTGAAGGCTTCTTGTCCGAGGAGTTGCATGTCCATGAACCGGGATGTTCCGGGATGTTCCCCCGGTGTGTGTTGCAGCAGAACGACAGGTGCTCGGGGCTCCTCCAGTGGCCCTTCCAGCACCTCAGGTTCAGCATTCCAGAAAGCGATGCAGAGTTTTGGATAAAGTTAGCTTCTCCAAATTCCCTTTGGGATCAGAATTCCAACAACCGCTGGTTGTTCGCTCCAATTCCGATGGGCTCCGTAGGGCCAGCGGGTCCCCCGCTCTGCACTAGCCTTATCTAAAACCCTGATCTCGAGCAGCTTTGGGCGACTTTGGGCCGTTCCTCAGTTTTGCTGCAGCACAGACCGGGACCTCTTTGTGCTCTTGATTGTTGATCTCTGGTGTTGATCTCTGACCTCGTCTCCGAGCCTTCTAGTTTGTCGATTTTAGGGACGCTGGACCTTTGACCAACAGGACGCTCTCTGTCGTGGGCCGGGGCCGGGGCAGCCATCCTTCCGGGCGGAGGGTTCCCGGGATCCTCACTGAGCCTCGCCCCCTCCCCTCCTGCCCACAGCCCACGCTCTGGGCTCAGAGCTGGGGCTTACACACCCTAAATTCCCCTTGGTGACCCATCGCTGGCCTCGCTGCCACCTCTCCATCCATCACAGATTTCTGTCCCCTCCACCAAGCCGCACACTCCTCCTCCTACCTTCTCCTCTTCTCTTCATCCTCCTCTTCCTTCTCCTTCTCCTACTTCTCCTCCTCCTCCTCTTCCTCCTACCTTCTGCTCCTCCTCCTCTTCCCAGAGCACATTCCAGCCCATCCATCCCTGGGAACTGAGCTTCCCTCTCTCTGCAGCCGTCCACCCTGGGCGAGGCCGCACAGCGGCAACGCTGCAGCCCCCTCCCTCCCGCTCCCAGCATCCCAGCAGGATTCTTTGGGAGCCTCAGCTGCCCGTTAGAATGCTGCCTCCTCCCCCTCGGCCCGACAGAAGCCCCTTGGTCAAACCGTGCCTTGTCTTCTTATTCCATCCACGACTAGAAACGCTCTCAGTCACCGACTCCCCGGACGTTCTGGACAGGCAGAAATGCCTTGCTGCCTTGGCGTCTCTGCGCCACGCCAAGTGGTTCCAGGTTTGCATTTTGTTCTTATATTTATCTTTAAGTAGAAACATTGGTAAACTCTTTAAGGGGCTGAGTGTTTTCGGAGTTAAAGTGGCCACCGGCCGCTCGGAGGTGCCGAACTTAGCGACTGTGGGGCGGCACAGCTGCTAAAGAGGCGCTGGAGTGACTTTAGGAGCCTTTTTGTACGGAGCAGCCGCGGAGCTGCTGCTTTGCGTGAGGAGTAACATCCCTTTACCCTCGGCAAAGCAGCACCTCGAGGGACTGGAGCATCCGTGGCACAGGCGGGCGCTCAGTGAATCCCCGCTGTGGTTTTGGTTCCGCTTCCAGGCCAGGGCCAACGGGCTGAAGTCGTGTGTCATCGTCATCCGGGTGCTGCGGGACCTCTGCACTCGCGTCCCCACCTGGGCTCCGCTCAGAGGATGGGTAATTCCTTCCCTTCTCCCATTCCGTGGCAGGGGGTTGGCAGCTTTTCCCCGAGCTGAGGTTCAGCTCTTCTCTTTCCTAAGTTTCCAAGGCACTTCCCCTTTCCCAAGTTGGGGATCTCTACGGATGAGCGACCTGTCCACCCTTAAAGACGCAGATCGGACATTCTGCAGTGCCAATTGTCCCATCAGTTACCCACTCGTGTTGCTAATTGCCTTATCAATTACCCACTCACATTGTTAATTGCTTTATGGGTTATTCACTCATGTTGTTATCAAATTGTCTTATCAATTATCCACTCGCATAGCTATCAAATTGCTTTGTCAATTATCCGCTCATGTTATTATTTGCTTTATCATTTGTCAGCTCACATTATTATCAAGTTGCTTTATCAGTTATCAACTCACATTATTATTGAGTTGTTTTGTCAATTACTAAGTAACCTTATTATCAGAATGGTGCATTAATTATCAAATCACATTGTTGTCACTTTTATCAGTTATGAAATCTCATTAGTAGCAAATTGTTTTATCAATGATCAAAGCATGTCATTATCATTGGCAAATGGTTGTATTAATTATCAAGTCGTATTGCCATCAAATACCAATAATCAAATCACAGTATTATAAAATGCTTTTATCTATTATCAAGTCATCTTACCAAATAGTTTTATCAATTATCATATCACTTCATCAGTTATCAAACCACGCCACCCTTAAATCACATTCGCAACTTGTTTTATCCATTATCAGATCACATTAACACGTTGTTTAATCAGTTATTGAATAGCTCAGGATTATCGACTCGTTTATTAACTATCAAACCACATTGTCATCAGACTGTTCTGCCAATTCACTATTTCCACAGTGTCTGTTGGGAACAGGAAGCTGCTGCAAGCTGAGTCCCTTCCCTGAGGTCCCTTTTCCAGGGTCCCTCTACCAGGATCCTTGTTCTAGGATGCCTCTCCCAGGGATCCTTCTCCCAGGATCCCTCTACCAGGATCCCTCTACCAGGATCCTTGTTCTAAGATGCCTCTCCCAGAATCCTTCTCCTGGGATGCCTCTCCCAGGATCGCTCTTTCAGGATGCCTCTCTCGGGATCCATCTCCCAGCATCCCTCTCCGAGGGTCCCTTTCCTGGGATGCCTCTCCCAGGATCCCACTCCCAGGGTCCCTCCCGGAATCCCTCTCCCAGGATCCCGCTTCCGGGGTCCCTCTCCCGGGATCCCCCTCCCAGGGTCTCTCCTGGGGTGCCCCTCCCTGCCCTCACTTCCCTCCTTGCCTTGCAGCCGCTGGAGCTGCTGTGCGAGAAGTCCATCGGGACGGCAAACCGGCCGATGGGCGCGGGCGAGGCGCTGCGCCGGGTGCTGGAGTGCCTGGCCTCGGGCATCGTCATGCCAGGTGAGCCGGTGCCACCTGCCATTTCCGCCAGGAGGAGCGCGGGGGGTGACGCGACCGGGGAGCCCCTCGTTGTGTCCGCACGCGTCCGGCCGCGGGGACTGCCCCTGTCCTTGGGACGCTGGGTCAGAGCCATCTCAGCCCCCTAGAGAGAGGGACGAGCGTAACTTGGCTCCCAGAGAGGTTGGGAGCGGCTTCCCGCAGAGTGTCCATGTCAAGGAGAGCCCAGGGAGGCCCAGAGTGTCGGAGAGCAGATGGATCGTGGCAGTCCGTGCTCTTGGAGCGTTGTTGCTGCCCAGGGAATTTAGTTTAGTTGCTTTAGAGACACGGGATAATTCTCTGCATATCTTCCTTGTTTCCTGCCTTCAGATGGTTCTGGTATTTATGACCCTTGTGAAAAAGAAGCCACTGATGCTATTGGGCATCTAGACAGACAACAAAGGGAAGATATCACACAGAGTGCTCAGGTATAGTGTGACCTCCAGACCTTCCGGAACTTCCCCGGCTCACTCACGGCTCCCGGCCCCATTGGCCAACGTAGACTAGTGCCCTGCGCAGAGCTGGCCGGGCCCGTGGTCACTCGGCCACCCACACAGGGCCCACAGCACGCGTAGCTTGGCCAACCAGAGCAAAGAATCAGGTGTTGAGGAGTGACTTGCCGCAACCTCCCACCCCACCCCGATTTTGGGTTAAACCACCAGAAATGGTCAATCCAGAGAGTCCCATTAATGGCTGAGGATTGGTGTGCAGGGCGGGCAGGGGCTGTGGGCAGGTGGGGCACCTGCAGCACCCCCCATGACACCCAGTCCTCTCCCCAGCACGCGCTCCGGCTCGCTGCCTTCGGCCAGCTCCACAAAGTCCTGGGCATGGACCCCCTGCCCTCCAAAATGCCCAAGAAACCAAAGAACGAGAACCCAGTTGATTATACTGGTATGTATTGGGAGGAAGGGCCACTGAGCTCCTTCCCGTGGGGCTGAGTGGAAAGCAGAGCATTCACAGGCTGTTTGTGCTGGTTCCCACAGTCCAGATCCCACCCAGCACCACCTACGCCGTGACCCCCATGAAGCGGCCGATGGAGGAGGATGGGGAGGAGAAATCCCCCAGCAAAAAGAAAAAGAAGATTCAGAAAAAAGGTACTGAGTTAACGAGAGGTAGGTACAGACAGGTGTGCTCAGGTGGGGGGTGAATGGGGGTACAGACAGGTGTGCTCAGGTGGGGTGAACGGGGTACAGACAGGTGTGCTCGGGTGGGGGTGAATGGGGGCACAGACAGGTGTGCTCGGGTGGGGGTGAACGGGGGCACAGACAGGTGTGCTCAGGTGGGAGAGCTCTACAGGGGGGTACAAACAGGTGTGCTCAGGTGTGCAGGACTGGGGGCATTTCAGGGCTGTAAATAGGGGTGTGAGGATTGATAAAATGACTTAAAACTGGGAGATTTGTGGTGGGTAAATTGAAACCAAGGAGGACAAGATCAGGAGATGTGTGGAATTGGAAAACACCCATGGGAACTGGTCTGGAATGGTAAAATACCAATAGGAACTGGTCTGGAATGGGAAAGGACTGTTGGGAACTGGTTTGACATGGGAAAAGACCACTAGGAACTGGTTTGGCATGGGAAAAGACCAATGAGAATTGATATGGAATGGGAAAAGCCCTGTGGGCAGTGGTGTGGGAGAGGAAAAGCTCAGTGGGAGCTGGTGTGAGATTAGCCAAGGTCCCCCAGCAGTGCTGTGAAATAACCCACCAGCTGTGGCCAGCCCAAAGCGGGGCACGCTGGGTGTCCCCAGTCCCAGAGCTCAAAGTGGGGCACGCTGGGTGTCCCCAGCCCCAGAGCTCAAAGTGGGGCATGCTGGGTGTCCCCAGTCCCAGAGCTCAGCAGGCACGCTGGGTGTCCCCGGTCCCAGAGCTGTGGCCGGGCACACTGGGTGTCCCCGGTCCCAGAGCTGCAGCCATCCATGTGTCCCTGCAGAGGAGAAGCTGGAGCCGCCCCAGGCCATGAATGCGCTGATGAAGCTGAACCAGCTCAAACCGGGCCTCCAGTATAAACTGGTGTCACAGACAGGCCCCGTGCACGCCCCCATCTTCACCATGTCCGTGGAGATTGACGGCAGCACCTTCGAGGCCTCGGGGCCCTCCAAGAAGACAGCAAAGCTGCACGTAGCAGTGAAGGTGAGCCAGGAGCTGGAGCTGAGCTGGGCATGGGAAAGGCTGGGGAAAACACTGGGAATGGGGCGGGAACAGAGTGGAAACGGGGGCACAGACAGGTGTGCTCAGGTGGGCTGTGGATGGCTGTACAGACAGGTATGCCCATGGGATTCAGGGAGTGCCTGTGGGATTTGGAAATGTTGAGCACCAGAGTCTGGAGGATTCACCCCCAATGGGTGGGACAGGCAGGAGCCCCCAGAGCTGAGTATATCTCCTGAGCCTCCTCCACCTGTGCAGGTGTTGCAAGACATGGGTTTGCCCACCGGAGTGGAAGGCAAAGACTCCGGGAAGGGTGACGAGTCGGCGGAGGAGACAGAGCAGAAACCAGTGGTTGTGGCTCCTCCGCCCGTCGTGGAAACGGTGTCGACACCCACGGCAGCTTCACCCCCTGCAGATCAGACCCCTGAGGTGAGCACACCTGGGGGGACAAGGGGGTGGACTTAGTGCTGGGGGGTACACAAGGGGGACGTGGCACTGGGAGGGACACGGTGTTGGGGTGACTGTGCTGGTGTTGGTCCTGTGGGTCACACTTGTGGATAAAACATGAGGCAGGCGTGGCTTCACGGTGGTGCTTCCCAAAGGATGTGTTGGGAAACAACTCAGAGTGCCCTGAGGAGTTTCTGGGGGCTCAGCCAGCCGTGTGCTCTTGCAGAACGTGAAGCAGCAAGGACCAATCCTGACGAAGCATGGGAAGAACCCAGTGATGGAGCTGAACGAGAAGCGGCGCGGGCTGAAGTACGAGCTGATCTCGGAGACGGGTGGTAGCCACGACAAGCGCTTTGTCATGGAGGTGAGGGGACACCTGGTCTGGCCCCCCTTCCCCAGAGCTCAAATCATCCAGTCCACAGCAATTTGGGTGGGAAAAGAGCTTGGAAAGCTCCTCATCCCCTTCCCAAGAGTTTAAGTCTTCAAATCCCAGTGGTTTGTGTTGGCAAAGACTCTTAAAAGCCCATCAGTGGGCAGGGGGACAGTGTCACCAGGCTCAAAGCCTCATTCAACCTCACCTGGAATGCTCTCAGCTCTGGAATTGCCTGGAGGCAGCATAGAAATGCTTTTTTTCCCAAGTGGCTCCATCTTTTGCTGCCCCTTCCCACTTACATGGGTGGTTTTGCCTCTTTTCAAGGTGGAGGTGGACGGGCAGAAGTTCCAGGGCGCTGGCTCAAACAAGAAGGTGGCCAAAGCCTACGCGGCGCTGGCTGCACTGGAGAAGCTGTTCCCAGATGCTCCCGTTGCCATCGAGCAGAACAAAAAGAAGAGAGCCCCTGTGCCAGCCAGGGGGGGGCCCAAATTCCCAGTCAAAGTGAGTAAATCCCCCAGCTCCACAACTCTGGGGTGGTAGCTCGGGGCTCAGCAGGTCCAGGCTGTGATCCTTTTCCGGGAGAAGGGAGACAAGGATTTGCAGAGTGGAGGGTTTGGAGGCTCCAGGTTCCGCAGCAAACAGCCCCTGGGTTTGGGGCCTCCCAAATTCGGGGTCGCTCCCTGTGGTTCTTTGTGTCCCACTCGGGTTTTCCAAGGCAGTGACATCCTAGAGCTTGTGGGAGGGTTTCTGGGAGATCCCTGGCCCTGGGTGACAGCTCTCTCCTGTTTCTGTCCCCTCAGCAGCACAACCCAGGGTTCGGCATGGGGGGCCCCATGCACAACGAGGCCCCTCCGCCCCCCAACATGCGTGGCCGTGGCCGGGGCGGAAACATCCGAGGCCGTGGGAGAGGCCGGGGTGGCTTCGGCGGCAACCATGGCGGCTACATGAATGCAGGTGAGGGCCAGAGCCCCCTGTGAGGATGATCATCCTCTCTGGCATCCTGTCCACAGCACCTGGATGGGCCAGAGCTCCCCAGACGCCCCCCAGCATTGTGTCCACACACCTGGATAGATCAGAGGAATGATTCCCCCCCTCTGGCATTGTGTCCTGGGTGGGCCAGAGCCCCCTGTGGGGATGAACCTCCACCTTTGGCATTGTGTCCACAGCACCTGGATGGCCCAAACCCCTCTGTGGGGATGAACCCCACCTCTGACATCGTGTCCACAGCACCTGGATGGGGCAATTGCCCCATATGGGAATGACTCCCCTCCTCTGGCATTGTGTCTGCAATACAAATCTCCCCAAGCCCCTCTGTGGGAACAAACCCCCCATTGGCTCTTGTAGCAGGACGGCAAACACGAGACATTTCCCCCTCAGAATCCCTTTTTATTTAACGCTTCCCTTCTGCTGCAGGGGCTGGGTACGGGAGCTATGGCTACGGAGGGAACTCGGCCACCGCCGGCTACAGTAAGTGTCCCTGTGGCCCCGGTGCCAACGTGCGTCGCTGCGCCGGGCACGCCCGCGGGGAGGAGGCTCCACGTGGGGACTGATGTGGGGACACGGCCCCAGGAGCAAAGCAAAACGCGGCACCTTCCCCTCGCCCACACCAGGGACCCTTTTACATTTCTCTGCTTTCCGCCACGTGGAGCGATGGGCCCCCTTTGGACTGGTTTTTCCATGAAATTCCCTCTGGAAGGAGACGCCTTCAGTGGGGGGTGACAGGAGCAGAGAAATCTAAAACTTGCTGACGGTGGCGCCTTGGCCGACGCTGGTTCTAATTGCTCTTCTCTGCTCTGTCTCCCCCTTCTGTAGGTGACTTTTTCACAGACTGCTCCGGCTTTCATGATTTTGGGGCTTCCTAGAACCATCCTAAAGTCTTGCACCCAAAACCAAAATCCAAGTTCTCACTCCACTTCCCTCCACCTCCAGCCCCCGCGTGCCCGGGCCGTGTCCCTCCGCTCTGGGCTCTCGCCACGGCGTTGCTCTGCGCCCGGACTCGTCCCGGCGGGTTCTCGTGTCCCTTGGGTGGACGTTCTGTTCTTTGTGGGTCCGTGCCTTGGGCACTCGACCCCGAGCCAGCTCCAGTCGGCCTCCAGGCACAACGCCCATCCTTGCTTTTTTGGTGTTTTTTTTTTAATGGAAAACGGTCCTTGATTTTTAAGGAAAACCGAAGCGTTTTAATCAACTTTGCCTTTAACAGCGGGTTTTGTACAAAATTTGAGCCTTTTAATAAATCCCAGCAATTGGGCAAGACTCCTCTCAGCCTTGGGAAGACTTTTCCACACAGATCTAGTGCAGCCCAGCCTTTTAAGCGTGTGAAATGCCCCGATTTTCTAGAATGTTTGGATTTGTCCGTGGAATCGTGCGCGCTAAAACAAATCCTTGGTAATGCGCTGGATTTAACACTGAGGGACGTGACGTGGCTGGTGTACTGTCCAAGGAATTGTGATTGTGCTCCCCATCCCCACCCAATAAATACCCAGGCATTAGCGGGGCAGCGGGAACGTGTTGGTTGCCATGGAAAGTCTGTGGAGTTGCTGGTTACCATGGAAATGGGCTGTTTGAGCCAGGCATAAAGGGCCGAAAAAGCTCCGACTGGCACCGTCCCGGCACCGCTCATCGGCCTCAAAGTGCTGAAATCACTTGGAGAGAGAAATATCCCCCCAACGGGGGGAGTTTTGGAATTGTCCAGTCAAGACTCAAGTGTCTGGATCCCCAAATTCCGAGCGTTTTGGTCCTTTATCCCTTGGTGGTTTGGGTTTAAATCTTGCCTTTTCTGTCGTGGGGTTTGGCGGTGGCACCATCGTTCCCGTCTTGAGGCTTGACGGTTTTGGAGTTCATTCCATAATCAACCCAAAAGGAAGGAAAGGGAAAAACCTCCAACCTATGAAGCACCAGATTTAAATTAAATGAGTCTGAGGGGCTCAGTGAATCCTTAAAATAGTAATTATAATATTAATAATGATCTGTGTTTTTTAAAAAGCTGCCATTTGAGGTAGTGACTCTTTTTCCAGGGGGCAGATCCCATCCTAGATGATCCATAAATGATCCTTAAGGTCTCTCCCATGCCCACTCCCTCCCTCTCCCCGGTGGAAAAACTGCCCTTTCCAAGTGGCCACGTGGTAAATCCTCGTGTGCTGGATGTTTTTATCCCTGAGCTTTGATTTTTGGGGGAAAACGCAGCTAATCCCGTGTCAAATGGCATTAAAGCTTAGGAGTTAAATACAGAGTGTTGGGATGAAATGGAAAATCCAGGAGTACCGATATGGGACAGCTCAACTTCCAGCTCCGCAGTGGGAATTGCCCCTCCCTCCAGAGTCCCCAGTGCTCCTTGTGGATCCAAATCTGGGCATTTTCACCCCGGGATGGCACGAGGAGACTGCTCCAGCCCTGGAGACCACTCTGTTCCAGAGCCTCGTCTCTATGCAAGGAAATCAGGATTTTCTGTGGAATGGGACTAAAAACCCCACATGGAAAAGGGGACATGGAGGAGAATGGATGGAACAAGCCCAAAAGTAATGGATCCCAGTAAAAACCAGTTACCCCGAGGAGCTCTTTGCCACCCAGCCCTGAAATTCGGGTCCTCCCGCTCGTTTCACATGGAATTTGGGAAGTGAACCATGCAGGATTTCACTCTTTGGCTCCTTTTTAACCAAATCTCCCCCATCTCTTTGGATTCGGGGTTTTGCTTGGATTCCAGTGGCTTTTATTCCTCAAAAACTAGTTCAGTTTTGGATATGCCCAGTTTTCTGTAGGAGAGCTCCATGAAGTTCAACGAGCAGGGCAGGAAAGGAATCACTTCAAGAGTCTTGACTGTGGAACCCTCAACAAATGAAATTAACCCCGGATGAAATGCAGATCCCAGGTGGAATTGCCCACTTTCCAGGAAGATAAACCGTGGAGCAACATTTTTGTTCCCATGGAATCGCAGCTGCCCTCTCTCCGTGGGGATCCAGACAGGGATGTTGGCATCATTCCTCGTTCCAGGAATGGCATTCTCCCTAATTTTAGAGCATCCTTACTCAGCTTGGATGGAGTTTGGGCTTCTGAGTCGCTGTAGAGAATCAAGAGATGCCCAGGAGCCACCGCCAGGACCCCGGGATAGATCTGGGGTGGGGGGTCCTGCTGGAGTTATGGGGGTCCCACCAGAGTAATGGGGGTCTGCCAGAGTCACAGGGGTCCTGTCGGAGGCATGGGGGTCCCACTGGAGTAATGGGGGTCTGCTGGAGTCACAGGGGTCCCACTGGAGTAATGGGGGTCCTGCTGGAGTCACAGGGGTCTGGGGGGTCACTCGAGGGTCTCTGGGTGGCGCGAGGCTGATGGATGTGGCACTGCCAGCGTTTCATCCTCTCCAGCCCCTCATTCCACCCCTCGCAGCTCCCACCCTGTCACCGGGCTGAGTTCCCACCGGGAACAGCACTCTGGCCCCAAATCCCGCCCGGACTCCTCCAGATCCAAATCCCTCCTGAGTCCTCCAGCCCCAAATCGCCCTGGAGTCCTCCAGCCCCAAATTCCCCCAGAATTCTTTGGCCCCAAATGCCCCCTGGACTCCTCCACCCCCAAATCCCCCCAGAGCCCTGACGCTCTTCTCTCTGTCCAGGCCAGTTCTACAGCAACGGCGGCCACTCCAACTCGGGGGGTGGTGGCAGCTCCTCAGGCTATGGCTCCTACTACCAGGGCGGGGACGGATACACGGCGCCCACGCCGCCCAAGCACGGTGGCAAGAAGCAGCAGCACGGTGGGGGCCAGAAGGCCTCCTACGGCTCCGGGTACGCGGCCCACCAGGGCCAGCAACCCTACGGGCAGGGCCAGTATGGCGGCTACGGCCCCGGCCAGGGCAAGCAGAAGGGCTACGGCCACGGCCAGGGCGGCGGCTACTCCTACTCCAACTCCTACAACTCGCCCAGCGGTGGCTCCGACTACAACTACGAGAGCAAATACAGTGAGTGGATCCCCTGGGGACAGCAGGGAATGGGTGGGGGTGGATCCCAAACCCCTGGGTCGGAGGGTTCAGTTCCCACGCTGAAGGGGTTGGACTCGATGGTCCCAAAGGACTTTTGGAGCCAGAGTTATTCCCTGGTTCTCCCCGGCTCTGGAGTGGTGCAAGAGGGCCTGGAGGTGACCCCTGTGCCCTGAGGCAAGGCTGGGGTGGTCACTGGGTCCAGCCAGGGCAGGAGAAGATCCAGAGGGCCCTTGCTGCCCCTCCTGGGAGCTGGAGCCTGGGCCAAATGTGAGAGTTTGGGGCAAAAAGAGGGGAGTTTGGGGCCAGAGCTGAGACAGGGGTCAGTGACAGGGAGCAGGGGCAGAGGGGGTGGGTGCCCTGGGCACATTCCCAGAGTATCATCCAGGGCTTGGACCACCGTGGGCTGGGGGAAGAGCTCCCTGCCAGGGCAGGGGGTGGATGAAGGCCCCTTGGCACCCAAATCCTCCTGGAACTTTGGGGTCTTGTGGGGCTTACAGTGCCATTGGGTTGGTCAGGTGAGATGGACAGCAGGGGTCCAGCCTCCCCAGGGGGGCCGTGGGGGTGCTGGGGGTCCTTCACCATGCTTCCTTTCCCACTCATTCCTTGTCCCTCTCCCAGGTTACAGCGGCAACAGTGGCCGTGGCGGCGGCGGCAACAACTACTCTGGGGGTGGCTCCTACAACTCGGGCTCCCACGGGGGCTACGGGGGCTCCGGGGGCGGGGGGTCCTCGTACCAAGGTAAGCAAGGTCAGTATTGACACCCCCCGCGGTGCTTTGGGGGCCGGGTCGGTGGCAGCCCCGACTCCAGTGGGGAGTGGTGCTGGAATTCCACTCTTGTGACCAGAACTCCCCTTCCCTTCTCCTTCTCCTCCTCCTCGTCTCCACAGGCGGATACTCCTCCCAGTCCAACTACAACTCCCCCGGCTCCCAGAACTACAGTGGCCCCCCCAGCTCCTACCAGGCATCCCAAGGCGGCTATGGCAGAAACGAGCACAGCATGAGTTACCAGTACAGATAAACCCCTGTGCCCCTCTTCCCTGTGCCCCCCGGGATGGGCCGGTTTTACCCCCCCCAGAACCCCCAAAGCCCCTCCCTTTGCTCTGTGTGACCCATCACCGGTGGCTGCCCCACGCCCGCCGTCCCTGGGCCTCTGTATTTAATGGGTCGTAGTTGCCACGACGACTTGGTCTAAATAGGATTATTATTATTATTTTTATTTTTTGGGAAGTCGATCCAATTCCNTGGGGATCCAGACAGGGATGTTGGCATCATTCCTCGTTCCAGGAATGGCATTCTCCCTAATTTTAGAGCATCCTTACTCAGCTTGGATGGAGTTTGGGCTTCTGAGTCGCTGTAGAGAATCAAGAGATGCCCAGGAGCCACCGCCAGGACCCCGGGATAGATCTGGGGTGGGGGGTCCTGCTGGAGTTATGGGGGTCCCACCAGAGTAATGGGGGTCTGCCAGAGTCACAGGGGTCCTGTCGGAGGCATGGGGGTCCCACTGGAGTAATGGGGGTCTGCTGGAGTCACAGGGGTCCCACTGGAGTAATGGGGGTCCTGCTGGAGTCACAGGGGTCTGGGGGGTCACTCGAGGGTCTCTGGGTGGCGCGAGGCTGATGGATGTGGCACTGCCAGCGTTTCATCCTCTCCAGCCCCTCATTCCACCCCTCGCAGCTCCCACCCTGTCACCGGGCTGAGTTCCCACCGGGAACAGCACTCTGGCCCCAAATCCCGCCCGGACTCCTCCAGATCCAAATCCCTCCTGAGTCCTCCAGCCCCAAATCGCCCTGGAGTCCTCCAGCCCCAAATTCCCCCAGAATTCTTTGGCCCCAAATGCCCCCTGGACTCCTCCACCCCCAAATCCCCCCAGAGCCCTGACGCTCTTCTCTCTGTCCAGGCCAGTTCTACAGCAACGGCGGCCACTCCAACTCGGGGGGTGGTGGCAGCTCCTCAGGCTATGGCTCCTACTACCAGGGCGGGGACGGATACACGGCGCCCACGCCGCCCAAGCACGGTGGCAAGAAGCAGCAGCACGGTGGGGGCCAGAAGGCCTCCTACGGCTCCGGGTACGCGGCCCACCAGGGCCAGCAACCCTACGGGCAGGGCCAGTATGGCGGCTACGGCCCCGGCCAGGGCAAGCAGAAGGGCTACGGCCACGGCCAGGGCGGCGGCTACTCCTACTCCAACTCCTACAACTCGCCCAGCGGTGGCTCCGACTACAACTACGAGAGCAAATACAGTGAGTGGATCCCCTGGGGACAGCAGGGAATGGGTGGGGGTGGATCCCAAACCCCTGGGTCGGAGGGTTCAGTTCCCACGCTGAAGGGGTTGGACTCGATGGTCCCAAAGGACTTTTGGAGCCAGAGTTATTCCCTGGTTCTCCCCGGCTCTGGAGTGGTGCAAGAGGGCCTGGAGGTGACCCCTGTGCCCTGAGGCAAGGCTGGGGTGGTCACTGGGTCCAGCCAGGGCAGGAGAAGATCCAGAGGGCCCTTGCTGCCCCTCCTGGGAGCTGGAGCCTGGGCCAAATGTGAGAGTTTGGGGCAAAAAGAGGGGAGTTTGGGGCCAGAGCTGAGACAGGGGTCAGTGACAGGGAGCAGGGGCAGAGGGGGTGGGTGCCCTGGGCACATTCCCAGAGTATCATCCAGGGCTTGGACCACCGTGGGCTGGGGGAAGAGCTCCCTGCCAGGGCAGGGGGTGGATGAAGGCCCCTTGGCACCCAAATCCTCCTGGAACTTTGGGGTCTTGTGGGGCTTACAGTGCCATTGGGTTGGTCAGGTGAGATGGACAGCAGGGGTCCAGCCTCCCCAGGGGGGCCGTGGGGGTGCTGGGGGTCCTTCACCATGCTTCCTTTCCCACTCATTCCTTGTCCCTCTCCCAGGTTACAGCGGCAACAGTGGCCGTGGCGGCGGCGGCAACAACTACTCTGGGGGTGGNCCCCCCCCAGAACCCCCAAAGCCCCTCCCTTTGCTCTGTGTGACCCATCACCGGTGGCTGCCCCACGCCCGCCGTCCCTGGGCCTCTGTATTTAATGGGTCGTAGTTGCCACGACGACTTGGTCTAAATAGGATTATTATTATTATTTTTATTTTTTGGGAAGTCGATCCAATTCCGGAGCCCTTTCCCCACGTCGAGCCCGCGCGGCGCCGGCCGGGGCCAGGCCCTTGTTGTTCTGCTTTTGTGAAGTGCGTTAAAAAGGAGCTTTTTTCGGTATTTCCTGGATTTGGTGGTTTCAGTTTCTCAGCGAAGGCTCGTGGGGAGGGGGGATGGAGCCCATGGAGGTGCATAAACTCAAAATCCGGGGTGGTTTGGGCACCCCCTGCGTCGGTCTGCGCCTCCAAACCCCCAGAGTCAGAGGATTCATCTCCTAAAACCCCCAAATTCAGAGGATTCGTCTCTTAAAAGACCCAAGATTCAGAGGGGTGAAAAAACCTCAGTGCAGAATATTCTCTTTAAAGAACCCCAAATGTAGAGTATTCCCTTAAACCCCCCCAAATTCAGCCTATTCTCTTACACCAAATCCAGAGTATTTTCCTTTTCAAACCTCTCCAAATTAGGAGTTTTCTGTTTCAAACCCCCTAAATTCACAATATTCTCCTTAAAAAAAAACCTGAATTCAGAATATTCCATTGAAATTTGGAACATTCTCTTAAAACTTCCCTAAATTCAGGCTTTTCTCCTTAAAACCCCCAATTCCTTTTGAGCCACGACAGTCCCTTTTCCAACTGGAGCCTTGTGGGCTCCTGATCAGGTCAGGGCTGAACTGGGGCCAAACTGGGGCCGTTCCAGTCCCCAGGTGTGTGTCCACGTCTTGCCTCCAGCTCCAATGGAAACACCTGGAATGAGGTCAGGTCCTGGGAAACACCAGGAATGCTGGAAAGACCAGGAACACCACCTGGAACAAGGCACATCGTGGCAAACACTGGGAATGCTGCCCAGAACGTGGCGCATTTCCACTGCCAGGGCCCCTTCCCAGCCCATATCCATCCGGGAGGGCAGTGGGGCTGTGCCAGGACGGACGAGGCTCAGGGTGGCTCCAGCCCTTTTATTACAAAATATTGGCTACAACTTCCCGTGGCGGATCCATAATGACAATATCCATATAAAAAACAGATGAAGGGGCTGCTCCAGCACCCGGAACCCTCAGTGGGAGGGGGGACATCCCTGAGGGGCCCCCGGGCTGCTCCAGAGCCGGGAGCAGGCACAGTCCTTGGAGGGGGACACCAGCAGTTCCCAGTGGCACCGCTGGCTCCAGGTGTGGCAGTTCCCAGTGACACCAGCAGTTCCCAGTGACACCAGCACTCCCCAGTGCCACCGACAGTTCCTGATGACACCAGCACTCCCCAGTGCCACCAGCATTCCCAGTGCCACAAGGAGTTCCCAGTGACACCAGCAGTACCCAGTGCCCCCAGCAGTTCCCAGTACCACCAGCATTTCCCAGTGCCACCAGCAGCTCCTGTCTCTACGGGCACTGGACGGGGGCGTCGCGGAAGTGCGGCCAGACGTGGAGCAGCTCGTGTGGCGCGTAGTGGTGCACCATGACGAGGCGGGAGAAGCGGCACTTGTCATAGGGCAGACGGTACATGGTGAAGGTACCGCGTGGGCTGTCAGTGACGCGCAGCCCCAGCGCGTGCAGGCAGATGCCCACGAAGGCGTCCTCCATGTTGATCACCGGCACCGTCTGTGCCACGGCAAACACGCGGAGCGCCAGGTCCCCTGAGAGCACGTAGCCGGGCCCGCCGCAGTAGGGTGGGTACGTGTCATTGGGGTACACCTCGCGGGGCACGAACCACTTGTAGGCCGGGCTGCGCAGCGGGCCCGTGCCACGGTACACGTAGCCCGTGAGGAACTCGCGCCGCGGCGGCAGCAGCAGCTGCCGCACCAGGAACTCCAGGTTGAGGAAGACGTCGTGGTCGGCCTTCATCACATACGTGGCGTTGGGGCAGAAGCGGCTCACCCACTCCAGCCCCATGAGTGTCTTGAGCGTCAGGTTGTTGTAGGTGTCAAGGAAGTCCTGCTGGAGGATGTCGCCGTGCAGCTCGTTCTCCTCGCGCAGCAGCGGGCGCAGCGCAGCGCCAAACACAGGGTGGACGCCCACGAGGAAGAGCCGCAGCACCGAGACCCCCGGCAGGGCGCTCTCGTTGCCCCAGGTGCGCCGCACGGCATCCCGCGCCGCCGTGTCTGCCGGCTCCGTCACCACGAGCAGCACCAGGAACGGCGCCCGCGCCCGGCACTTGTTCGGGTGGTTGAGCAGGAAGCGGTACGGGTGAGGGTAGGGCGGCTGCAGAGGGTGCCGAGGGGGCACCG